>CM062816.1:943733052-944333052 GCA_031772625.1 Pinus tabuliformis | reverse complement strand
CCCTAACTCCTTATATCCCGACCTTGTTGGGGACATGCAAAGAAAAACAGAGAAAAAACAGAACGCTCTGATACCACTGATCCGGATTTAAACAGGAACGCAACAAATTACAGAGATAACCATATACACAAAGATGCAGTGGAAATAATACTTCATTTCATTAATGGAAAATACTGAAATATGCTTACGACCAGAAATGGAAATAAACCGGCTAGGGCGATGGTAGCTTATCTTTGAGAAGCGATGTGTTGGCTACATGCCTCTGAACTGTGTTACAATGAGGCTCGAAGGCCTATTTATTGTTGAGAAACAATGGAAAACCCTTAACATTCCAAAACCTAACCCTAGGAGATGAAACGCCAAACTGTGGGCCCCGTTTGGGGTAAATTGGTACATCAACTTCCCGGGGTCGTAACCTTGGAATATGATCTTCGTTTGACGCATACAATAGCTCGTTAGAAAGATCTATGGAATGGACCCATGTTGCCCCCGGATTCCCCAAAAAACATCGTTTAGGGCCTCAAAACGGCTCCGGAAGTTCAGGACCCGAAAACCTGCTAAAAATAGTAAGTTGTGCTACAATTAAGGAAACTGAAAATGCTGAGAAAGACAAAGGTGGGGGTCCAGGTGGACTTGGCAGGTGGCCACCAATATCCACCTGGATCAAACATATCCATTTTAAGTGATCTCCCCCATACCGGGACTCCTCCCATTAGTGAAATTTCGTAAAGAGCAGGGGTTTTGGCTGAGGTGACATTAGGCCTCCACCCCATTGTTAGCACATAGTCTAGCTTTTAGTCTTGTAGGATGTCTCTCTCCAAAGCCTACTAGATTTTGAAGTAACATTTCCATCTACTACATGCTAGATCTTGTAGATCTATTTGGAAATCTCCACTGACTTCCCTTCGACACGATCAAGGTATACTGCATATTTGTGGATTTTCCTCCTCCCTATAAGGTCATGATCACATCTAGTATAATATCTATGAACACATCACCAATTATAGGAATATCCTCTTGTCACAAGCTTTAATTTTTTCTTCCACTTCTTCCATATGTTGCGAGAGCCTTGGCAACCTTCACTATGTACCTGCAATCCTCACCAGGAGGTCACGAAAGAACGATTATAACCCAAAAAAGAGAAGAAAAGATAAGAGGCTAGCTAACAACAATAATCAAGGAAGAGAGATATAAGTTACTTATCTTTTGAGGATCATAGGAAATGTTAGCTCCCTCTTGATCTTAGCCTTCTTGCATCCATCTTGAAAACTATCATCCTTGTCCTCATCATCAACATGGTTTTTCCTTCCTTACATAGGCTAGGGTTTCTTCTTTCAGTGAAAACATTAATCTAGATCTACGGTTTTATCTACAAACCCTAGGGTTTTTACATTCAAGACTTCTAGCCTTCTAGGATAAATCCTAGTTACATTTTAAACCCCTTGCAAGTCCAATCAGACTTTGTAATGTGCCAATTTTCCTTTTCATAACCAAATGCCCAAAAATCATAGAGTCCCAATGCCTCAGAAAACAATCAAAGGATATTTCATCTTGATATCAGACTAAGCGAATGATTCAAGATCATGGATCTTCCAATCAGATGTCTTAATCAAGAGATAAATATTATAGACCCATAGCATACTTGATTACTGCTTCAGCAGTACTAGTAAGGATATTCTTGCAACTCTGTATTTTCAGTTGAACATTGATTTTGACCTTTTCAATCCAAGTAGCTCATCCTTTATCATATCAATTAGTAATAATTTAGTTTTGCAAATGACTCATCTTTCTTGAGAGTACTTTTGTCTCCAAACTTGAAAGAGGACTCAGCCTTTTTCTTCATTATAAGCTTGTTATGTCAAACAATGAACTTGCTCCATCACAATGTGCTTTGACAATGATCTTTGTCCTTATTTCAAATTCTTAACTTTCAAGATTGAACAAAAATAGGTTCCATCCTTCAAATGCCCTTGAAACCAGCAATAACCAAATGCACTGCATCTTCCAGGTCCTTTACTTAACAATGTAATATTCATGACAACAAATGGCGTGATACTTTCATGAGCTTTTCAACATCCTGCTTCTGAACACAATGCAATATTTTCAAGGAAAAACATAGGTTTGTTATCTCACACTTCAACTTTCAACATTGACCTTATATTTCTTTGAGCCATAACCCAAATTATGATGCTGTCATTTGAAATATCAAGATGAATTTCCTAGATCAGAAGGCGTATCAATATTTCTGTATGATTGAAGATCAATTTGTGAGTTTCATCACTGAAATTGTAGGTGGCGTGGCTCCTTCAATAGCCATCATAATTATCCTTTGATACATTCCTGTGATCTGACTAAGGAGTGGATCACAACTTTGATACAAGGATTTTCAACCAAGCATTTAAGTAGTCATTTCTTCTAGCTGAGGTCTATAAGAATGTTTCCAAAGAAAACCATTGATCTCAAACGTGATTGTAAGAAAATTGGTAGAATATATCTTACACCCAAGCATCAAAATTCCGATTTTGGAAAAATTTTGCTGGTCTCTTTATAGGGTTGTATTTCCAGACCTGATACTCATCTTAGAACAACTCATCACTATAATGTGCTTTCCATGGAATCTGTAACAACCCCTATTTTTAATTTTTAATTTTAAATGAATAATACATTCAACACACAACACTTAATTATATAGCTTGACACCATGTTGTGATGAGTAATGCATTTAACACACAACGCTATCTTAACACCATCTTGATGTGTATATTGTAGCAAATATACACTAACGTTAAATGGGTAAAAAAACAGACATCGCTGGCAAAGATTTTGAGCACATAGAAGCATATGGCTGATGTAGCGAGGAAATAATTTTGTGATATAACAGCGTTGAGCTTGTTACAACTCATCAACCAAAATAAGAGATTACAGACAGTACACTATCAAGGGAAGAAATTTTAAATGGATTGATATTAAGGCCTAGATGTAATTATTTCCCATCCATTCAATAATAATGAATACCACCTAATTTGGTTTACAATCTGCCATTTAAGAGAGAAGGAACTGATTTATTTTTCTGGTTTTGCAGATGTGGTCGATTTGATTTCATTACAATAAGTCTACCATCTAAGTGAATCAATGCAATCTGAAGAAACAAAACACTAATAATATTCATTTTAGTTTATTATCTTACAAATATTGTCAGCTGGTTTTCATCATAATAATTGGATTGACTTCCTCACATTCAATGGTTACTTGATCTAAAGATCTGATCTCAATTGACATGAAGATCCTATTGTATTATATTCTAGATATACATAACGAGTCACTTTTAAAAAAAAATTACCAACACAGAAAAAATTTTGTGAGCATATTGATAGAAAAATCCTTTATTATATCAGAGGTCTTATGGCTATATTTACCCCACAGTAAATTATCCAGTACATGCGCCAAATATGGTTGTTTGACTAGCAGTATACATGCTAGATTTAGTCTATTCATACCAACTATGCAACCATTGATAAGGCATGTTAAATTATGAAACAATTAGGGATAAGTGCAGCAAAAATAGTAGGTTTGTGATCTTTGTGCATGAGATAGCGAGGTCAATCGTAAGCCACATTATTATTTCATTAGGATTGAATTAATGACTCAAATTCCTTTTACCAATAATATTGGATATAATACACTGATGTTAAGTGGCATACTGGTGCTTAGCCTTATTTCAATACCTCTAAGAGTACCACTATCCATGTAGCCTGTACTTGCAATTCATGGGGTAACCAATGATGCCCAGTGAGAATCACCAGTAGCATCACATGAATAAGCTTCTGATGAGTCTAATAATAGACTATGACATTGCTGAATGCATATTGTAATGCTACCTTATGCTTCTGTGGTAAAACAAGGTGGTGGGCTCCAGTATTGTAGCAATAATACTGCAACTCCTGGGACTCCCTTCTTTACTTTTATCAACCTGGTAGTTCGTAGCAAACTTGGAAGCGACGGTGCTATATGCACAAGTACTAGCTCTTGCCACAGCTGTCACTGGATCAGCTGGCACAAGTCCGCTAGGAACTTCAGCCAACTTCTATGAGCTCTCGAAAGAAGCTTTTAATAGTGATGGATGAAAGCTAACTCAAGGGAAGCTAGTCTACTTGCAGAAAGAAGCTGAAAGTGAAGAAGGAATGAAAACCCTAGCAAACCTTAGTTCTATCGACTAACCCTACTGATGCAAGTAAAAGGATGAAAGCTACAGAAATGGATGCCATTGACTTCTAAAGAGGTAAAATGCCTGTGGCTAAGCTACTTCTGAAGAGAAATATGAAGAAAACATCTTTTTGCATTTTTGAGTAATTTATCAAAATTATTTTGCATGTGCTTTAATTGTTTTTGACTGTGCAGAGGTTGATTGGCGAAAGGAAATGGAGTAGGTGCTTGTAGGAGGTTGGGAAGGTTAGAAGAGGGCATAAGGGGTCCCTAGCACCCTTCCAGAGAGTTTCACAGTGCTCGGATCTCAAGAAACCGCTTTTGTGAGCTTCTGCAGGGGTTCTACAGGATGATCCGAAAGGGAGTTTTGAAGGGCTGATGGTGAAAAAAAGGTGAAGAAGTGGGTATGGAGGTGAGATGAGGGTGTGATGAGGTCTAGGGCTTGGCAAACGAAGCAGGTGAGTGATAAGGATGGTTGGATTTGTTCAAGGAGGGTTAGAGCAATGTTGCACAAAAATATGGAAATTAGGTCAATGTAAGGGAACATGGCAAGTGTGAGGCAAGAATCAGAGTTGGAGGGCGGAGTAGGTAGTATTGATGGAGTAGGGGTAGGCAAAGAGGTATTACAGGTGCTCTGCAAGTTATTTTCCAAACTATCCCAACAAAGACTCGGAAAAACCAAAGACCTAGCTATTTTAACCTAATCTACCCTAAATACCAGCAAAGAAAATGAACAGAAGCTTATTGCAACGAAATCATGTGAAATAGATATGCAAACTAAGCAATCATGAACCTGAACATGTAACCACAACTGGTATCAACTTCTGCAAATGAGAATTTAACACTAACAATTGCATGATGAAGCAAAGACAATGTTTTTGGGGCAGCAAGGACACCTTGGTCTCAGCTCATGGCTCCACAGAGGGAGAGGTGAGATCAGGGGTGTTTGATGGCCTTTTTTTGAAGATCTTCTCTGTTATTAACCTATCAAATCAATCTAAACATGAAAATCCTTTCTAATCATCAACAATGATCTAGGTAACCAAGCAAGACGGTAATCTACTTAACAGAAATTATTTTGCAAAAAACATTAAAAACATATAACAATACACGAAGGAGGCCTTGGCACTTGGGTTGGGCCCAACCCCAAGAGCTGGAGGCTCCTAAGAAAAGCTCAGAATTGATGCCAAATGAAACTGCTTTCCATTATTGAAAAATAACCATGTCACAAAGAAAGTTGTACAACAGAAGCTACAAAATGAGCTGAGAAACTAGCAGCACTATACTGCAGAATACAACTATTCAAAAAGTAACCTACGAAGGCTGGAAGCCTTTCTATTTAGGCCCCATGAGGGTCTTCAACAGCCCTCCTTAACTCGAGGGGCTCGACTGCTTGAACTGCCAGTGATCAGACACTTTACACAAAACTACTCAGCTGCCTTTAGGAATCCTTTTCAGTGGCCTACTGAACTCCAAGCTGAGGGTGGAGAATTCGAGGAAGGGGCCATTTAGTGCAGGAGACACCCTTCCTACGAATCCTCACCCTTGTTCCTTCATGCTTGGCTGTCATCTGGCTCATAAATGCTTGGCGTTGGTCCAAAATTTGTCCAAAAATCTGCAATAACCACGTGTTAGCCTTCTTGGTCAAGTGACTATCCTCATTCGTTCAACTAACATAAATATACTCAAAAACATGCATATACTATGAGAAAATGGTGGATTGATGAAGAACAATAGGCAAAATGAGCTGAATAAGTTACCCATTTTTGGGGCTCATCATCACCCCCTGCTAAATGGGTTGCTCATCCTCTGAGCAACTAATCTAGCTCATCATCCTTGATAGCTTTGACTGCCTCTCTCACGTCCTAGGTCTCCGAGGTGATGTCTTCTTCTTGGTCATGAAATCCTGCTTTCTTTCCACTTCCTCCCACTGCCTGTTTTCCTCCTCTTCCTTAACTCCTTCCAGCAATCCAAAAAGCAAGGGAGGACTGAACTTTAGGCCGATCCAATTGGCCTGTAGATTCTGCATTTACTGTTTATAGAGGGTTACCCTTGCCAAGGCCTCCCTCATCCTGGTTGGAGAGTGGTATTTCCTTATCTTCAAACTGTGGGGCAGTGTGTTCCACCACCTTGTGCAAGCATGGAGGCAGTTATCCCCCAACAATCTCTCCATGTCCTCAAAGTGGGCAATAGCTTGAGCTTGTTGCTCAATGCAATCTGGTAACTCCTGAGGGTTGTTGGCCAAGTACTGGTGGGCGCTTTTCAATGCTGAGGGATCCTCCGGCTCTGCTCTGATCATTAGTGGTTCACTGAGTTCCCTGTTCATAATATCTCAGACCTCTGCTACCCTTTCTTCCTCATGATTCAGCCAAGAGGCCATGGCCATAAGTTTGACATCTCCTACCACAGTGTTGGGGTCCCATGAATTCATATTTGGAAGGGCCAAGTTGTGCAAATAAAACTCTGATAATTTAGCCTTGTCCTCTGATGAGCTACTGTCACATAAAGCCATAAATTGATGATAGTTTTGAAATGGAGTAGTGCCCCTTTGGGCCAAGGTGTTGATCTGGAACTGCAACCATTGATCTTTAAGGTACAAAGCGTATGACTTGGCAGGTTACCTACACTGTACGACCTCTATTGCTCAGCTGGCCATGTAGGCTAGTTGGGCTTCCTTCTCATATACTTGTTGCCTTAGAGACTGTATCTCTTCTACTGCCTCCAACTCCTTTTCCTGTAGTTTTTTTGTTAGTGCCTCGATCTCAGCTTGCAGCCCATCCTTTCTTTGTTGTTCATCCAAGGTTTCTTTGTCTGCTGGAGGCTTTTCCTGTTGCTGTTGTTCTCCTAGAATGGAGGGCCTGTCTTCCCTATGGATTCCCTATAGTTGTAGCTACTGTTTTAGCATCTTGTTCTCTTCATGTAGTTTGGCCCTCTTAATGCTTTCCACATGCTTCACCATGGCCAATTCTTTCCTTGACTCTTTGAGTTGTTCTTCTAGGAGGCCTATGTCTGCCACACCCTTGGACTTGGTGATCCTCATCCAAGTATGAGTCCTAATCCTTTCTTCCTCCAGTGCAAAAAATAGTGGCACTGCAAATTTTTGGGGAATTATTTTCCCAGCTTCTAACAAGTTATAGTATGTGCCCAAACTGGGCTAAGGACTTGGTTCCAATATTTCCTCTATCCTTTCTTCTTCCTATGGTTGTTTGGTCACCTTTTCCTCCAACTTCTTGGTCTCTTTTAGCTTAGCCTGAGTTTCTTGTAGAGCTTTCTCAGCTTCCTGTAGAACAATCTTTGTGTCCATTGTCTTCAGTCTTTCTCTCCAGGTGGAAGTTTTTTGTCTTCCTCGCTCATAGGTGATGGAAATCTTTGAGGGAGACCCTTCCTTTGGCTTAGGGGTTGTGTCCTCAATAATAATTGGCTCCTTTGACTGCGGTTGGTGTCTGCCTACTTTGATTCGAGTGCTCCTTCTTGCTTTAAAGTACATGGAGGTTTGCCCTTTTTGCTTTCCTTTTTGTTTTGGAGGTGTTTTTAAGGTGTCTAGCACAGATGTTGCCTCTCTTGCCAATATTTCTGGTGATTTCCCTCTTGGCTGTTATGTTTCCATGCTTCTTGTAGAAGCCTCTGTGTCAATTGTTTCTGCCTGTATTGAGGTCATTTTCGGATCTGTCTTTGCCTTTTGTTTTGGTGTGACTGTTGTGGCTATGCCGGCCTTTACTTGGGATGTTTTTGCCTTCTCTTCTCTCCTCTGCAGTCTCTTTTCCCTTGGTGTTTGTGCTACTGTTCCTTGCTCTGTTTTAGGCTCAGCAATTTGGCCCTCCCCCTCTTTCTCTTTTTGTCCTACTTGTGCTTATTTATCCTATGTTTCTTTACCACTGGTTTTCTCTCGTGCTTCAGTGTGTTCCCCTTCTTCACTACTGGATGAGGTGAGCTCCTCGGCCAGAATTCTAATATCGTCATCTTTGGTCATGTTTCAAAAAATTTCCCAAGAGAGGGGAACGATGTAGGTGTGGAGGGCATCTTCCACTAGAATTTTGATGAGCCCATGATGGGCTAACTGGTCTGGTGTCCCTTCTTTCAATTTTGTGCCACATTCACTTAATGACTGTAGAAGAAAATAGGGGATGCTCAACTTCTCTTTCGGAGGTAAATCCATTCCATGTCTTAGTTCATTCAGCAACCTAAAATGATAGTCGTAGACAATGCTGAACCTCCTTTCACAGGTAATGTATTTCATGATTTGGAATCTAACTTCGCTCCAAAGAGGAGGTAAGCTGGTTCTCCGGACCCCGTTTTTGTCTTCTACAGGATGTTCTTCAGGCAGGAAGAATGCTTTCTTGGTTGCCTGGCCCAATGACCTTTCTTCTTTGCTCCAAGGGAGCTCTAATGGGAGGCCAGTAACACGGCTGATGAGCTCAGGGGTAACTTCTAGGGTCAAACCCCTAAAATTCACTGTGGCCTGTGTCTTTGATTCAGGTTTTAGGGACACTAAGAATTCCTCCGTTATTTCATCGTCATGAACTTGAATTTTGTCACAAAAGGTCATCCAATTGGCACGGGTGAAGAGGTATACTACCTCTTGATGCTCACGCAGCTTGCTGGGATTCGAAGGTTCTTTCCTGATAAACCCTCCTGGCATGGTGAGAGTGCTCCCTTTTTATGCTTTGGTCAGAAAAGGAGATGTTGTTTATAGTTTCCCCCTAGACTCAAGGAAGAATTCTTCGGCTATTTAATATTAATGAGCAACGATTCCCTCGTTTCAAGCCTGTTGTGACTCAGCTCTCAGCTATCTGGTTATGAAAGGAAGAGTTTTTTCTTATATAGAGAGAGGACATAGACCAAGTTTTCTTCTCAAGACACATTCAGATATGCAAATTTTAAAATTTTTATCCATAGGCTGACTCTCACAGCTGCATATGCCTTCCTTATAAGAGAATTTTAGCAACAGGAAATGTGGAGAAGAATTTCGATGCAGAAAAACTGAGGAATATCGTTCAACACACAGGCATTCTGCTATTTTCAACTCACAGGTGGATTTTTCTTGATCTCCCCAATTTGAAATAGTTCAATTCACCACCTTTTTGAAACATACCATGCATGGAAGAGTGTTTTCGAGCCTACCTCTCTCGGAACTCCAGATTCGACGAAGAAAAATCCAAGCTTCTCTACTCCAAAAAGTTGTGCCAGACTTCCTGTAGAACTGCTTCCTGTAGAACTCTTGCCGGCTTCTGTAGGATGTCACTACGCCTCTGAACGAGCTTGGTATGCGGGAGATCTTTTGAACAGACCAAAAAACTCAGTGGAGGACGACGGGTTAACATATTTCACAAGCAGAGGACGGGTACTTCGGCTGAGGACGTTGCAAGTGCAAATGAACAGTGGGTGGTGAGAGTCTTCAGCCGAGTATCTTTTAACTGCGGCGCAATTTGTGGCGAGGGGATGATGTGGCTAGACCGAACTGTTGATCCAACATCACGACCATCATTTTTCTGCGTGTCTCTGCCCACCATCAACTCCCCTCTGCCATTAACCACCGCCACCACTACCATTCCCGCTGATTTTCCCCGACTAGACACTCCACACGTGTCAGCTGCACGTCTTGGCAGCAAATTTGAATGTAACTGAGCTCGTTCGGATCCCACAAAGCTTTGTAACTGGCTGAGGGTGGCCAGTTGACTAGCCATTGATCCCGTCCAATCCAAACCATTTTCATAGTCATGCAGTTTTTGGAATATAGTTTACGCAATTGAGAAATGAGGTTAGACACTTTCCTGCGCGGCCATGGATGTGTTATGAAGACTTCAGGCCTTGGAACCACTGCTTCGCTTGTTGCTACCTCGTGCACTGGTGTTAGAACCCATTCCTTCATTTGTTGATGCTGAATGCACGGGTTTCGGAACCCGATCCTTCGGTTATCAACACTGCATGCATAGGTTTTGATGGGTTTCGGCTGTAGAGGATGTTTTCACATCCAAGAGGAGCCTTTTGCACGTTCCCTTTGTTGATCTCGGCTGTCCCTCCATAGTATGTCTTCTATAGGGATCAGCTGCTACAGGATTCCTGTAGGATATCTTGTAGCTGGTTCTCCTCCTGGGATGCAGGCTAAACGAGCAGGGCTATATTGCAAACGATGGATCTAGATGGAGTTTAGACAGGCAGGGTGAGTGAGACTTTGTTACTTGACTTGTCACTAAAAATTCTTGCTGTCAATCTGAGGAAAACAGGGTTTCTTGTATGATTGTGCAGGAACACATAACCAGGTGGGTGACGGAGGTGTAAAGAGATGGAATAGGGTGCCATATGGTGATGGGTGGAAATAGGGGTGTCTGCAGGCCTAATAAACATATTCCAACCGTCAAATTCCCCTCCCAGGTTGATTTTTTCTTGCCCGAAGGTTCTACAGGATGTTTCCTGTAGAAGACATAAACTGCCTGTAGAATAGGCAGAACATCCTGTAGAAGGTGAAATCTGCCCCCGAATGTGATCAAATCCTAGGAGAGGCGAGTGGTCATGGGGGAAGTGTCTGTGAGGGTGTCCTGTAGCCTGGTGTGGACCCCTGTCCTTGTTTTACGCGACCTTCCTAGCCTGCAATATATTCCCTGCAACCTGCAATTATTCCACAGAGATTAGGCCTTTTTTTTTTTTTTTTTGAGAGACAGCGAGGGCGCCTCCATGAGGTTTTCACCCTCATTGTCTGCCCCAGGTGCTTCTCAGAAGTTTTCACCCAGGGATCTTTTTATTTCATTTCTTTGTTTTTTCTTTTTTCTTTTTTTTGATGCTCAAGGTGTGGGTGGAGTAGAGACAGGGCCTTGCTCCATTACCAGCACTGATTTGTCCAAAGTTTCAATAAACTCCTACCTCGAAAGGGGTTTCCTGTAGATTTTCAAACAATTCCCATTGATGAGAATGGGGATGGCTTCCTCATCAATGGTCCTGATGAGGACTGAACCATTGTCATTGCATTTCTCCACTGTATATGGTCCTAACCACCTTGTCCTTAGTTTCCCTTTGAAATCCTTGTATCTTGAGTCATACAGCAGCGCCCAATCTCCTGGCTAGAATCGCTTTTCATTAAGGTGTTGATCATGCCATATCTTCCTCTAGAGTTGAACTACTTCTAAGTGGAGGAGGGCCCGCATTCTCTATTCATCTAATCCATTCAACTGCAGTAATCTTTCCCGTTGTGCATGGCTGCGATCTAGGTCCAGCTGAGCTGCCATCCTCAATGTGTTGTACTCAAATTCTATGGACAACAGAGCCTTCTTCCCGTAGACCAACTCATAAGGTGTGAAACCTGTTGTAGTTTTCCAAGTGGTGTTGTAGGCCCAGGTGGCCTCAACCAAGTGATCTGCCCAATCCTTCCTGCTGCTGCTCACCACTTTAGTCAAAATCTCTTCCAACGATCTATTAGTAACATCCACCTGCCCATTAGCTTGCGGATGATAAGGGGTGGAAGTTCTATGCTTGATCTTGTGATGAGCGAGCAGGTCTTCAATCAGGTTCGAGGTGAACTGACTTCCTTGATCGGTGACCAGCTCTCTTGGGTAGCCAAATTTGTAGAAGATATTTTCCCTTAAGAACTCAGCCACTTTTCCTTCTGTCACTTCCTTGATTGCCTTGGTTTCTACCCACTTTGTCAGGTAGTCTGTGCAGACTATGATGTAAGACCTTTGCTTTGAAGGAGGGTTGATAGGACCCACAAAATCCATGCCCCACTTCTCAAATGGCTCAAAGGTCACTTGAGGTTGGAGGGGAATTTCATCCCTTGGAGTCGGTTTCCCCATCTTTTGACACCGGTCACATTGGCTGATGTATCTTCTGACATCTTGATGAATAGTGGGCCAATAGTAGCCTGCCTGTAGAATTTTGAAGGGAGTCCTTTTCGCTGCAAAGTGACCTCCATAGGGCCCATCGTGACAGGTTAGTAGGATGTCAAAAATTCCTCCTCCCTAACACAACGCCTCAAGATCTGATTTGGGCCAAGTTTAAATAGGTTTCCCTTGATCCAAGTGAATGGGGCACTTTTCCTCACAATTTTTCTCTTCTCTCTTGAGGATAGGTATGGAGGGAACTGTGCTGAGACCAAGTAATTTGCTATATTAGCAAACCATGGAGAGAGTACTGAAATAGCAAACATGTGTTCATCTGGCATCTGGTCATCCACTGTCCCTTCTTCACCTGCAGGAAAATCCAATCTAGACAGAAAGTCAGCAACAACATTTTCCTTTCCTGGCTTGTCCATAATGGTCAAATCAAATTGCTGCAAAAAAAGTAACCATCTAATGATATGAGCATTTACATCAGGCTTATTCATTAAATATATAATCGCAGCATGATCAGTGTGTACGAATGTTTGATAACCAGTGATGTAGTGTCTGAACTTGTTTAGGGAATGGACTACAACCAGGAACTCTTTTTCAGTTACAGTATAGTTCATCTCTTCCTTGGACAGGTTTTTGCTGACAGAGTATATGGCATATGGTAGTTTCTCCTCAACTTGTCCTAAGGCTGCCCCTATGGCTCTGTTCGAGGCATCGGTATGGATGTGGAAAGGTAGGGCCTAGTTTGGACCTCTCAAGATCGGGGCAGACACCAGCTTATCCTTTAACTCATCCAGAGCCCCTTGACAATCGTTAGTCCATTTAAACTCAACATCTTTCCCTAAGAGGCCAAACAATGGCAAGGCTAGCTTACTGAAATCTTTAATGAATCTTCTATAGTATCCTGCTAAGCCTAGAAAACTTCGAACATTCCTTACCTTTTGAGGAGGTGGAACCTTTTGGATGATAGCAATTTTGTTAGGATCGACCTGTAATCCTTGCTGAGAAATGGTATGACCTAGCACGTCCCTTCAGTCGTCAGGAATTCACACTTTTCAGGATTGAGGGACAAGTTCATTTCAATGCACTTGTTTAGAACTTTTCCAAGGTTAGAAAATGCTTCTTGGAAGTTAAACCCATAAGGATTAAAGTCATCCACATAGATTTCCACCGAATCGCGAACCAGCTCAGCAAATATGCTCAATACTACTCTCTGGAATGTGGCAGGAGGGTTGCATAGCCCAAAGGGAAGGACCTGGTAGGCAAAGGTTCCCCAAGGGCAAGTGAAGGTGGTCTTATCTTGGTCTTCCGGGCTGATTTAGATTTGATTGTACCCGCTAAACCCATCTAGGAAAGAAAAGAACTTCTTCCATGCCAGCCCATCTAGCACTTGATCTATGAACGGTAAAGGGAAATTGTCCTTCTTGGTGGCTTTGTTAAGTTCTCGATAATCTACAGAGATTCTCCACTTCCCATTTTTCTTAGGTACAAGCACCAGAGGAGAAACCCATTCGCTGTCCGAGATGGGGTAGATGAATCCTGCATCCAACAACTTTTGCAATTCTTCTTTAACGATGTCCTTAAGGGCTGGATTCATACTTCTCTAAGGCTACCTGACTGGTTTACAATCCTCTTTAATGTAAATGTGATGCGTATAGACCGACGGATGGAATCCTTTCATTTCCTTATAGCTCCAGGCAAAAGCATCCAAATGGTGGCTCAATAAGCTACAGAGCTCCTTCTCCTGAGAGGAAGATAGGGATGAGCTGATCTTTAAGGTTCTTTCAGGGCCAAATTCCACATTTTTAACTCTGGGTGAGGTCGGATCGGCCACACAGAGGTCCACTAAAGCGCTGGCTTGGGTACCTTCCACTAATTCCTCTAATGATAGTGCACTGGGAGGTGGATTTTGAATCAAATTCTCGATCAAGTCATCCTCGATCAGAGGACCTCCCCTGGTGGCTTCTACTGTGCACAATGGTGCATAGTAGACTTCACCCTCATCTTCCTCCTCCAACCAGAGTGGTAAGTCGTGTTCTAACAGAGGTTGGGTAGGAGGGTATAGGACTAGCTGTTTGGACATAGGCCCATTCTTGATGGTCATGTTTCCAGCTCGACAACTGATGTAAGCATCCGCAGTAGCTAACCGAGGCCTTCCCAAAATGAGGGGGTATCCAGTGAGTTTTGCCTCTGGTTGAAGGACCAAGAATTCCGCAGGGTACTCCCAAGAATCAACAGAGACCAGGACATCCTCCACAATCCCTTTGGGAGTCATGATGGAGCGGTCTGCCAACTGCAGTACTGTCGAGGTCTTTCTTAAGGAACTTTGAAGGTTAAGTTTAAGCATAGTGTCCCTGATCATCACATTAATGGTAGCCCCTAGATCAATCAAGGTGTGGGGGATTATGGTGCCATAGATGTGGACATCAACTACAGGACTCCCAGGGTCCAAATATTTTGGACAGATTACTTGTCCCAACATCAGATCGGACAGTTGTCCTATGACATTGATAGTCGGGGCATCTCTCTTGCGCCTACCTGGGTGCCTGAAACATTTCTCCTTGATCAATTTGTTGTAGATTGGTACATCTTTTATGGCCTGGAGAAGTGGGATTTTCACAAACAACTGTTTAAGTTCTCCCAGAAGTTCAGTCTCCTCTAGGTTTGGTTGTGTGGATACTGTTAGTCTCTCAGGAAAGGGTGGAATGGATTTGGGTTCACTTTCCTGTTTCTCTTCCTCTTCCTCTAGAGGCTGGCAATCTGGAAGGACCTTTCCAGATCGTAGGTTGATCTCCTGAATCTCCACAACATAGGTAGGGCATGTTTTCTCCCCAGTGTATACTTGCTGGGTCTATCTATTGTTGGGTTTCGGGTTCGGTTGAGCAGGAATCTGGGGTTGTCTTGGAGGAGCAGGAGGTAATGGTTGTGGTTGAGTAGGAGGTGGAGGAAAAATAGCGGGAGGAGTGTTGTATTGGGGCCTCCACCCTGGTTGAGGTGCATTCCACTGAGGGTGTGGCTGGACATGAGAGTGAAACGAATGAGCAGCAGGTTGAGTATGGTAATGAGATGGATAAGACCAAGGAGGAGGTGTGGACCAGGAAGGATGAACAGGGGGCCCCCAAGAAGGCATGTGATCATATTGGTTGGGGTTGTAATAAGTTTGGGATGTTCCTTGCATCCCCTGCTGGTAAGGTCTGGACCCATGCGGCCTCCTTTGGTTGAGGAAGTAGAGTGGTTCAGTGGCCCCTTCAGCCCCTTAGTACATGGCTTTAAGTCCAAGTAAGGTTGGGCACTGGTTCGTGGGGTGGTCTTCCTCACAAACGAAACATACCTCCACTGAGTGCAATGGACACTTATTCTTAGGATGCTTCCTGGTACATCTGGGAAAAAAAATGGCCAAAGCCCTCTCAGCTTCCTCTTTCTTCTGTTGGATTCGGAAGGTATCCAGTTGCATAGAAATGGTTTGTCTCATCTCACTTTTGAGGTCCTCCATCTGATTAGAAAACTCATTCTTAGAGAAGGTGGTACTAGCTGAGAGTGAATTCCCCCTACCTCGTTTCCAGGCTGCCCTAGAGTGGTTTCTAAACACAGCCTTTATGTCCTCATAAGGTAGTTGGTAGATGTCTCCTCCAGCTAGCAGATGGAGGGTATCTAGAAGGTCTTCGGGGACTCCTCGGAGTAGAACCAGCTTCAGAGATTCAGGGTCAAGCGTGCACCTGCCCTGTTTATAGCTAAGTTGGAACCTTTCCTCGTAGTCTTCTAAAGACTCATCATTTCCCATGGCAATCTAAAAGATCTCTCCCTTTGTTTCCTTTGACCTACAGTAGTCCTAATACTTGTTGTTAAAGTCTTGTTGCATTTGAGCTCAAGTTGTGATACTATTTCCAGGTAGCCCCATGAACTAGCGTAGTGCTGCATCCTTGAGGGTAGAGTGAAAGAGTTTCAACTTTTGCTCATCTTCTGCATAGTCATAAGTTCTACAAAGGACAACAAACTCAAACAGGAAGGTATCAGTGTCTTCAGTGGTCAATCCATGGAAATGAGGTAAGGCTGAGGGACTTATGTTTTTCATCTTCATGTCCCCGTTGGTCTCTCAGATGGGAAAGGAACCTTCTATTCTCTCTTCATCTTCTCTACCGTCTCTGTTTTCAGCCATGGTCTCAAAAGGAATGTTTTCTTGCTCTTCTTCTGTTATAGGATCTTCGTATATCTCAGGAGGTTCACCTATAGGTTCTTCTGGATCACTACCACCAAAGAAGAGAGAAGGGTGACCCAGTGATGTGGTGGGGGTGTTGGGTAGGAATTTTCCAGTCTTGTCTCTGTTCCTACGAGGCATGAAAATGGAATATTTTTGTTTGCTTTTGTGTTTTTTTTTTGCTTGTACCTGCAAAACTAAAGGAGATTGAAATGCAACTAGCTAAAATCTATCTTGTTGAAATGAAAATGCGGAATTGAAATGAAAGCGGGAAAGGACTAATCTATTTTGCTGAAATGAAATTGCGGAATTGAAATGCTAATCTACGCTTGCAGAATTGAAATTGTGGAATTAAAATTCTAATCTATGCTTGCAGAATTGAAATTGCAGAATTGAAATGCTAATCTATGCTTGGAGAATTGAAATGCTAATCTATGAAAGCAGGAAATGTCTAATCTACTTTTGCAGGAATGAAATTGCAGAATGAAAATGAAATAAACTACTTAGCAGAAGGTTGTAGTAGAAAATAGAAGAAAAGCAGCAATCACAAATACTCTGACGCTTCCCCGGCAACGGCGCCAAAAAGAATGGTGGGCTTCAATATTGCAACAATAATGCTACAACTCCTGGGACTCCCTTCTTTACCTTTATCAACCCAGTAGTTTGTAGCAAACTTGGAAGCGACGATGCTATATGCACAAGTACTAGCTCTTGCCGCAGCTGTCACTGGATCAGATGGCACAAGTCTGCTAGGAACTTCAGCCAACTTCTATGAGCTCTCAGAAGAAGCTTTTAATAGTGATGGATGAAAGCTAACTCAAAGGAAGCTAGTCTACTTGTAGAAAGAGGCTGAAAGTGAAGAAGGAACGCAAACCCTAGCAAACCCTAGTTCTACCGACTAACCCTACCGATGTAAGTAAAAGGATGAAAGCTACAGAAATGGATGCCATTGACTTATAAAAAGGTAAAATGCCTGTGGCTAAGCTACTTCTGAAGAGAAATACGAAGAAAACATCTTTTTGTATTTTTGAGTAATTTATCAGAATTATTTTGCATGTGCTTTAACTGTTTTTGACTGTGCAAAGGTTGATTGGCGAAAGGAAATAGAGTAGGTGCTTGCAAGAGGTTGGGAATGTTAGAAGAGGGCCTAAGGGGTCCCTAGCACCCTTCCAGAGAGTTTCACAGTGCTCAGATCTCAAGAAACCGCTTTCGTGAGCTTCTATAGGAAATCTGCAGGGGTTCTATAGGATGTTTCTACAGGATGGTCTGAAAGGGAGTTTTGAAGGGTTTATGGTGGAAAAAAGGTGAAGAAGTGGGTATGGAGGTGAGATGAGGGTGTGATGAGGTCTAGGACTTGGCGAATGAAGCAGGTGAGTGATAAGGATGGTTGGATTTGTTCAAGGAGGGTTAGAGCAATGTTGCAAAAAAATATGGAAATTAGGACAATGTGAGGGAACGTGGCAAGTGTGAGGCAAGAATTAGAGTTGGATGGCAGAGCAGGCGGTATTGATGGAGTAGGGGTACGAAAAGAGGTATTACAGGTGCTCTGCAAGTTATTTTCCAAACTATCCCAACAAAGACTCGGAAAAACCAAAGACCTAACTATTTTAACCTAATCTACCCTAAATATCAGCAAAGAAAATGAACAGAAGCTTATTGCAATGAAATCATGTGAAATAGCTATGCAAACTAAGCAATCATGAACTTGAACATGTAACCACAACTGGTATCAACTTCTGAAAATGAGAATTTAACACTAACAATTGCATGATGAAGCAAAGACAGTGTTTTTGGGGAAGCAAGGACACCTTGGTCTCAGCTCATGGTTCCACAAAGGGAGAGGTGAGATCAGCGGTGCTTGATGGCCTTTTTCTTAAGATATTCTCTGTTATTAACCTATCAAATCAATCTAAACATGAAAGGCCTTTCTAATCATCAAAAATGATCTAGGTAACCAAGCAAGACAGTAATCTACTTAACATAAATTATTTTGCAAAAAACATTAAAAACATATAACAATACACGAAGGAGGCCTTGACACTTGGGTTTGGCCAAACCCCAAGAGTTGCAGGTTCCTAAGAAAAGCTCAGAACTGATGCCAAATGAAATTGCTTTCCATTATTAAAAAATAACCATGTCACAAAGAAAGTTGTACAGCAGAAGCTACAAAATGAGCTGAGAAACTAGCAACACTATAGTGCATAATACAACTGTTCAAAAAGTAACCTACGAAGGTTGGAAGCCTTCCTATTTATGCCCCACGAGGGTCTTCAACAGCCCTCCTTCACTCGAGGGGCTCGGCTGCTTGAACTGACAGTGATCAGACACTTTACACAAAATTGCTCGGCTACCTTTGGGAATCCTTTTCGGTGGGCTGCTGAACTCCGAGCTGAGGGTGGAGAATTCGAGGAAGGGGCCATTTAGTGCAGGAGACACCCTTCCTATGAATCCTCACCTTTGTTCCTTCATGCTTGGCTGTCATCTGGCTCATAAATTCTTGGCGTTGGTCCAAAATTTGTCCAAAAATCTGCAATAACCACGTGTTAGCCTTCTTGGTCAAGTGACTATCCTCATTCGTTCAACTAACATAAATATACTAAAAGAACATGCATAAACTATGAGAAAATGGTGGATTGATGAAGAACAATAGGCAAAATGAGCCCAATAAGTTACCCATTTTTGGGGCTCATCACAGGGTAGTGAACCAATGACCTCACATGTACCATCCACGCTGAAAGCAATCAATTTATTTACTGTGATGATATGTCATCTAAGGGTATTGTATTGTTGGATGATAGGTCCCATTTTAGACAGTAGGGTGCATACTAAGGTTGCCTACAAAGGTTCTATCCTGTCAGTACTTATCCATACAATGGGGTGGCATACAAGCAAACGGTTGAGAAGATTACCAGATACTGTTTAATGTGGCAGAGTGTTAAGCAACTCACAACAGGAGAGTAAATCCCTTGTTATGACTCCCAGGGATTACAAAATGATGCACATACTAGCCACTAAAATGCCTGATAGTTAAACCAATGTAGGAAACAGGGCACATAGCTAATCTTATATGTCTAGGCACTATACATACCTTGAGACTCCCGTACCTCAGGCTAATATCCAAGGAAACTGTGTATTCTCATTGTTGGAGCCACTCCTTTAACCATGCCTAAGCATGCAATCCTGAAGTTTTGTAAGCGACCCAAGGCCTCAGGTTACTCAACAGTGTGTGATCTGGGAAGGGCAATGGGACCAGACTCGCAACTCTCCGCCCATCCGCTGAAAACTCCCCATATAATGTTTCCAGGTCAACTTCCAAGATAAATTTATCTCCTTAAATTTGGTCCTTTTGAGGCTAGAGAAAAAAACTAGGGCTTGGAACAAAATTTTAGGGAGGAGGCTTTTTGGTGGTTTAAGAGCCTAAACATTAATGGGTGGGTCTTGGATACATGACCTATCTTGGAAGTTGGCCTGGAAACATTTTTTCTATAATGTTTCTGATCCTTCGTATCCTCTACTCCACCTTGATTTTGTTGTTGGGATTACACTGAAGGATGGGCTAGAGGATACTACTCCAGTGTAAGTGTAGGATGTCACCATTTTTACCTCCTCTTCTTTATCGATGATAGTAGTATTAGCTGCCTCATTCTCAGACATGTTGAAAGCCTAAATATTTGAATTTTCAAGGTTGACCTGAAAGCCATAAGCATCTCTGGATTCCCAAGAAGAAAGAAACACTTGCTCACATTTTAGGATACTGTGAACAAAATGACATCCACTCTCCCAATGTCATTCTTTGAATCACTCGCGTATTATGCATGGCTCCGTATTCCTTGCGATGATGATGAGAAAACTAGAATGGTTGGTCCAGATTTCCCCTTTGCATGCAGTACTCAAGTGAAATATTCCCTTGTTAATGAGATCATGCAAACAGCTTGTGCTCACATATTTTTGTTGTTACAATAAACTACAAATTTGTGTTGAAGCTTGTGGAGCTCACTACTTTGAGAGATGCTCTTTTAGGGCTGCCTAGAGTGACAGGTATTTCTACAGAGAAAAGTAAGAGAAGCCATAACAATAGAACTAGTTGCCAATCCTTCTATAATCTTCATGGATGAGCCAACTTCCGGACTAGATGCCCGTGATGAAACAATAGTTATGCGTATTGTTCGCAACACAGTTAATACAGGTTGAACAGTTGTTTTTACCATCCACCAACCCAACATTGATATCTTTGAAGCTTTTGATGAGGTCAATTCAAAAACTTTCATGATCAATCTATGAAATGTGCAACCAACGACATTTTTTTATGTTTCTTTGCTTGGCTTAACAAAAGGAAAGGGGTGAAAAGGGCTAGAATAAAGCAGTGTTCCATAGAACTAATAATTTCTAAATCTTCAGTTTTATTGGTTTCTTGAACTGTAACTCTTGCTCCTAAAAAGGGGTGGCCGAATCATCTACACAGGTCATTTGGGTCGTCATTCTCATAAAATCATTGAGTATTTTGAGGTAAGGGTTATTTTTTATTGTATTTTATAAGCTATTTAGTAAATGGTTGTGCTTACCATTATCAATCCGTGGTATAAAATAGTGATCTTGTCTAATTCTTGTTTGGTTGGTTAGGTCGTTCTAAAAGTACCATAGATTATAGAAGGATACAATCCAGTGACATGGGCACTATAAGTGAGTTCCATAGTTGTTGAGGAAAGGCTTGGTGTGGACTTTGTTGAAATCTACATAAAATCAACACTTCATGAGTATGTCTAGATGTAATTGTAGGAACTTGTTTGAGAAAGAGATTTTTCATTTCGCATCTCTAATTTTGCTATTTTTTTGTCACTTGTAGCCCAAAGAATAGATTGTAATTTTTTTAAACCTTTTTTGACTGATGTATTGTTCTGCTTTCAGATGGAATCAAGCTCTTATTAAATACCTAAGCACCCCTGCTCCCGGCTTGCAGGATTTAAATTTTGCAACACAGTATGCACAATCCTTCAAAGTTTAGTGCCTAGCATGCCTTTGGAAGCAACATTGGTCATATTGGAGGAATCCAGACTATAACATTTTGCGGTTTTTCTTCACTATAGTGGTTTTCCTACTATTTGGAACCATCTTTTGGGACCTTGGAACAAAGAGGTTGGACGCTCTCTTGATAGGCATAACAAACTTATTTGCAAAACTAGTTCGACCTCAATTTGACATTTTGTTTTCTCTATCATTGATTAGTTTATTGTATATTACATATTTGAGTCAATAGAGTCACTTAGCATATTTAGAAATCAATCTGACGTATGTCTTCCAAGTGAACTTGTAGTCTTTATTTCTTCCCTTGAAAACTATTTTTTGTTCTCTGTAAGCAGAGTAAATTGTGTTTCTCTTAACATCTTTTGCTTCAAATGCTCAATGTTGTCTAAGTATTCTTCAGTGTCCTTTTACAGAGGAAAACAACAAGATCTAATGAATATTATGGGATCGATGCACTGTGTTGTACGTTTTCTGGGTGTTAGCAATTCATTGAGTGTTCAGCCAATTATCTACGTTGAGCGAACTGTCTTTTATAGAGAAAAAGGTGTTGGAATTTATTCAACACTTCCTTATGCCCTTGGATAGGTAATCTAAATGTGAATATCTAGTCAATTATAGTTTTGTTATGAAGATCAATTTCATCGAATGACCATCCTTGTTATTTGTACCAATGGAAATTGAGGTGCCCTATGTTTTGATATAGTTCGTATTCTATGCCATCTTGGTCTATTCTATGATTTCATTCGAGTGGACAACTCCCAAGTTCTTATGGTTCCTCTTCGTTATGTTCTTCACTTTTCTATACTATACATATTATGGAATGATGATAGTAGCCTTGACTCCAAGTTACCATATTGATGCAATCGTTTCATCAGATTTTTATTCTGCATGGAATCTCTTCTGTGGTTTCATTATTCCTCGACCTATTTTAAACTCTTGATCCCTTCATCAATTTTTTCTTCCAACAATGACTTGAATTGCAATGTTGACTGCAGTTGGAAATCCCCCTATTGAGTGATCCTAACAAGATAAATTCTCTGGTTGATTTTTGAAAACAGAAAATACCTGTATGGTGGAGATGGTACTAATGGGAAACTCCTGTTTCTTGGACACATTATGATCTGATTGCTTCACAATTGGGTGATTTAGAAACCGAGATGGAGACAGCAGATGGGAAACTAAAGGTGGGCATGGTTTTGTGCATAATCATATAGTCTCTACAATCTCTTCCTTAGGTTTTCAATCATGTTGCTGTGATCCTCAAGTCCGACCACAAGGGAAATCAAGTTATTTGTGGCTTCAAAAAGGTAGGCTGCAGGAAAAAACTACTTAGTTGGAGCAAATTGCAAGTGGATTGGCTTATAATGATGTGACTTACAATGTGCTTATAAGTGGGAAATTGGATAAAGTCAAGCAGTTGATGCAAGAAATGAAGAATACAAGCTTGAGTGTTTTAGATTTCACTTACAATCCTTTGATGAATGGACATAGCAAGAAAGGAAACATTATTGAAGCTTTTCGCTTCAAGAATGAGATTGCAGAAAAGGGTAATTTTCCTACTATCTCAACATATAATATGTTAATTCATGGGTTGTGCAAAATGGGCAAGGTGAAGAAATCATAGGATCAGTTTGATGAAATGTGGAATAGGGGTCTAATTCCAGATGTTATTTCATGCAATATAATGATTTATGGATACTGCAAGGATGGAAATATGATCAAGGCTCTGAAGATGCACAATGACATGTTTGTTATAGACATTTTTGTGCCTTACAGCTATAAGCATGAAATGTCCATAATCTAAGGGATCCAAAGTCCCTAAACATGTTGTTCCTACCCCTAGAGGAACAAGGCTAACAAACCACAGCAATTCACATAAGTTCTCCACCAGAAACTGCTCAAAAACAAGTCAATTCAGGATCAATTTAGTGGCCCCACTAGCTGTCTGCACTGAATGTCAAAGTCAACACTGGCTACCTGCACTGCAATGCAGGTAGAAGCACTACCAGGGTGCGCTGAGTGGGAATTGACAAATGGCAAGTTCATTCCAAGAGGTGTCAAGACCCAGGAAGCTTCCAGAATCTTCCTTAATGACACTTGCCTCAGTGAATTCGACTAGTGATGAGTAAGAGGTTCCCAATCTCCAAGTGGAAGCAAGAACCTCCAAGTGGAATCAAGAACTGACAGAGGGAGAGGACACTAGTCAGATCTCAAGCTAACTCATCCTCTCTCCAAACATCTATATATGAATCTCTCCTCCATGAGATCTGGGAGGCTGGAATTTTGTTATTGCAAAGAATTGCTGTTGGTTTGAGATTGGAATCATTGGGTGCTTAATGCTTTGAAGGGGGTGAAGATAGGAATTCCATTTGCTGGGAAGGAGATGCTGGATTGGAGCCCTCTGGTTTGTATTTCTTCCTGAACCTTGTTATTCATCAATAAAGCTATCTTGGTTTCTCCTATATACTGATGTATCTTTGATGTATGATTGCATTAGTATGTTTAGTTTATTTCTAATCCTGAACTAGTTATGAATATGAATCTATCTCTTTGTGTAGTGTTCTCTTCTTGTGATCTTGCAGAGACCTGTTGAAGCTGGGCGAGCGAGAAGGCAAGTAGCTGGGAACTCTCAAAGAGAAGGGAAACTGGATCGAGGGACAAACGGAAGACACCGGTTAGTCCATCCATCTCTCTTCATTCTTAATTCATAAAGGAAGAATACTAGAATAGCTGTCTCTGTTTGTTTCTAAGGCACTGTCACACCTTAGGTGGATAGGATCGTCCCGCATAGGCATTTTTCCCCACAACAAATTGGTGACTCTGCTGGGGAGATCTGTTTAGTCATTTTATTTGTGTCTCTATCATTGTTTGTTTCATAGACTCAACAGCAACAATCGAACTGCATCTGCTATTCTTAGATGCAAAGTAGACAGTTGCTGCTTTGATCCAATCACTGGATTTGTCTATGATCTGAACAATGGACTCACAAATGATTTGATGATCCTTTGTGATAGATCTTAGTACTCCCTCAAAGCATCCCTCTGATTGTACCTTGCTTGTTGCTTTGATTTGGCCTGAAACTGTAGATTAAATAGCAAACTGTGACCCAGAACCCAGTGAGAAACTCTCGTTTCTCCTTCAGCGCAGACCCTGTGAAGAGGTTCTGCATTTCAACGCAGGTCCCGTGAAGGCTACCTACGCTGAATGTCAAAACCCCTATGTTGAGGTTGCGCTGATCCAGTTAGGCCTTGTGCAGCTGGGGTTCTCTGCTCTGTTTTGCCTTGTTTTGATCTCTGATTTTTTGCAGCCTGTAACCAGCATAGGTACCAGTCTGATAACTCCTTTTCTCTTCTTAAATTCCGCCTCCTTTTGTACAAAAAGACTGTGAGTGTTTTTATGTGTTTGTAGCGTCATTTACAGTTTTCCTTTGCAAGAGTGAAATAGTCATCCTGTAGCCCTTGATTCAGATCTGTTGATTGTGATCTTAGGAGAGAGTTCATTGGCTGTTTACAGTTGATTATACATTTACTTTTGCTTTTGGTTTGAGTTTGTCTCTTTTAAGTGTCGAAACAAGTATTCATTTCGAAAATAGTTAAGTGTTGTAATCTCTTCTACCCTCTCTGATTTCGAAAAAGTAAACTTGTTTGTATTTGTCATTTAAAAGAAAATTCAAAGTTGTACAAAAAGCTTTCTTTGTAGGCATCAATACTAAGAAAGCGGAAAACAAACACCTGCATTGTGCATTTGCATCTTGATAGTTTGCATGTTTGATTTAGGAAAAGTGCATTAGAGTGTGCTGAATGCTCTTTGAGAAAAGATGGTGTCTTTCTTTTCCCTTTGTAGCTAGGATTTTCATAAGTTGAAAAGATATAAAGCTTGCTTATCATCTTTAGACTGCATTTAGGAATTGTATCATACATCTTGTGGTGAACCTCAAAAGGCAAACTTCTAAAAAGATCAACCTAAAATAAATTGAATGAACTTAACAACGCTTTGCAACATAACGCACAACATAGAGGTCTAGGCTAGAGACGTGTTCCGGCGTCGTAAAGCCTGGTGACTGTCGATCTCGTTGATGGTGGGTGATTCCTCCTGAGGGACGATAGCGCCAGTACGGATTGTGCTCCCACGTACCGTCGCGTATATATTGGGAGACCCCTATAGGCATAAAACCTTTATCCTTAGGAAGCCGTGTCGGCCGCCCTACTGATCGCAATGCACTGAACACAACATTCAAGAAGATCGACCGCCCGTACTCTAAAAAGTATTCTGCGGTTTTGAAAAAAGTTTGGCACACCCTCTGCCTAGAACTCCAGAGCAGTTCCTTTTGGCCTTTTTCAGACTCTATAACGGAAAAAGTCCATCCGAGCATTTGTCACTTCGGGCTCATTAAAACATCGAAGGAGACTAGAGTCATCTTTAGCTTTTTCTCGACCCTTTAAAATTGAAAAAGCAAGTTGTGTCTAAAGCGTCGTTAAAATTTATTTTAAACGGAACAATCACCCCTATTCCTGTGTTGATCTTTAGGTTGAGAAAATGGAGCACACCAACCAAGGAATTCCCCTTGGTGGAAATCCTAGTCCCTTCTCCCCTTGGGGAGATGTTGGTGCGCCCCATATGGCCACATTGTCACTTCCAGGACTGACAATTGGCTTGCCAGTCTGGCTCTTTTCAACCAATGTCATTCAGAACACCACTATTCCTGAACAGTCGAGTCAACAGTTAGACCAGACCAGAGTTTCCCACCAGCCTTCTACTTCATCTAATTCTTCCTCCCCTCCTTCCTCTTCGCTTGACGGAACTGGTAAAACAAAAAACCAAGTTCCTAAGGAGAAGAAGGAAAAGAAGAAGAAAGAGAAGAAGAAGAAGGAGCCAAAAGCGACTGGGGGCAAACAAGTGTCGTCTAACAAAAATCCACACACAGCATTGACTAGGCCTAAATCGCCATGTGTCATATGCAAGGGAGACCACTTCCACAAAGATTGTCCCTGCATCCCTCGGATACTAAGGGACTGGTCTCCCCGTTTGCACAATTCGGTGGCGTCAACCTCTGATAGCCATGTTGACAGCACACCGTTAACTAGTGAAAGTGAAGCCACAGGACAGAGAGGGAAAGCTAGATTTCCCTGCAAACTGTGTGAAGGCGACCATGCCATCCACCGTTGTCCCTTCTTAGACGAGGCTAAAAGAGTTTTGGAAGATCACCCGATTTTACGAGCGCAAATTCCTCTTGGATATCAAAAACTCCTGCCAAGTCCTTCACCAGTTGAGAACCCGGCTGGCCCGCTCAGGTGGTCAGCCGAAGCACCTATCATTGAAGATGAACTGTTTGAATCCATACCTGACGAAAGTCAAAAGGTTGAGTCGGCAGTTGACCCAGTTTTGCCTTCAGAGGCTCTATCTTCGAATGATACCATCACAGAGGAGAATAAAGACAACACCGTCCAAATTCTCTTCATCAACACAGACTCCGACGAACAAGGGGGCAATTTGCCCATTCCTTTATCACAGGAAGGAACTTCGTCAGAGTCATACCCGACCGTCTATTCAGTCCCACCTCCAAGCAAAGTAGTTGTCTCGTTCGACTGGAACCAACTAGGCAGACCCCGTTTGCCAGCAAGCATACCATTCAGAATTATCGTTAAAATATACAGAATGGTAATGGCTGGCACTATAATTGATGAGGGGGCATCTGTGAGTATCCTTTCCTCTATTGCTTGGAAAGTGCTTGGTTCGCCGGCGCTTTTGCCTGAAATGAGAAATCTGACAGGCTTCGATAAAGGAACCAGTCGACCTTTAGGGATCCTCCCCAATGTGCCCATAACATTGAAAGGGAAGACCGTTCAAATGAACGTGATGGTCGTTCAAGGACCCTTGGATTATAACCTACTCCTTGGGCGAGACTATATATATTGCATGGGAGCCATCATCTCCTCACTCTTTAGAGTAATGTGTTTTCCGCATGAAGGAAGAGTGGTCAAGCTCGTGGACCAACTTTCATTTCCCGGATTACGCATCGCAAATAGTCATGTACCATCCGTAAATGGTATCTTCACGCAAGAAGTGTCTCAACCCACGGTCCGTCCCCCCGATGAGCGCGAGTAATTCGAGAGGATATGACTGGAACCCAAGGGGCATGCGTCCTGGTCTGCTTCGGCAGGAAAACTTTGGGTATAGAGTAGGTTTCCGCAGGAGAATATGACTAGTCTGTACCCCGTCCATCTAGGAAGAGGGGTTATTCTAGAATAAGATTCTTTTGTCAAAGTTATGTGAGTTGGCGGGCTTCGTCGCTCACCTTTGTCTATTTCGGTAGACATTGCTGAGGAAGTGTTTTGTTTGAAAGATTAACGAGACAATCTTTGGGTAACCTGAAAGAGGTAGGCCTCTCTCGGTGAAACGAATGTTTTGACGGAAATGAAGTAGAGGTAACTTTGAAATCGTACCTTATGCCTGGGGGCATGCAAACCTTTTTGAGTGCAAGCAAGGGGTGGCTATTTATTTTTTAAATTTTTAGGTCCTCCCTTTAAACCTGTAGGTCTAACCCTTTAAACTCGTAGGATTGGTCGTTTCCGAACTTGCATAATGAAAGGATCCGGAGCAAAGCTTAGTGAGATGAAGCTCCATAAAAAATAGAATCTTGATGAGACACTCTTATCATATGACTGGGTTAATCGAGCAGTTTTAGCAAACAGTTCATGCTCGTTAAAAAATAAACGCAAGATCCGAGCAGTTTTAGCGCATAGTTCATGCTCGTTAAAAAATAAACATAAGATCGAGCAAATTTTTCCACCCGCGTTTAAGCTCGTTAAAAAATGAACTATCCCAGTAAATAACCACAGTGAATGTAATATCATCAGCCATTAAAGCCTTGGTCGTGTTTGCACCGTCACTTCCACTTTTCCATTGGCCGATCATTCACCTCCATATGTTTGTTTACCCATTTTGAGGAACACCTGCGAAGAGTGATTTCACTAGCCATCCTTGTGACACTGCCGTGATTGGAAAATTCCAACCTGTACCTGGAATCAGTTGCTAACCCGTTTTATCACTCGTTCCTCAAAAGACGAGTCTTCTTTAAGCTCTTTTCATCTGACTCGTAAAATATGAAAATATTGCCGAGTCCTTGGCCTTCCAACTCGTTAAAGGGACAGGAAGTGCTATCCCTCCTCTAGATTTTAATCTTTTTGGACCTGAGGGATTATTGCACAAAAAGATCGAGCGCTTGTTTTATTCGGCTCGTTAAAACTATCGAAAACTCATCCCTTCTGTATTGTTTTATACTTTTTCGGACCTAAGGGATTAGATGACGAAAAAGGACTTTTGGAGTTAACTTTATGTACCTTTTTAGACTCTCTAAAAGTGAAAAGGACCGAGTTATCTATGTCGTTAGACTCGTTAAAATCATTAAATAGTGACAAACTTGTCTTTAGATGAGAACGAGTTTCACTATCGCTAGGCTCGTTAAAACATAGCGATGGGCTTGCCCGAAGGGAAAGTTATAGAAAAAGCATATGTTATCCTCCTCAAGATTGACAAAAATAAAGAGGTACTGGTCAGCAATGACTGGGGAAAAATTGAGAAACTCAAGAAAACTTTGATGGTAGCAAGTCGCTCTTGAACATGACACTTTTCCTCCGTACCACAATCGGGTTGTGTTGTTTCATTCACCGGTCACATCACCATGGTCTCGCCATACCATCCATATTTGGGGTAATGCTACCGATCCATCGCATCAGTGTCACCATATGTTCAAGAGAAGTCGTTCAGAAAAAGTCAACCGTGTCCCATCCACTGCCGTACATTATCCTTCATCCTTTCATGACCGCCACCCTGAATCATATGTCACAGATCGTTTTCACCTCTATCAAAATCATTAGCTCCGTTCCATGTCATTGATGTGGGATTCATTAAGTCCCTCCTTTGACGGATCGCTTCTTGTCGACATCAGCTCATTATCCAAGAAGTTGATCTAGGAACAACCCCTTCAGTACTTTGAAGCTTGCATGCCTCAATGGCAAGTTTCTCACTTCCGGTGATAGGTATACATCAATGACCTTCGACCGAAAGATTTTGCGTGGTGTTCGACGCCAAGTCCTTTATTCACACCACGTGAATTGTACTGCAGTACCTTGAGGGTCATTATCATTATCGGTGATTCCTCTCGCGCTTGTTAACGGTTTACCTCATTGACCGGTAATCAAGCGATGTCTTTCCATGCTCGACTTCAGAACATTTCTCACATGGATCGACTTGTACTGAGAGTGAATATCGAACGAGTTTGAAGACCCCGGATCTAGTTTCATCCATCCGGGCTGCGATATATATTCAGGAAAGATAAAGACATTGACATGTACATCATTGCAGCAGATAATCATCCTATCCAAAGGATGATAATTTCATCAAAAGTATCAGTCTACCATCAGACGATTGTCTGTTCTATGTACAGAAAAATGAATTTATAAAGCTGAGCATGGGAATGCCGCCTCAGCTAGATCATGAAAGCAGTATGAAAAATAATGTAATGTATTGTATCTTATTACAGGTCTCCTCCCAGCATTGAATGAACTTCGGATCCTCCTGATAAAGCATTTCACCCGATAAACGGCCTCATACTTTAGGGGGCAACTGTTATAGACATTTTTGTGCCTTACAGCTATAAGCATGAAATGTCCATAATCTAAGGGATCCAAAGTCCCTAAACATGTTGTTCCTACCCCTAGAGGAACAAGGCTAACAAACCACAGCAATTCACAGAAGTTCTCCACTAGAAACTGCTCAAAAACAAGTCAATTCAGGATCAATTCAGTGGCCCCACTAGTTGTCTGCGCAAAATGTCAAAGTCAACACTGGCTACCTGCACTGCAACACAGGTAGAAGCACTACCAGGGTGTGCTGAGTGGGAATTGACAAATGGCAAGTTCATTCCAAGAGGTGTCAAGACCCAGGAAGCTTCCAGAATCTTCCTCAATGACACTTGCCTCAGTGAATTCGACTAGTGATGAGTAATAGGTTCCCAATCTCCAAGTGGAAGAAAGAACCTCCAAGTGGAATCAAGAACTGACAGAGGGAGAGGACACTAGTCAGATCTCAAGCTGACTCATCCTCTCTCCAAACATCTATATATGGATCTCTCCTCCATGAGATCTGGGAGGCTGGAATTTTGTTATTGCAAAGAATTGCTGTTGGTTTGAGATTGGAATCATTGGGTGCTTAATGCTTTGAAGGGGGTGAAGATAGGAATTCCATTTGCTGGGAAGGAGATGCGGGATTGGAGCCCTCTGGGTTGTATCTCTTCCTGAACCTTGTTATTCATCAATAAAGCTATCTTGGTTTCTCCTATATACCGATGTATCTTTGATGTATGATTGCATTAGTATGTTTAGTTTATTTATAATCTTGAACTAGTTATGAATATGAATCTATGTCTTTGTGTAGTGTTCTCTTCTTGTGATCTTGCAGAGACCTGTTGAAGCTGGGCGAGCGAGAAGGCAAGTAGCTGGGAACTCTCAAAGAGAAGGGAAACTGGATTTAGGGACAAACAAAAGACACCGGTTAGTCCATCCATCTCTCTTCATTCTTAATTCATAAAGGAAGAATACTAGAATAACTATCTCTGTTTGTTGCTAAGGCACTGTCACACCTTAGGTGGATAGGATCGTCCTGCATAGGCATTTTTCCCCACAACAATGTTCGCTGGAAGTTTTGTGCCCATTCCAGTAAATTAGAATATGCTCAATGATGGGTAGTATGGAAAGGAAAAACATGGAAGAAGCTCATAATATCATGATTGAAAATATTAGTACTATTTATGCTCCAACTGCTATCAAATTGTTGCTAAGTTTTTTGCACGGTGAAAAGTTGAGGAACATATGCTTGGACAAGAAGTTTCTTTTAGTAGAGTCTCTGACTGTACCATTAATGTAAATGCTCAAGACGGTTGCTTGGAAAACTTTGTAGAATGTGCATATAATTCTTCTAATCTCATATGGAGAATGGATGAAGAATATTCAAAACTATTGGGGGCTCCTAATGTAGAGGTTGGAACAAAGGCTAGAGATTGAGTTGTCTTGTAATATCCAAAATGAAGTTAGTAATATTCAATGCACATTGGAAGAAGATTTAATATAAGATTGATATTTTTCAGATGCCAATGAATGAGGAAAGCTTCTAGATAAAATATATGGTCTGTTTTAGACTTTAATAAGGCACAAATTCATTACATACATCCAGCTCTCTAAATGAATTCAGTATGTGATTGATGAGATTCAAAGTCTTCTACTAGAATCACCAATGGATTATGTAATAAACAATCACCTATATGCATTTGATTCTTACACTCTCATCAACCTCGGAATGTGAAAAAATATGTGAACTTGTACATTCTTGTGGACTAGACAAATAATTAGCTCATCAAAAATGACACAAAAGATTCTTAGGAAATGGAAATCCAAGAAAACCTTATTCTTAATGATAATTTCACAAGCCTTGTTTTGGATGAGACATTATTGAGGGATAAAAGTGACTAAATAAATTCATAAAACAAAATCAACGCTGTAATTTTCTCACCACTCAAGCTTCACCCTAAATGAATGGCAAAACAAAATGTCACAGGTCAATTTACAGCTGGTCTCTATTTTTGACACTTTATCTTATGAACGAAAACCATAGGGATGGATGCAACACAGAGAAGAAATGTCCCATCATGGCATGGAAGATAATATAATGCTTGAGAAATAGTTCTACTTATTGCAAAGTGTTTATGAAAAGAAAATGTGAGAATATAAGTTATGAGACGCTTTTAAATATTGCAGAGAGTTTTTTCCTTGAAGAACTAAAGAGGTTTCATCCATTCTATCTAATGGATCAACCGACAATATTAAAGAACAACAAAAGGCATCATCTACAAATTTCTCAGGTGCTCTTCTTTAGCAAAGTTTAAAATACATTTTGGCATGGGTTGTAGAGAAAGTGATCTTGATAATACTCCACAACTATTAAGAAACTCATATAAAACCAAAATACTTTTTCCAAAGTGAAGCAATAATTTTTTACAAAAACATTCCACTATGCATGCTAATACTTAAATGAATAAGGATTGGAGGTTCAACCTCAGGGGGAGTAGATGACAGGGGAGCACCCCTTGTGTCATTGATGTTAAAGGGAGAGAAAGAGAGAAGAGAAGCACAAATATGTGGGGAGCATTATGACAGGCATGTTGCCATCAATGAAAAATGGGGGAGATTGTTGAGGTGTTGTCATTTATGGGAAAGAAAGTGGAAAGCAACAATAGCTAAAATACAAGAAGATTTGATTTTTCACACAAGAAGTGAGGCAACATTTGTGGGCTAGTCACTTATATCCACTACCAAGAAAGAGTTATGTTATTCATTAGTAAACATTTATGACTAAAATTAATATGTTTCATTGGTTAATGGACCTATTTATACAATGAGGATGTTTTCTTCACTAGATATTGATTTTTTTCATATGGCATACCCTAAAAACAAATTTAATAAACACCAAAATTGATGCATAGGTCATCTTACCTTGAGATCAAGTCAACCCTCCAAGAGACATGATAGTTCACTAAGGTATCGACCAGTGGTTGGACTTGAGGATCATAGCAGCATGATTGAAAACCCAAGGCAGAGATTGTAGAGCCTATAGGATTGTGGACTGAGCAATGACAACCTATAAGGAAAGAGAGGAACCAGAGGATGCCAGACCAGCTGAGCCAAGCATGAAGGATCTGTAAAGGGAGATCCAATCTGTCCAAATGCAACTGTATCGAAACAACCTCACGGTAAACAGGATTGAACAGAGAATTCAGGATATGAAGAGAAGTGAAATCTCGGGCTCCAGTGCAAAAGCCCCAACCATGCTGGACTCATTAGATGAATGAAACATGTCTTTAGGTAGAATTTGGTTAATATGACGGTTAGCATTTATTGCTTTAATATGAATTTTATAGTAGATAAAGTTGCCAATGTAGCTTGGATGGTAATGAAAACTCTTTTAAATTTTTTTTACAGCATTCGATGCAGACAGGTGGCCAACAGACCTGGTTTCTTGCGGGCAGGTTGAGGCCACTTGCAATTTTTGTTAAAGATATACTTATTTTTAGGAAATATTAATAGAAAAAGGAACCACAACAAAAAAAATATGGTTTTATACTTTATAAAAATTCGCCAAGACTTCACAATTTTTTATAACTTAGTAAAAGAATCACTAAGACTTACAGATTTTTATTATGCAGTGAAGGATTCACTAAGATATTACAAGATTTTATAGTTCAGTGAAAGATTCACCATGATTTTACAAGATAATATAATTTGGTGAGAGATTCGCCAAATTTTTTATATATACATATTATATTATTGATAAAATCGCCTTCCATTTTTCCTATGTATATGGCGATTTGCCCATTTATTATGCATATAAATTTAAGGGGGTTCTTAAAATTTTCCCTCCCTGGAATTGATTGGATTTCAGTAATATTCATTAGGAAAAGTGGAAGCTTGAGGAATACATGTGTGCAATACAACAACAAATCATCTTGGAAGGAAGAACTTATTCCCTCATAGCCTAGGAGGGTCAAGTTCTAATTAATATGGAAAAACAGTGAAAACAGGAGGAAATCTTGTGGAGACAGAAGTCGTATGTCCAATGGCTCAAAGAGGATCAGTGCAACACAATTTTTTTCGACGAAACTATGTTGATGCATAGGCAGTTTAACCAGATCTTCTCCCTCAATGGTTCAGATAGTCGATGGTTGGTGCAACACGAGGAAATCTCCGAAGAGGTGATCACCCACTTCCAGACTCTATTCACAGAGCCTGTTAAGGATAGGCATGAGGTTATATCTAGAATCCCACAATGTATTCCACATCTAATTTCGGCAGACCAAAACGAGGCCCTCATGAGATAAATCTCCTAGCAGAAGTGGAAGAGGTGGTTTGGGCTCTCTCATCAAACAAAGCCTCGAGTTCGGATGGCTTTATCTCTAAATTCTTCAAAGCAGGCTCAAAGTTCCTAGGTGATGAGATACTGGAGCTGTAGAAGACTCCTGATGCTCTCAAGTGAATTTGGTCGGGGTTGAATGCCACATTCCTAAAGCTCATCTCCAAGAAAGGCGCGGCACTGGACTCGAGCGTATTTCAACCAATTTCCTTGTGTAACGTCAGTTACAAGATTCTTTCATGAATTCTGGTTTGGTGGTTAAAATCCATCCTTCATAACACCATTGGGACATAACAGTTTAGTTTCATGGCAGAATGGAAAATAATGGATGGAATATTGGTGGCTCATGATATGGTGCATTCTCTTTCCTCATCCTGATCCCCAGTTATTCTTATCAAACTACATATTTCAAAATCTTACAATCATTTAAATTGGGATTATTTTTTGTCTATCCTTACTTCTTTTGGCTTTTCCTCTCCTTGGATTAGCTGGGTTAAATGCATGATTTCTACCCCCTTCTATTCCATCCTTGTGAATGGAGTGCCCTGCTGAACCTTTCGTGGGTCTAGGGGGGTTTGTCAAGGGGATGCCCTATGCCTCTTTCTCTTTATTATAGAAGCAAGAGGACTGGATAGATTGATTAAAGTGGTAGTGGAATCCCTGAGTCTCCAGGGCATCAAGCTCTCCCAGGAGGCCCCCCAAACCACCCGCCAACAATTTGTTGATGACAACATGCTATATGGGAAACCTACCTTACGAGAAGCCAAACAATTTGGATCCATTCTGAAACTCTTCCAGCAAGATTTAGGCACTCAGATCAATGGCGAAAAATTCAATATCTTCTTCAACACACACCCTAGAGTGAAAATTCATCTGGCCAAGTCCCTCATATTTTGAATTGGAGTGCTTCCCATCAATTACCTCAGAGTCCCTTTGGTGTCGAACTCTCAAGACTACCCATTGGAAGGAGCTGATCTCTCGTATTGACAAGAAATTATCAAGGTGAACCTTCAAAGTTTTAGATTTAGCAGGCTGATTTGTTCTTCTGAAGGCAGTTCTATAGGTTATCCCCATTTATCAGCTCTCAACCTTCCTGGCTCCTCGAAGCATCTACAAGGTTCTCACACTCAAATTCCGGAAGTTTCTTTGGTTTGGACCGCATATTGGACGAAAATGGGCCTTGGTGGCCTAGGAAAAACTATGTAAACCAAAATTTCATGGAAGCCTACGCTTAAAGGACCCTGAACTTTTATCACATGCCCTCAGTGTAAAAGTATGGTGGTGATGGCTATAGAGAGGACAAGATATTTGGAAACATATCTAGTCATCCAAATATTCATTTGTGGGTTGGCAGGATCTACTAAAGCATTTCCATAATTTACCATATGGCTCCTCGATCTGGAGTCGGGAAAAAGATCACCAGGACTTCATACGAGATCACGGTTTCTGGGAAGTCAAGAATGTATGCAAGACCAAATTCTGGAAGGAGTCATGGATGCAGCACCTCAAACTAGATTAGGATCTTTCCCTCTAAGATCTCTAAAGGTTTACCACACAGTTGGGAGCAGATTGTGTTAAGCACTCCTCGCAGGACAAGATCCCAAGATCGAAATGGATATTTAGATCACTGGCCAACCCATGATCCTCCTCTGGACTGGGAATCTCTCACTTTGATTCTCTTCCAGAATCATATTCTTAATAATGGGGAGCCTGATAAGATGCGGTGGGGTCACCTCTTGAAATGTATATTCTCTCATAAAGAAGCTTATTTGATCTTACCATCTATACGAAATCTGGATCTGGACCCCTTATGGAAATGAATATGGTACTCCCACTTATGGAAAAAAGTCTCATTTTTCCTATGGTTAACAGGTAAAGGAAAACTTCTCATGTGGGACAAATTCATACAAAAGGCTTCTATGGCCCATCCCGGTGCCCTCTCTGCTGCAAAGCAGAATAAATAACTCACCATCTCCTAAATATCTACCCAAAGATGATGGAGGTCTAGGATTGCCTTGCTACCATATTCGGGGTGATTGATCAGTCAGCTAATAGCTTGAGAAAATCTCTAGAGTCCCAGAGATGGAAACTTTTTAAAAACCCCAATGTTAACAAAGCTTGGTGTCGTTCTTAGGGTTTGTCCTCTGGAATATATGGAAGGTCAAAAATAGGGTAGTCTTCCACTCAGAAGCCTTTAAAGCTAATCACGTATGGAAGATAGTTCTTTGAAATATCAAAGAGACTATCTCCATTTCTAGATGTTCGAAGGAGGACTGGAAAATAAGAGGAAATGAGCACGTTATTTTGTCTTCCCTCAATCTCACCAGGACTCTTTCGTCCCCCAGCTAGCTCAGAACCCTCTAATGAGGGGGGGCTCTATAGCCTCCTTCCTTTGTCCCCTAAAGGGATTCTTCAATCTCAAATTTGATGGTTCCTCTAAGGGAAGCCCCTAGGCTAGCTGGTCTAGGAGGAATAATTTGCAATGACAAGGGGCAAGTGGTGAAATTTTATGTACCCTCCTATAGCAGAACCATGAACAATGTAGCCGAATATCTAATATTATAGAGAGGTATGCACGTGGCAAAAAATATAGGGGTGGAAAAACTCTAGGTCATAGGGGACTCTCAGATTTCTATAGCCATGCTTCAAAAACTCATCAATGGATCCCCCTGAGAGAATTATTAAGAGCTGACGACTGGAACTGATAAGGCAACATATTCTCTCTAGGTTTTCCTCCTTTGAATATATAATCACAGAACATGTAGATCATGAAGGGAATAAGGCAAATGATAACCTTGAAAATTGGGGAAGTGATAATCAAGGGAAGGATCTCCTCCAGGATTGCCCCCCCCATTCACAAAACACCCACTTGATGGATCTTTGTCGAATAGTGGCACTGGAAGAAGCTTCCTCGATGGGAGTGATGGACATAGTGCACGGGGCAACTCGTTGCCCATGATGACCAATAGCTAGCACCGGGGTCAAAGGTCGCTCCCCCTACCCTCTCACTTCACTTGGCGTACGGGGAGGAGTAACGATATGTGTGTGAAATTTAGTAGTGCCTCGATCAGTGCAGGAGACATTGTTATAATATCAAGGGTGATAGATAGGGACTTCATTCATGTTTCATTTCAGCTTCATGCTCTTGCCTGGTTCTTCGCTCACTGGAGAAGGAAGAAACGTCGTTTCTGTTGGGCAGGGTGGCACCCCTGGAAATGCAGTTTGCCCCGAGGCCATTGGTTTTGTAAATTGGTAGCTTTCCTACTACAAGGGTTTTCTTTTGAGTGGTTGGAAATTATGGTTACTAGTGGAATTGGCCTTCGGGAGCTTCTAGCCGATTTGCGTATTGGTGTTCTGTGGTTATGGTATTTCTATGGTTGCAGTGGACTGTGTAGGTGACATTTATCCTGAGAGGGGTTGCAGTTCTGTAGATGGCGACTCGATGAAGGGCTGCGGGGGTGGATCATCACGAACATCGATGAGGAGTGAGGCTCGGCGACGTAGTCACTCGGGACGTCGAGGAGGTGCAAAGTCTCTGGTTCCTAGTTCGAGGGTCATTCAACATTGTTGCTTGGAAAATTGTAGAAACTTGATTCAATCACTATTGAAGCGATTGGAAACTGCAGAAAGGATCCAACAGGAGGAACATTAAGAATTGGGAACTACCTTGGATACATTGCACTACTTTCAGTTCCACGTCTAGGAGCAAATTGTAGTGGTTTGGAAAGGACAAAACTTGCTATCTGAGAAGGTGGAGAAGCTGGAGTCCTAGATGGCTCATTTCTAGGAGCACATCCAATGCTCTTTTCGACCTCCATATCCTCCTAGGACAACCTCGGACAACCCAACCTCCATCACGTCAGATGACTAGCATGACTACAAGTGTTTTCTATGTTTTACTTGTCTTCTAGTGCCTTTGTCCTTCTCGGTTTTAGATGATGTCCTTAGTTTCATTTTCGTACTTTTATCATATGTTGTATGTGGTGGTCAACAAACCTGGTCAAGGTTAGACCACCTGTTATTGCTGCTACTCTCGATGTACATCTTTTTGAAGAATGAATAGAATTTCGACTTATAAAAAAAAATAATGACAAATATTAACAATAAATAAATCTAAATAATTATATTTTTAAATATTTTTAATAAATAATAATAATTAAAAATATTATTATTAATTAATAAAAGTATTAATATGTAATAAAAATATTTTAATAATTATTACATTAATAATTAAAAAAAAAATATTACTAGATTTAGGAAATAGATCGCTACCGCTCAGGACCGAGCCTTGGCCTGCGCGCGCCCTCTGAGATTGCATCCTCCATCCGGCATCGCGGCGGCCTGGGCCTTGGCCTTCCGCCATGGCCCTCTCAGATCTCCCTCGGGAGGAAATCGATACACAAAGAGCCTTTTCAAATCTTGTGAAATCTCTCCCTCCTCAACGCCCCAGACCTGCACTTTTAAAATTTGTCAAGAAATTAGATGTTCTTCAAGAAGTTCAACTGCCTCCAACCTTGCCTCGCATGGCAGCATTATCTCTTGCTAAAAAAGGTCTCATAGGTCAATTTACAGGCCTATGGCCCTCTCCAAGAATAGTTCAAAGATGGGTTGAACGAAATTGGTCAGATAAAATCCAAGGGAAAATATCAATTAGGTTTTGTGGAAAAGGGTACTATACATTCCATTTCAAATCCAAAGAGGATAAGGATTTAATCTTCAGAAACGGGCCGTATTTCATGGACTCCAGGGCTCTCTATCTCAACAAATGGACCCCGGATTTCGACCCCGAGCTAGATGTTCCCAGTGTTGTTCCGGTTTGGGTCCGTCTCCCTCACCTCCCTCTCCATTGCTGGGGAGATGAGTCTGTTTGGGCCATTGGGAATGCTGTAGGCAAATATATTGGTCGTAGCGAGCCAAAGGACAACATGCAAGCTTGTGCAAGGATCTGTATTGAAGTGGATCTAGGCAAAGGACTACCAGAAGCAATAAAGCTGAAAGTGGACGAATGGAGTCATGTCCAACAACTGGACTATGAGCAGATACCATTTAAATGTAAGGTATGTCACGAATACGACCACTTTGCTAATAGATTTCCTAAACTTGTTGATGCAGAGAGTGACGAGAAAGAAGGTCATTGGGAAATAGTAAAAAAGAAGAAGTCTGCTCCTCCACCCAAGCCGCCCCGGGAGATTGATACCCCTGGACCCTCTGTTCCTCACCCTTCTTCTTCCTCCCCCTCTTCTTCTGTCCCCCTCCCGCCTGATCCACCCCTCCCCCCCTCTTCTAACCCCTTTCTTGTCCTCTCTACTCTTGAGTCTCCCCCAGAAGATTCCCCCTTGCCCCCCTTAGCCCCATTTGAGCCTTCTGATCCCCACCCTTCCTAGATCATCTCATCGCAGGCCTCCCTTGAGCCCTCTCTATCCAGAATAACCAGAAGCTCTTCAAAAGAACATGGAACATCCAATAACATCTACAAAAAATCGGGACCTGGTAGAAAATCAGCCAAGTAACACAGGGATGAGAACGCCCAGAAAGACATAGCCATGTAGACGCAAACTCCACTAGAATATTTCATTCTGGGGCATCAAGAGAAAGAGACAAACCACAAAGAACAAGAGAGGCGAGCACCTCTCTGCATGCCCAATACCCAATGATGAAAATATTATCTTGGAACAGCAGGGGTTTCGGGCACCCCTCCAAAGTTTCTGCCCTCAGAGACCTAATTCACAATGAAAAGCCAGATATTATGTTGATACAGGAGACAAAACAAGACCAACATGAAATGAGAAGAATAATAGATCAGCAGAAACAACATAAAGGATGCATCAGTGACTCAAGAGGAGCCTCGGGAGGAATTGTTACCATCTGGGATAACAATAAATGGAATTGCACTTCAACAAATCTCCACCGGAATTGGATCAGAACCGCTCTGGATAGCAGAACAGGTAGCCACACAGTAATCATTTATAATGTTTATGTCCCCAACCAGTACAGAGAAAAGGAAATCTGCTGGGATGATGTAAAGACAAGTATTGATGGGGAGCTAAACTCAAACATCATAGTAGCAGGTGACTTCAATCTGGTTTTGCATGCCAATGAAAAAAGGGGAGGATGCTTCACTCTAGATTCCTTCAGGGGTCGACTGGAGGCTATCACTCAAGAACATGAATTAGTTGATGTTGTCCCTAAAAATCACAGGTACACTTGGAGTAACCGTAGGATTGGCAGCGACAATATAATGGAGAGGCTTGACAGATTCTTAGTCAATATCTCGTACCTTTCTTCCTTTTCTATCGGATATGACAACATCCTCAATACCTCAGCATCCGATCACTACCCTATCACTCTCACCCTAGAAACTCATTGCCCCTCGGGCCTATCCCATTTAAATACAACCCCCTTTGGAATTGGATTCCAGCAGTCAGATAAATCGTCTAGAAGGCTTGGAGCCAGCATGTAGAAGGTTCACCTGGCTTCATCTGGGAAACCAAATTAAAAAGAACCAAACAGGTGATAAAGGAATGGGCCAAAGAGAATTACAAGGAACCTGAGGAGGTTAAAAAGAAAATCAAGAGTGATCTAGAGAGTGTCCAATTAAGGACTGAAGAACATGGCCTATCTCAACAAAACAAGGAGCAAGAAAGCGCTCTCTATACACAACTGAGCCACATAAACAAGGAGGAAGAAACCAAATGGCGTTTAAAATCCAGGAAATTATGGCTCCAAGGAGGAGACAAAAATACAGCCTATTTTCACAAACAGGCCACTGCTCGAAAGCTTAGGAACAATGTAAGCTCAATCTTGGATAATGAAGGAAATCTACACAACACTCAAGAGACCATTAGAAAGGCTGCCTCCGAGTATTAAAAAGATCTCTTAACTGAAACCAAAGGAGAAGAGGACTATTCTGATCTGCTCCAACACTTAACTAAAGGAATCACTAAGGAGATGAACGACAGTCTAAACAAGGAAATTGAATAAGAGGAAATTAGAAGAGCAATTTGGAATCTGCATCCTGATAAGGTGCCTGGGCCTGATGGATTCCCCATTTTCTTCTATAGGGTGTTTTGGGGCCTTATAAAAAAGGATCTGACCAAGATGATCAGATGGATGCAAAGGAAGGGTAAAGTAGGAGGGTTCACCAATGCCACTTTTCTTGCCCTCGTCCCCAAAGAAAACCGGCCTACTTCCTGCTCCAGATTCTGCCCCATCTCCCTCTGCAACTCTTCCTATAAAATTCTGTCCAAAATTATAGCCTCTCGCCTTAAACCCCTTCTTCCCTCTTTGATCTCTGAAAATCAAGGAGGTTTCTTGCCTAATAGGCAAATCACTGATTCCATTCTTCTAGTTCAAGAAGCCATACATTCGAGCCTCTCCAGGAAAGAAAAAGGGTTCATCCTCAAGCTTGACCTCGACAATGCCTTTGACAGAGTCAGGCACTCCTTCCTTATTGATGTTCTAAAAGAATGGGATTCGAACTGCCCTTCATTAATCTTATAACTGCTTGCATCTCTGGGCCCTGGATCTCCCCCCTGATCAATGGTAGACCAGGTGAAGCATTTTAATCATCCAGGGGTCTTAGACAGGGCTGCCACCTCTCCCCCTATCTCTTTATCTTCATGGCGGAATCCTTCAGCCAAGCTCTGGACCATAACAGGAGAGTGGGCCTCATAACGGGAATCAAATTCGAGAATGGAGCCAAGAACATCAATCATTCACATTTTGATGATGATACATTGTTAATTGGAGGAGCTTCCACCACAATAGCAAGGAGGTTCAAGAAACTCCTTGACCAATTTATGGAGTATTCTGGAGGCTTGGTAAACCAGCTTAAAAGCTGTATATATGGATGGAACACTTCAAACCAGGTTATTCATAGTATCGCAAATATATTTGGTGTTTCCTGTAATCTGGAGTGGACCCATTTCTACTACCTGGGCATGCCAGTGAGCCTAGGTCCTTTGAAGCCTAAAACCTGGGATGAAATCATTGACAAGGTAAAGAGGAAGGTGTAGCAATGGGGATCACTGTGGCTCAACCCAACAGGCCACCTTATTCTTCTCAAGTCAGGTATCACCTCTCTCCCCCTTTACCGTTTCTCTCTTTACCAAGCTCTTGCTATCTTTCATCACAAAATGGAAGTTGTTCTCTGCCACTTCCTTTGGCAAGGAGGGAAGAACGACAAGAGCAAGTTTAATTTAGTCAGCTGGAAACATGTCATCCAAACCCAAGATAGAGGAGGTCTTGGTATTAGGTCGCCTAAGTTCTTAAATCTTGCATTTGGTGGGAAAATTGTATGGAGGTTTATAACAGGTCCCTCTTCGTGGTGGAAAAGGGTGCTGGAGACCAAGTACTTAAACTTCCCCAGGCAGCAACTTCTTGGCTCTGATATTCCTAACAGAGACTCCTCTAAAATCAGGTGGCTATGCAAAAAAGCCATCCCTCTCATGATTTAGAATACCTCTAAAGTTCCTGTGGGGGGAGCTAGCATCAACATTGGAACGGATAAAATCTTGGGACAACAACCTAAAAACATGCATGAAGAATCCATACCCATCATTAACTTCTTCAACAACAGGGGTATATACCATCTGGACCAAATCTCCAGCTGGGATTCCCATTCTCACACCTGGATAGGGTGGTCCTTCCCAGAAATACCCAGCGAATTAAATCCTAGCCTATGCTATTCGCAGAATCTCCTTCACAGTAAAGCTCCCATCAAGAAGAATGATAGGGATGGTTTTCGTTGTTATTTAACTAGAACAAACTACACAGTCAAAGCAGGCCACCAATATCTCTGCAACAGCACCTTTCCCATGACTTTATGGAACCACTGGAAAATGGTTTGGAGGTCAGAGGCACTTCCAAAAATAAATTTTTTCATATGGCTTCTGTTGAAAGGAAAAATCTTAACAGCAGAGAACTTGAAAAAGAGAGGCATCAATGGCCCATCTAGATGTCCCAATTGCTGTAATGCTGAAAACGATGCACCATATCTTTGTAGAATTCCCCTTTGTTGTTGATTGTTGGAAAGGTTTGTCTTTCACAGGTAACATACCCTGGAATCCTCAGCATTCCATAGCTGAAGCAATACAAATTTGGAGAAAAAGTTGCCCCTGGAAAGAAAAAAGAAGCAACTTGGTGAAGAGAGTATGGAATACTCTTCCTTATACCTTGCTATGGCGAATTTGGCTAGCAAGAAATCAGAAAATATTCCAAGACAAGAGCTCAATTATAAGAATAATTTGTAACAAGGCCAAAAATCTCGCCCTGGAAGCTATCTCAATCAAAACATCAAACAGGATAGATGCAACAAAGTATGGTGTGGAAGAGCGAGATTTTATTAGTTACATTCTGGACAAAAATTACAACGCACAGAAAGGTAGCATGGTGAATGAACAACGCAGTCAGGAAACTAAATCCTGGAAAGTTAGACTAAAAGAGGAGGAGTTCGTCAACTGGATACAAAATTGCAACTGCTTCTATCTTTTTTCGACGGGGAATCTAAATCGAATCCAGGCACAGCTGGAGCAGGGGGACTGATCATCAACGCTAATGGGGAATGCATCCTTCATTACAAATGGGGTCTAGGAAAGGTCTCGAACAATAGAGCTGAAGCGTTAGCCATGTTTCAGGGACTAACTCAGCTAAGCAAACTGGGGATAAAATCGGTAAGGATCTTTGGGGATTCTTCTGTTGTCATCCACCTCATGGTTCACCAGAAGGAATCGCCCAATACCCTCCTCCAACAAGTCATCAAGCGCAATCAACTGCTGCATCAGACAATGGATGATTTGCAGTACTACCATATTCTTCGTAATCTCAACAAGCAGGCCGATGGATATGCCAACAGAGCGTGTGAAAGGAAAGTATGTAGCTTGTGTTGCAACTCTGAGGAGATCGACCAGCCCTTGCCATGATCCAAAATAAGCTATTCTGCACCAAAACGGACAGTACTGCCAGAAAGGATTCGACTCAGATCTACTAGGCCTTTAGCAAGATTGCTATCCACATAGGGATATGGCGCAGATTTTGTCTTCTCAAAATTCTTATCAATCTCAATAGCCCCGCCGGTTTGTATCTTTTCAATCCTGCTTCTCGGGCATACCTGGACAGTTTACTGACCTTCTTGTGCCTCCCTCTAGATTCCCTCTCTTTCCTCATGACCGGCTGCCACCCCTCCCGCCTCCCCTTATATCATCCCTCCCTCCTCCCTATTCCAGCGCTCTATCCCCCAATCATTCCTCTTTGCAACTCATTCACCCCTTCCTCTATCTCTAGGTGGATCTACCTGGTGCTCAGGAAGTTTCTTTCATGCTATGTCGTTATCCGGTTCTCCTCTATCGCCTTTGTATTCTGGAAGTTTTCTGCTCCCCGAGTTGCTGACCGAATCATTAGGCATCCCCTCTTCGCTCCCATCCGCCCGCTAAATTCCCCATCCTCAGCTTCAACTATGGCTCGCAATGAGGATTGCTTGCACTATTCGAACCTGCAAGCTAAGATGGAAGAAATCAGAGCCCAGCAGCATGTGTTAGACAACCAACAGAGGATTTTGGAAGCAAGAATCAATGACCAGAACTGCATCATCATTGACAAATACCGAGTAGAAATTGATCTCTTCTTGCACAGGGTCTCTTCACTTCATGAACAGTTCAATCATTTGTCAAACAGGTGCAACCATGCGGAAGAGTCCATAACCATCCTGAAATACATGATGGACAAACGCAACAATGCAGCCCCGAGCTCCTCAAGCGCCAAGCAAATAGATAGGGATGAAAAGCCAGAGGAATCTACTGCAAGGCACATTAGTCATATAAACATAGATTAAAAATGATTTTCAAATGTCAGCTTTTGCTGCTCCAATATGCAAGAGTTTACAGTAGTTTAGAAGTCCTTAAAGACAGAACAAGTAGGAGTAGGATCAAGGAGAGATATCTGTTTTGTAACTCCAATGATCCAGGCTGCCCTCAACACTCAATGTATCTCAGGAGTCCTAACTCCCCTCTCTTTTTCAGTTATTAATAAAGCAACCGACTTTGTAAAAAAAAATAAAAAAAAAATTAATTATTAATAATTATAATATAATAATAATTAATTATTTTTTAATAATAATAAAAATTATTATAAAAAATAATATAATATTTTTAATAATATTATTATTATTAATAAATTCATTCGTTTAATTTATTTATATAAATCATTCATATAAACAAAAAAATATAAATAATTAATTCATATAATAAAAAATTATTTAAAAATAAAATAACATTTTATTAGTACATTTATATTTAATAAATGCATTTAATTAATAACTATACTATATTAAAATATTATTAATCCATTCATATAATAAATAATTACAATATTAACAATAAATAATTCATAGATATAATAAAAACTTAATTAAAAATAAAATAATAAAATAATAATACATTTATAAACCCAAGATATATAAACAACAAGATAAATACTATAAACACAAAAGAAAACTTGGTTTTCCATGATTATAAACCCTACGATAAATATTATAAACCCTAATATGGTTAACCATGGAATACCATTGTTGATTTTCATATTGAGACAATCTTTGTGTCAATGCGAGGTTGGACCATGGTTAATTTTCATATTGAGATAATCTTTGTCAAAATGTGACATTGGAACTTGTTTGACCATGACAGACCATGGTTGACGATGGACGAAAATTGTTAACCATGGTTGATTCTCATATTGAAATAATCTTTGTCAGAATGTGATGTTGGACCATGGTTGACCATGATTATAAACCCAAGGGATTTATATTAAACCTAAGGATTAATACTACGAACCCTATGAATAATATTATATACTAGGTATATGAACCCTTAGATTAATAAACCTGAGGGGTTAATACTAAAACCTCAATGGATTATAAATCCAAGGGAATAATAATAAACCCAAGGGATAAATATGATAAACCCAAGGTATCTAAACACTAAGATAAATATTATAAACCCTAAAATAAACATGGTTGACCATGGTTTACTAAGGTTGATTTTCATATTGAGACAAACTTTCTCATAATGTGATGTTGGACCATTATTGATTTTCATATTGAGATAATCTTTGTCACAATGTGACATTACACCATAATTGACCATGGTTGACCATGATTATAAGCCTAAGGGATTTACATTAAATCCTAGGATTAATATTATAAACCCTATGATTAATATTATAAACCCTATGATATTAAATCCTGGGACTAATATTATAAACTGTATGAAAAATATTATACCCTAGGAATACAAACCCTTAGATTTATAAACCCAAGGGATTTATACTATAAACACAAGGGAATAATAAATAGAAGGGGTTAATACTAAAATCCCAAGGGATTATAAACCCAAGGGGTCTAATATTATAAACCCAAGGTATATAAAACCTAAGATAAATGTACAAATTTCTTGTAGATTCAAACTACATATTGTAATATGCTAAAACAATTGACTTGAATCTACTCTACCCATAAACATAAACAATAAACAATCGATGAAATCACGAAGCATATAAGAGAAAGAATTCAATCACACATATCAAAATAATTTTATGGGGAAATCCATAGCTAAAAACCCTGCTATTTGTATATTTCATTAGTCAAAGAATATGGATGAATAAAATATGCTCTGCTCAACCTTGACCTCAACCTGCACAAGTAATTTCTATCCTCTACCTGAATGATTTTTTTGGGCCAATACTTAGCCAAATTTCCAAGCCTCCAAGCTTTAGCCAAATTTCCAAGCCTCTAAGGTTCTAATTCCTTGTGGTATTCGCTTGGGAATTAGCCCATATTTAATTCGGAAATCCCACAATTATGAATTGTGCAATCCTCATAGGCCTTCCTCTAATTGCATGCACCACCTATACAGTTTAGATGATTATACAACTCATAGTACATTGTCCTTGAACTCCAATCTCAACTAGACCTTTCTCTAATCTGAAATGCATGAGTTACTTATGAGTGAATCTTCAGTTTACTGATCACTGCAGGTTACACCCTACTACTAAGGTTTACACCCCACTACTGTAGGTTACACCCAACTACAGTAAGTTACACCCCACTATAGTAAGTTACACCCCATTGTTGTTGGTTACACCCCACTGCAGCTGGTTACACCCCACTGTTGGATCTCCCACTAATTCCTCCACCAGTTGGAACTAGTTTAACTAACTTTAACTTAGTTAGACTGAATTAAATAATTACAACTCAAAATAAACTCCTAATTGTAGGTGACACTCTACATGACTCTAGTTAGACCCTCAACTCGAATTTAACTAAGCTAACTAAGTCAAATTGACTTAGCTAACTATTACAAGTTGTCATAAGATGTGGAATTACAATTTAATTCCCAATTCAATTCACGAACAAATTAAATTAGGATTTTCTTTCTTGATGCTATTTTTAACATTTCTTGTTGCTATTTTCAACAATAAATATCACGAACTCTATAATAAACATGGTTGAGCATGGTTGACCATGATTATAAACCCAAGGGATTTATATTAACCTAAGGATTAATATTATAAACCCCATGAATAATTTTATAAACCATGCATATGAACCCTTAAATTAATAAACCCAAGAGATTGATATTATAAACCCAAGGTAATATAAAACCCAAGGAGTTAATACTAAAATCCCAAGGGATTATAAATCCAAGGGAATAATATTAAACCCAATAGATTAATATTATAAACCCAAGGTTTCTAAACCCTAAATTAAATATTATAAACCCTGAAGTAAACATGGTTGACTACGGTTTACCAAGGTTGATTTTCATATTGAGACAAACTTTGTCACAATGTGACGTTGGACCATGGTTGATTTTCATATTGAGACAATATATGTCACAATGTGACTTTTGACCATGATTGGGTTTTCATATGCCAAAGACATAAAATTAATCAAATTCTTTATTTATATTTCCTTCGAGAAAAAACTTGTTTTTCATGGTTTGGCTTCATGCAACAGGGAAATAAATAAAAGATAAAATTTCATTCTTAAAACATACATAAGTGCTTACAAGAAACTTTTAAATAAGAATAAGAAAAAATCTTTCGTTTTATTATGAATCCTTAAATATTATAGCCTCATTTATGATTGTTATATTTATTATTTTTATAACAACCTTTTGTTATATTTATTATTTTTATAAAATATATGTTCTTTCTTGGGAGGCTATATGTTTAAATTTAGAAGAGAGTACACATATTATTATTATTATTATTATTATTTTAAATTATGGTGAATTGGTAACTAAATGGAGTAATCTAGACAAGTTCCAAGATTAAACCTTCCACCATTGTAACACCAAGAGTATATTGAACAAATTGCAAGCCAAATATTCCAATAACTTATGACTTAGCAAATGACAAGACATCTTGATCTAGGGGTGATTTTAGGGGCAAATGTTCGCCCTGTGGCGAAATTAAGGGGTTTTAAATTTTTAGTGGGCGATTATTTTGTATCATAGTACACTTTTACAAATCACCTCAAATATCCCACCTTCTTTTAAGGGAGAGGGTAAAAAAGGTAAATTTAGCCCTTGAAATTAGGAGTTACAACCTTCCATTCGCCCATTTTCAAGAATAGGTTTTATTTAAGTGAATCCATTCACCCATTTTCAAGAATAGGTTTTATTTAAGTGAATCCTATGGGCCAAAGGCCCAAATACCATATTTATAAAAGAGGTATGGGAAATTAATAAAAATATAAATAAATGAGAAGTATGGTAAATAAATAAAATATATATATATATATATATATATATATATATATATATATATATATATATATATATATATACTCCACAAGTCACCTTATATACATGCAAGGGTGTAAACAAATAAAAATATAAGTAAAGTGGAGGTATGGTAAATAAATAAAACGTTTTTTTATACTTACTCAGAGGGTATGGTAAATAAATAAAAATATAAATAAACTAGACGCATGGTAAATAAATAAAACCTCTTTTTATATTTATTACATAACCCTCGTTCTATTTATGAAGGCTCAAGAAAGAGGTTTTATTTAAGTGAATCCTATGGGCCAAATACCATATTTGTAAAAGAGGTATGGTAAATTAATAAAAATATAAATAAACGAGAGGTATGGTAAAATAATAAAACATTTTTTTATATTTACTCCGTAAGTCACCTTATATTTACAAACACTCAAAACATGCGTTATATTTAGGTGAAACCTATGGGAAAAATACTATGGGACAAATACCATGGAATAGATTGTTATTAATACCATGCAAAAAAAACATTATTAACCCTAATATTAGTATTAATAAAAATAAAAATAAAAATGGCACATGGTATTTGATGAGCCCCAATTTTTGGTACAATTTGGGCTCATTTGGCCTACTTGCTTTGCTCAAACCATTCACTTTTTACTGCTTATGCATGCATTTCTTAGTTTATTCGTGTTGTTTGTAGGAAGAAGGGTAGACACTTTATCTACGTGACTAATGCATGGTGATTTCAGGTTTTTGGCATTAAAAGGGAGAAAAAGACAACGAAAAAGGAGACAAGGAGACAATGAGGTGGCACTGCTGGTTTTTAGGAGAGGATGTCCACGGTCTTGGGGACCTTCCTCGTGATTCCCACCAAGAACTCCGAGCTCCAATCCATCTCTCCACCGAGCTTAGAAGCAGCCAGTTGTTCTACAGGAACAGCAGTTATAACTGTTCTACAGGAACAATAGTTATGACTGTCCTACAGGATCAGCAGTTAAACTTCAGTTGGACAGCCGAGCTCCTAAAATCAAGGACACCTGTTGGATGATCGTTTTTGCATAAATACTGAGGCCGTAGCCTTGGATAGAAGCTTTTTGAACCTTGGCATTACTCTTGTAATTGGATAGTACGAGCTAGAGCTCAGTCTTTGTTTCTTTTTGTAAGCCAATTTGGCATGACATCAGATTATGAATAAAGAAGGCAGATTTTGATCTAGTTCTGAGTTTTCTCAAGGAGCTATAGCTCTCAGGTTAGGGCCCAACCTGAGAGCAATAGATCTCCTCAGTGTTGTAATGTGTTTGCATTTCGTTCCAGCACTTTAGTTCATTGCTTTACCATGCAATTCGAAATTACAGGTTTGCTGAGTTAGGTTTTATGAGATTGAATGAGTTTAGCTTATGGTTGAAATGCTTTCGGTTGTTTAGTTAGATTAGTAGGTTGATAATACATTGGAGCTCCAGCAAAAAAGGTTGAGGAAGTCTCCACTGCCATCTCTGTTTGGAGATTGGAGTGCAGCCTATACCAGCCACAAAAATACGCAGTTCTTCACTTTATACATGCTGCAACATAGTCTCGTTATGATAGATCTTTCCATGCACTTCACTCTTTCACCATACACCATCATCACCGCTTCATGCACATTCCTCTACACGCTTTATATTGCTGTTCATTGAGTTCAGGTAGCTTAGGTTAATGAATTTTCATATTGGTGACAGTCATAAGCCATTTGTTTTATTTACACTGCTTTTCATCGTTCTATTACCTCCTTCTTCATCTTGATCACGCATACAACCACACCCTTGACCTCTGCTCCGCTCTGTTATCTCCCAAACTCCTCCACTCCTCACGTAACTTCATTCTTTAGGCATTTCGTTGTTATAACCTTCCATCCATCAACTCACTTCATACACTCATTCTCCATCCTACTTCTCCACTCCTGAGCCATCACCAGCTTTATTCCTACCTTGCACATCTCCCCCTACCATTCCATCACTCCACCATCACTTCAAGCACCCACGGTAGGTCATCCTGTAGCAATTTGTAGACTTCCTGTAGAAACCCCTGCATTTCCTGTAGAATCCCCTGCAGACATCCTGTAGGAGGCCACTCACTCGGTTTCTGAGCCTCTGAACGTGAGGAACCTTTGTGGACTGATGCTATGGATCTCTGGGAACCTCTCCTAGCCTCCCTAACCTTTCCCAAGCTTTCCTTCCTTCCGCATCACATCTGCACAACCAAACCCTAATAAGCACAAAATCACAATCACTCCATCCACTTAAAGAAAAAATACAAAAACATGTCTTTTCAGATGTAAGTAGATTAGATTCATGCATTTTCACTTGTTAGAAGTAATGGCATCATTGGTAGAAGTTTCCTTCACATTCTTTGCATCATAGAGGTTAGACTAGTTAAATTAGGGTTTCCATGTTTTGATTTGCTTTCAGTTCATTTTTTCCAAGTAGATTAGTCTTCTTTGAGCTAGCTTTCGTCCATCATTTAACAAGCTTCTTCTGAGAGCCTATAGAAGTTGGCTTGAGCCCTAGCGGACTTGTGCCAGCTGACCAAGTGACAGCTGCGACAAGAGCTAGTACTTGTGCATACAGCACCGTCGCTTCCAAGTTTGTACAAACTACCGGGTTGATAAAATTAAGAGACAGGAAGCCCCAGGAGTTGTAGCATTATTGCTAAAATACTGGAGCTCACCAGTATTGACCCATGGTATTCACCAAAATGGCACATGGTATTGACCCATGGTATTCACCTGGAATGTAGCCTATTTAAATGGGGGAATTAAACCAGCATAGATCCATCTTTACTCTGGATCTACTAACCCCCGAAAGGTATCAAATATCAGTAATTTTGATTTCAAAAGATATTTTAAAGAAATGCAATGATTTCATTTGTGTATTCAATAATTTTATAATTGAGTAAAATATTCGTCATGCCTGGTGAGAGATTCGCCAAAAAATTATATATACATATCATATTATTGATAAAATCGCCTTACATTTTTCCTATATACCATGGAGATTCACCCATTTATTATACATTTAAATTTAGCGGGGCTTCTTAAAATTTTCCCTGTCTTGATCCCATTGATCTCAAGGCGTGCCTACTCTTTGAGTCTTATTTTAGGGGGCTAACATGTCCCTCTATGGGAAATGACCAAGTGGAGAGGACAACAAATTATTTTTCCAACCAGTCGTGCTAAAATCACAAGGCATCACACCTCCATAAGCTCTATATTTCTTTCATTTTTTCCTTCTTTTTTTTTAATCAAGAGAATGAGTAGGATTTTCGCTTGTCACTGAGGAGGCATAGGGTCAATTTGATAGGATTTCATCTATTCTCGTACGCCTAATGTAAATACCCAAAAGCATGTTAGGAGAGTTAACCTAGTTTCAAATTTGGGTAGTGTCCCAATATTGGTCAACAAAGGCTTTGCGATGTAGGACATCCATCGTTCGTCCTAGCCCAATGGGTTATCACCTCTGTAAAATTTTGTTGTCAAATCCTTGCAAGAAGATGGGTCCCTTATTGCACAAACAGAAGGAGTATTATATACTAATTTAGTATCTCGCTTACTTATGACTTTAAAATTCTATTGTTATTATTATTATTTATATCAAACTTTAAAATATTTTTAATTATAGCTTACATTGTTAATATCTCTATCCAATAAAATATAATATTGTTTGAAATATAATGATAAATTTTAGGGGCTATATTTCGCCAATGGGTTAATTTTCTATGCTTTTTGCTAAAAAAGCTTTAACCAATTTCTAAAATATGGTTTGTCCAAAATCATCAAAATTTTATAGAAACTATATAAATATGTGACACCCTAGTTTCTAATCCCCCACTGATATTGTAATTGTAACTAATTATGTTAATGATGCCTCTATGAGTAAGTAAATGTAAAATTTGGGTTAAAAGTCCCAAATGAAATAATTGTAATAACAATTGATGGAGAGGAGGACTCTTGATATAGAACACCAGAATCCATGAGAGGGACAGAAGCCAAAAAAAGAGACTTTGGGAAGTTCCCATCTACCGTAAGTTAACTGACTAGATTTCTAAAATTGGTAGTTGAAATATATGCAACTACTAGTGGTTATGGGAGGAGTGGGGAAGTGGTATCAAACTACTTAGAGGCATCGGCTACACACCATGGTTTTTTGGAGTCATTTGGTTTCCCACTTAACCCAACAAGGGCGAAATATTAAGGAGGAAGGAAGTGGGGGAGGAAAAAAGGAAAGAATTTATGGGGTTTGAGTGAGAGCAGAGTAGGGAAACATATAAATAGATACATAGATAGAGAGAAAATAGAGGAGAGGAGGCTCTTTTGTGGACCAAAATCCCTATGTGTGAATTTAGTTATTTTGGTTTGTGAGTGAGGTCAATTTTAAAGTCTTTATCCCGAGTTAGAGGGCACAAGGGCACCAATGAGAGGAAAGTTCCAAGGGTCTATTAGCTAGTCAAGGGGTCCCTCTATGTTGTGAAAGTCTAATGTGGTCAGTTACTGAGAAATCTTGTTGAAACCATGCACAAAAAGCACAAAAAGGAAGCACCGAGGGACTATTAACTTAGAAAAGTGATATATTTGTGTTGTACAAGCCCATTTTGGCCACAGTGTGAATGCGAATGTGTCTTAGTTTGATACGTTGAAATACCTCATACTAACTTGTATGTTGTTGAAGGAGAATTACCTTCAGCATTACACCATTGATACCCTAAGAGAGATTTTCCCTTCAAGTGCTTGTTATGTGGAGTAACTAGGAAACTACTCAGAATAGTTGGGAAAAAATTGGGCTTAGTGTGGTGTTAAGAGAAATTGATGAGCTTGATTTAATGAAGGATAATGGCCTTCATGAATCCACCATATAATGTTAAGTGAGAATTTCTCTCATGGATTCGTGATTTGGCTCAGTGGTGGCCAACTAAAAAAAACACCACAATGTAGTTGAGCCTATGGTGGGGTGGAATGTGGCTCACCTTTCATCAATTGCAAGTTACAATCCTCCATACCAGACCCAAAATTCCACTCATTTGAGAACCTCGAAAGAAAAAAAAATTGTGTTAACAGTCCTACCAAAGTTAGTCTCAACAACAAGAAGAACAAGAAAAATCCCTAACCCTTGACTCTTGGAAACAAGAGGAAAAGAAGAGCAGGGTTCAAGAGTTTCCTAACAAGGGAAGCGAAGTCATAAGGGTTTGGTAGAAAATTTCCTTGCAACTTCAAGAAAAACGAATGGTGGACTGCCTAATTGAGGAAATGTGGTGGTTACCCAAAGCATCCAAAAACAAACAAGATCATCGGATCATGAGCTTGTGATATCCATGGAGGAGGGAACTCCAGCTATGTGCACTTAGGGTGGGAGGAATCCCAAGGTTCTGTATTAGCTGGATAATTAAACCCAAGACCAATTGGTGCATAAGCATTACACTGGTTTGGCACATCAATCAATGTAGAATGAAATTCCATCTAATTTCATGGTTGTTGAATTAAAAGTAATAAAAATCTTGTAAACTGGGCCAACACGATGTATATCCTATGTTGTATTTATTGGGTTAAATAGTTATGTACCAACCATTAATATTGCCTTGATACTGTTTTGATTAAATGCGGGAGGAAAAAATTGGACCATTAGGTGCTAGGTAAAAAAATTACAAGTTTTTTATGTATCATTAGTATGTTTATGGGTAAAAGTGCAATTATTTTGGTACAATATGTTACAAGTGGCATCAGAGAAAATGACTCAACGCTGTGGCTTGTTTAAGGGCAAATAGAAACAAATTGTGTTGTGTTTCATAGAGAAGAGATCTAGAAATATGTCAACTTTGCGTGTGGGACCAAATGTTTTCACGCTTACCTAATTTAAATCTTGAGATATGGCTACTTCGGTCTATATTCACTATGATATTTAAAGAAGTACATAATTGAGGACAATAATCATCAATATAAATATTTATGACTAACTTGAGTATTGAAATACTGATGGAAATTATTACTTACAAAACTGGTATGTTGGGCACTTAGGGGAGAACGACTGTTTGGAATACTTAGTTAGTAAATTATACTCCACCATTGTTGGATAGTAATCAAGAACAGGGAAAATTTTAAGAAGCCCCCCTAAATTTACATGTATAATAAATGGGTGAATCTCCATGGTATATAGGAAAAATGGAAGGCGATTTTATCAATAATATGATATGTATATATAATTTTTTGGCGAATCTCTCACCAGGCATGACGAATATTTTACCCAATTATAAAATGATTGAATATACAAAAGAAATCATTGCATTTCTTTAAAATATCTTTTGAAATCAAAATTACCGATATTTGATACCTTCCGGGGGTTAGTAGATCCAGAGTAAAGATGGATCTATGCTGGTTTAATTCCCCCATTTAAATAGGCTACATTCCAGGTGAATACCATGGGTCAATACCATGTGCCATTTTGGTGAATACCATGGGTCAATACCATGTGCCATTTTTATTTTTATTAATACTAATATTAGGGTTAATAATGTTTTTTTGCATGGTATTAATAACAATCTAGTCCATGGTATTTGTCCCATAGTATTTTGCCCATAGGTTTCACCTAAATATAACGCATTTTTTGAGTGTTCGTAAATATAAGGTGACTTATGGAGTAAATATAAAAAAATGGTATTTGGCCCATATGATTCACTTAAATAAAACCTATTTCTTGAGCCTTCATAAATAGAACGATGGTTATGGAATAAATATAAAAAGAGGTTTTATTTATTTACCATGCGTCTAGTTTATTTATATTTTTATTTATTTACCATACCTTTTGAGTAAGTATAAAAAAATGTTTTATTTATTTACCATACCTCCACTTTACTTATATTTTTATTTGTTTACACCCTTGCATGTATATAAGGTGACTTATGGAGTAAATATATATATATTTTTTATTTATTTACCATAATTCTCATTTATTTATATTTTTATTAATTTCCTATACCTCTTTTATAAATATGGTATTTGGGCCTTTGGCCCATAGGATTCACTTAAATAAAACCTATTCTTGAAAATGGGCGAATGGATTCACTTAAATAAAACCTATTCTTGAAAATGGGCGAATGGAAGGTTGTAACTCCTAATTTCAAGGGCTAAATTTACCTTTTTTACCCTCTCCCTTAAAAGAAGGTGGGATATTTGAGGTGATTTGTAAAAGTGTACTATGATACAAAATAATCGCCCACTAAAAATTTAAAACCCCTTAATTCCCCCAAAGGGTGAACATTCGCCCCTAAAATCACCCCTATTCAAGAACAATGTGGAAATATATCCATAAATAAATATGGAGACATATATATGCATGAATAAAGTACAACAACACTACCATATTGTTAAATAATTATAAGTGTGAGATAATAATGTTTAGAAAATAGGCAGGGATTGCAAATGAAATCAGCCTGACAAGTTTAGGGTTATCTATGTGATGTTTTTCTATTTTTAGTTACAAGATCATTTTGTTAGTATGCAGAAACAATAATAAAAATTATAGACAATCTATACTATCAATAATCATAAATATCTAGTATAGATTGTTGGGAATGGAGACAGGTATAAAAAAGAGTAAAGGATACTATTGGTGCCAAAGCAATAATATTTAATTGTTACAAGTCCAACCCAATAATATTCAGCCATTGCAAGTAAGCTTGGACTTCAAGACTGCTAGAAAAGTTGTAAAAAAACGAACCTGCCTCCCTGAAAGGCTTTTGTCAAGAAAATCATTGAAAATTGGTTACAACAATAGAATATTAGTTTAAACCATCAGCATGGAGGTTTTCCAAAGGAAAGTCAATGAGAATTGTTTCTTATTTTAAACTAAATGAAAGTAAGTGGTGATAAGTTATTATAGTAACTTGTGAGGGAAATTATATCAACCTTGAAATAATGAAGTGAGTAGTATACTTGAGATTACCACAAGGTGCTAAATAAACTTAGAAGCATCTCGAAACAATGCTAGTAATATTCAGAAAGATACCAGTAGGTATAAAGTAAGCAGGTTTGGGATCACTTTCAAGGATATAGGCAAAATAATTTAGATAGCTCTCCAACCTCTTGAAGGCATAGGGGGCTCACGATTATTGTAGGCTATAGACTCACGATATTGAATTATGAATGATTTACTAAATGGTTTAATTTTACCAAAAGATTATAAAGGTTAAAACTTATCAAGGTTGGGATGACAAACTAATTGTGATTGACGGTTAATTGTACATCTGATAATTAAAGATTTGCTATGGAAATGCATGCAGGCTAGATTCCATTAACAATCTGGTGGAATTGCAGAATACATGTATATAATTTAAGGTCAATTAAGACAACTATAAGTTTCCAGGAAATACTTATTAATAAAAAATAAGAATAAAAACTCTTAACTTGGTTGTTGTTGGAATTCAGAAAGATAGTCTCTTCCAGAAAGGGTAGCATAAGATGTTGGGTAACATACACACAAAAATGAATGGGAATATTATATACTTGAGGAATATTTTGTCCTAATGGGAATTGAAGGATTGATAATAGTTTTGTGTAAATAAAAAAGGAAAAAAAGGATTAGAAACAAGCAGATAGTTGGGTAAGGTAACTAAGGAAATGTGGCATGAAGCTTTAAGGAAGTTCTAAAAGTTATGATTAAAAGAATGTTAGCAACATATTGGCATAAGCTTTAAAGGGAATGTTAAGATATACCAAATACATGTGAGTGAGAAAGAGAAAATTACATAATTGTGCACAAAAGCTAAATTGCGTAGAAATTTCATCAACAACCTGTAAAGCAGGGTGACAAGGGCCAAAATTAAGTAAATGTTGCTAAGTGGACTCCTAATTTTTCACTAAAAGAAAATAGAAATCAGCCTGAGATGGGCCTAACTAAATGTACTCGGATGGAAATGTAGTCGCCTTGAAACAAGATAGGAAAAAGGAACTTACCTTATACTCATGCATGGTGAATGCATATGTAACATTTGAAATTAAAATAGAAACATAATCATGCTACTAAGTACGACAATACATCTATCGTAAGAGGTAAGAACAATAAATGTTGTTTGAAATAATATTACCTCTATGTAAATAGTGCAAAGGGATGTGGTACTTCCATGATTCATAATTTACAATAGAACGACATGGCGGGAACTTTGTCAAATAATATAGTCATTGGATAAGTGAAAAAGATTTATTTCTATTGACAATGATGTTGCTAACTCTCGTGGAGTGCGGGATACAAACCCTTGTTGGGTTGTAATGCAGGAATCTCCCAAAAGAATCGAAAAAAGAAATATGTCGACAAGAAAATAACATATAGGGAATTCCAATTTGGAGACCATATGTGTGTAAGGGTCAAACCTAAGAAAAAAACCTTGAGATGGGGAAGTTGTGAAAAATTAGCTTCCCAATTTCAAGGAACTGTCCAAATTCTGGCATGAATAGGATCGGTGGCATAATAGCTAGCATTACCCCAACCACATAAGCGTTCACAACGTATTTCATGTTTATTTATTGAGGAAGTACATTTATGACCCTATGCACATTGTCGATTGGCAATAAATTATGGTATCAGTACCAGCGAGAAAAATGGAAAAGGAAATATATTCATATCATTATTTTTATTCTCCTTTATGTATTCTATAATTCATGATTCTAGTTATCATATGAATTATGTAAAACACCTCTAATCATTGTTGTTTTCATTATGGTTGTAGATCGAACCAGACGAAGGATTCCTGGTCAAATATCTGTGTCTATTTAATTGGAGAGAAATCATGCTATGGAAGTGAGTTGTTAGCCAGGTTAAAGTGCAATGGAGACACTTTAACCTGGATGAGGAAACTTGGGTAGATGAAGCTCCTATACATAAATCATACTTTTGTTTGTTATAACCAGGGTTGGATCAAACACTGAGGATGGTGTTTCACTCGAGGGGGGGAATATGTAACACCCCTCTATGGAAATTTTTATTATTTAATTACCTTGGATGGAAAATGATCCGTTAAACTGTTGGCCAAGAAAAAGGCTTGAAGTGAGATTGGTTATTAATTTTATATTATTTTATTTATGCTAACAAAATTAATAAATATTTTTAAGGTTAGCCATTGAAATTATGTGAAGGTAATAATGCTAGATGATAATTTCACTCAGGAGAAAGTTACTAGAAAGTTACTCCTCTCAAAGAGATAAATATACCAGTTTTGGAAAAGAGAGCCAAGAGGGCGAGGAGAGGAAAAACCACCTAAGGTAATCAAGAGCAAGAGGATTGGAAATAATCTCAAACATGACGTTGTGGAGAATAGGCAGGAATTTCCTAAACAAACTGGTGATTATGTGTGAATCCTAGGAAATTAAGCCCTAGATAGACCTAGTTGGATCTTTGTCCAAAAGAAAAACTGATCTGAAAGTGAAGTGGCTGAGGGGGGTCATAGGTTTTGTTACCTTGCTCATTAGTTAGGAGGAATATTCTCCCTTCCCTGGTGATTTCCTATGGAAACCTAATCAATCTAGAATAGATAAGTATCTTAGTTCGATACTAGTTAAAGGCATGATTTCTTGATAAGTTATTTCTGGAAATGTTTTCTTTGTAAATAATGGTGCTAGTGTAGTTACCATTTTGATTAAAATAAAGCAGGGTATTTGTTTGAAAAGGAACTAGAGAATCAATGGAACATGTAATTGAATAAATTGTGTATGGAACTATGTTGTGGAATCATAATAGTTAAATATAAAATCAAATCATTCATCACAAGGGTATAACAATTAATTTGGACCAATTTAGTCCAACAATCATACAAATAGAGTTTGGTAGCTAGGACCATTTTGGGTGCAACATTAAATTTCAGAGGAGTCAAGACAGGCCCGGATAGGCCATCCTCTAAGCCAAAAACAATACCAAGTTTTCTAAGCTACTTTTTTAACTTCCTAGTGGGCATGGGATATCAATAGTAACATAAATTCTTTCTCTACTCTGCTACCAATGACATGAGTTTATGCTATTGAACATATGATTGTTGTTGAACATATAGTAACCACATATCTAAACAACGTTAAAGACTAACTAGGAATACTAGTTTAGTTATCTAAGGAAGCCAGTTGTACCAACAACTAGGAACCATTTTGGAAAACCATAAATACGTATAACAAATTCTTGCAAGACAAGAGAAAGTGAAGATCACAACATGAGTTCATTATCTGGATTTTTTAACTAAGAATAACAGTAAACCAATAATAATGTTTGCAAACCCTTAGGTCGGTTATGGAAAACCAACATAAATCATATCCACAATCAAAACACGAGTGAGATTAGGTAAAAACTTGTATAAAATACCATTATAGTAAATCTATGTTCATACAACAACAAACAAAATGGTTCAAGAAAGTCTCCCGAATGGAATACACAAACACTGTTGTTTTTTTCTTAGTTGAAATATACTGGTGTATATACATTATGTAATTGAATAACTACTAAAAGCATATTGTAGGCCCTAGACAAGTTGTATTACAGTCGCAAGAACAACAAGTTAAAGAGCCATGAATTCATTAAGGTTCAACAACTCGACTCACCTTATTAAACACTGAAAACAAAAAACAAAAACCCTATTACATTTCGGCAGAGGAACCTACAGGAAAACCCTGTCATAAGAAGGATCGAGAATCAATAACCTGAGGGCATCAAAGCATGTTGTGGCCTCGGGTGCTCATCCTCAACAATGTTTTGAGAAAATAAACTGACTTCTTTGTTAAAGCCAAATATCCTCCTACAAGATCACCGAATTAGAAAAGGTGAGAAAAAATGTCAAACTAGAATAATGGGTTATCCGAAATCGAACAGGAATTTGAACTATGCTTAGATGGCTACATCCTTTACATTACATGGACTGGAAAATACCTGGGGTGAACTGTTATTCAAGAAATCGAGTATTAGAATTACTGTAACTAATTATAGTACTCCATGTAGGTGTAAAAATAAAATAACCATTATAGAAAGGAATAATCATACCTTCTCCTAGTTTAAATAAAAGTCGGGTTGACTGTAAGTTACAAGCCTCCATACGAGACCCAAAATTCCACTCATCTAAGAACCCCGGGAGAAAAAACCTAATTTGTTAACAGTCCGGCTGAAGTAAGTATCAACAGGAAGAAGAATAAGAAATGGGAAAAGAAGAGTAGGGTTTGATAGTTTCCTAGCAAGGGAATCAAAGTTGTAAGGGTTTGGGAGCAGAGTTCTTTCCCACAAATTCTAGAATAAATGGCGAACTGCCTAACCGAGAAAAGGTGGTGGTTACCCAAAGCATCCAAAACTGTGCAAGACCATTGGATCATGAGTTTGAGAAGTCCACAGAGGATGGAACTCTAGCTGTGTGCACCTAAGGTTGGGAGAAATCCCAAGGTTCCGTATTAGCTGGATAATTAAACTCAAGACCAGTTGGAAAATAAACTTTAAACCGGTTTGGCACGTCGAACAATTGAGAATGACATTACATGAAATTTCAACGCTATTGAATTAAAAGAAATAAATATCTTGTAAATTGGGCCAACACTATGTATATCCTATGTTGTATTGCTTGTGTTAAGTAGTTATGTAACAACCTTTAATATTTCCTTGATACTATTTTGATTAAATGCGGGAGGAAAACTTTGGACCATTAGGTGCTAGGTAAAAATGTTATAAGTTGATATGTATCATTAGTATGTTTATCGATAAAAGTGAATTTGTTTTGGTAGAGTATGCTACAAGATAGTTTAATTCCCTAAAAGTGGCTTCCATTCTCAATCCCTCCTTATGAGATTTCCATCCGCGACCTAATGAAAACTAAACTTTATACAAACCAATTGATCTACACCTTATGGGTATATATAAATATACTATACTCATAATATAGTTAATTTGTTATATAATGGATATTATTTTTGTTTTAAATTATATATTAGTGATTTATATTTGTTGATTAAATATAATGAATAAACATTATTCATTTAATTTTCTTTTGTTTGTTATACTATTATATATATATGTGTGTGTGAGTTTATAATAAAATAATTATTAAAAATATTTAAAAATAAATAAAATTTAATTTGTAGTTTCTTAAGAATATTTTATATATGTGTGTGTGAGTTTATAATAAAATAATTATTAAAAATATTTAAAAATAAATAAAATTTAATTTGTAGTTTCTTAAGAATATTTTATATGTGATTCTATATAAGTATATATTACTTATAATATTATTAAATATTATTTTAAATATATATCATTATTACGTTTTCTTTTTAGAGGTGGTTCACGGGTGGCTGCTACATCCATGGAAAATCTGGGCAGATCAACCCCAAAGGGAATCTTTTAAAGCCCATCGTCCAGACTAGTAGGGCATAACCCCAAGGGCATCAAGGAGAATTGACCCAGTGACCTCCCAATCAGTGAGGTACTTAACAATGGGGACTCGACCATTTGAGCTAACCCTTGGGGCTCTATATCTCATTATTATTACTTATAATATTATTAAATATTATTTTAAATAATATTTTATTATAACTAGTTAAGATTAATTGATACTATGATTTTGCAACACTATTTATTATCAAATAATTTTATTAGTGTGTATTTTATTTATTCAAAAATTTAATGTATATTGAAGTCTTAATTATATGTGAAAATTTTAAAAAATTATATTGTATATTTAATTTTAAATTTTTGAAACATATAATTGTGTGTTGAGAAATATCTTACAATTTAATATTATTTAAATATTGTAATAAGAAGAAATTTTAAATTTAAAAGTAATAATATAATATGATGTGGATGGTATATTTTTAATTTAAATATGCATTTCACATTAAAATAAATTTAAATAATAATATTTCATAATCATAAGCCATAATATTTCGCAATATATAATCAATAAACACATAATAATTTAATAAATAAACATATAATTAGAAATAAGAAAATATAAAATATTTATAAAATATAAGTAGTAGTTATAAACTTACACTATTTTATCATATAAATTGAAATAATGATTCATTTTAATAAATATGTCAAAGAAAAATGTCAATATATATATAATTAAAAATAATAATATTTCTATATATAAATATGTGAAATTTATCTAACTAGCCTATTGGTAAATGTCAATAGAAATCAATCCATAATAAGTATAAAAAAACCATCATACATCTTAAATTGTAAAAATTATCTAAATTATAGCTTTATTTAAAACAACAATTATTTTTTTTGCTTAAGCAATAGTATTTCCTTCTATATTATTGACAAAAAAAGTTACAAGTATATATTACAATCCACGACACTGAGGCCCACAAGAAAAATAGGCCCCACCTAACCTAAGAAGCCGAGCCAAAGTCTCGAAAACCAGGCCTAGGGCCCACGACACTTTACCAACCACCGACGACTGTATGATCTATTTTCAAAGATCTAACAGTTGAGGGGTGATATTGGGAGCTCATCTAGCCCACCGATTAACCAACAAAACAGACCCAAAATGCTTTCAAAACATTCTCTAAAGTCGTATCGGGTCCGATTTTGGAAATAACTCCCATGCTATTTCACCGCTCGAAATCCACTAGATGCGGGCGAATCCTTACAAAGCTCGCAATTAGCGCGGATATTAACATCAACTGCGGATCCGAAGCCCTTATAGAGACCATTCCCAATTGCCTTTCAGATCCGATAGGAAGGTTAACTTACGAGCAGCTTGCCGCACGAAATGCACTGTATTTCTGTGATTACATTGACCTACCCACTCTTTAAAGAGGATCTCGGCGCCAAACAAGAAGGCACCCATTAATGTTTTCCTTAAGACTTGATCTGTAATAAGTTTCTCGCCCGAGAAACTTATAACTAAAGATTGTCGTATCCATTTCCGACCCGATAACCAGAGTAGACCCCTAGATTTGCTCTTGACCTCCTGCTTTTGAACACTTTTGCTTATACATCATCCTGATTATTTCCTCTATTCAGGCAGCTCTCCCTGTCTAAAGTTGCCTGTTTGTGGCATTCATCCCTCAGTCGACCTTGAGGAACCTCTGACCATTCATATATTCTGTTATTTTTGGTACATAGAACGCCTTCATTAGCCATAATGTCTGCTACCCTGTTGGTTGTTCTTCGCACATGAGTGAAACTAAGGGTTCTCATGGTGCGCAGGTGGGATTGAATAAGTTGATAGACTTGCAGTAATCTCCAGTGTTTCGAAACTTTGTCTGGCACTGTTCCATTGCAAATTTTCTTAACTGAGTTGATTATCAGTTCAGAATCAGCTTCAATAATGGTATTATGTAAGTTTGAGTCCTTTAGGATTTCTAGGCATTGCTCCAGGGCCATGAGCTCTGCCATATTATTAGTGGCTTTACCCAGATGACTGTGAAAGATGGCTTTTATTAAACCCTTGTCATCTCTTATTACTCCTCCATACCCAGCAATGCCAGGGTTTCCTTTAGAGGCCCCGTCTATATTGCACTTCATAAAACCAGGGGGGTTGCCAGAGATCCTTATACGCTGATATATGACTTACAATCTTGGTTACTCCCTGGGGGAAGAGCCCCTGAAGGCCCAACTGAAGCAGAATCTTCCTGTCCTGTTCATGAGGTTGGTTCTCAGGGGGGGGGGGGGTTTATAAGGCTTCCTACAGTCTCCTTGAGCTATCTTATGATCTGATCCATGATGCTCTGGGCAGAACCACTCCTGCTCTTGAAGATTCTATTGTTGTTCTCTTTCCATACATCCCAAATTAGAAAGCCAGGAACCAGTTCCCAAGCTTTGTTGATTATTTCATTTGTAGAGAAATTACTCCTCCAATTCCTCAGAGTGCTTTTGATGTTGCCCTTGTCCCTGTCAGAATGTATGAAGATGGAAGCTACCCAATTCCATAGAGTGGAGGTGAATGGACATAGATTGAGAAGGTTTTCCATAGTTTCTTCTTGTAAATAGCAAAGCTGGCATGTTGATGGACCAATAACCCCTCTCTTTCACAGGTTTTCCCAAGTTAGAATCTTTTTATGTTGCACCAACCACATGAAATGTTTGATTTTCATCCAAATATGATTCTTCCATAAGTCCTTCCAAGTCGTATTAGGGTTTGTAAAGTCAAGTCCAAGGGCTATATGCTTGGCCTCTTTGAGGTTAAAGTTCCCTTCATTGTTTTTGCCCCATCTTAGTTGGTCTGAAGATGTTGAGATCAGAATCTTTCTCTGTTCCAAGATAGTTGTAAGAGCTTCTACCTGGGTCTTCAATGGAGAGTCCTCATTGTTAATGAGATTCCTCCATACTCTCCATTTTCCTTCATTTCTGTCCTACTCCCAAAATTCATTTACCCTGTGTAACCCTTTGTCATCGGTGTCCTTCTTGAGATTGCCAAAATCTTCTCTAAGCAGTTTTGGTTCCTATTGCTAATTATCTTCCCAAAAGTAAGTAAGGCTTCCATCTCTGATTTCCCAAAAGCTATGTTTTTGAACAATAACTCTGTTCTCCCAAGCTTTGTTCCAGATGTGAGATCCTTTAATTGTCCCAATGTTTTTGATGTGCTCCCTTTCTTTCCAATTGTTTGCATACTTCTATTTCCAAACCTTGGCCCAAGGGCCATCTGATTCCTTTAACCATCTCCACCATAGTTTTTCCCCCAAAACTTTGCTTAGGATTTCAGGGTCATCAAGTCCCAAACCTCCATGTGCCTTAGGTTTACATATCTTTTCCTAGGCTACCAGAGCCCATTTCTTTTTCTCTTCTCCTTTTCCCCAAAGAAAATCTCTTTGAATATTTCTAATGTGTTGCATAGCTTCTTTAGGAGCTGGGAGTGCTGATAACATGAAAATAGGAATAGTTTGTAAGATGGATTTGGTAAGCACTAGTCTTCCTGCCAAATTCAAAGATTTGTTTGTCCATTTTCGAATTCTATCCTGAATTCTATTAATAATAGGCTCCCAAATTGTCTTGCTTAGAGATTTGTTTATTAGAGGAACGCCCAAATATTTGGAGGGTAGAATTTCTCTTTGAAAACCTACAATTCTGGTGAGGTTTCTCTGTATAGCAATATCAGTATTAGAAAAGAAAATCTTTGATTTGGTAAGGCTTACCTCAGTACCTTCTGCCATAGCAAAGTCTTTCAGAATTTGTTTGAAAGCCAACGCTTCCTTGACCATAGATGTACCTTGTAGCATGGTGTCATCCACAAATTGTTGATGGGTCAAAGCATCCCCATTCATGGTGAGTTTGAGCCCTTGAATTTTGCCTTTTTCTTTGGCAGCTTTGATAGCATTTCCCAGCCCTTCCATCATGAGAATAAAGAGGAAGGGTGAGAGCGGATCTCCTTGTCTAAGGCCTCTTGTAGGCTTAAAGGTTTTGGATGGTGAGCCATTCAGTAGTATTGCAAAGCTTGAGGTGGTAACGAGGGCCATTACCCATCTTATCCAGTTATGGTCAAAGCCATATGCTTTTAGAACTTCCCTAATGTATGCCCAACTAAGCTTGTCATAAGCCTTTTCAAGATCAAGTTGCATGATCATGCCTATCTACTTATTTCTTTTTAAAGAGTGAATCACTTCGTGAGCTTGAATGATATTGTTTAGGATTTGTCTACCTTCCACATATCCAGTTTGCTCCTCAGACACTAGAGTTAGAAGAAGGGGCTTAAGCCTGTTTGCAATTATTTTTGAAATAATTTTTTACACCACATTGCATAATGCTATGGGTATGAATCTATCTGGTGTCATAGAATTTTCCTGCTTTGGGATTAAGGCTATGAAAGAGGTGTTGAGTGCCTTCAAAACAGTTTTTTTTTCTTGAATCCTCTACTACCTCCAAAATATCTTGCTTGACTATATTCCAGCACACTTTAAAGAAAGTAACATTGAAACCATCCAGGCCAGGAGCTTTCCCATTTTGCATGTCTTTGATGACTTCGCTAACCTCTTGTTCATTCATTGGCCTATTAAGATTAAAGTTATCTTCTTTTGTCACAAGCCTAGGAATGTGTTTTGTGAAGTCCTTGATGAAATGTGTTCTGTCTATGAGGGGCTCCTCTGCTATGCCTTGGAAATGTTGAATCAGAGCAGATTCTATTTGTTTGTGGGTATTGAGTTGTATTCCCTGCGTATCTTTCAGTTTAAGAATCCTATTTTGAGATCGATGGTCCATAGTGGACTTGTGAAAAAACCTTGTGTTCTTGTCTCCTTCCTTTAACCATTGGACTCTCGATTTCTATTTCCAGAAGATTTCCTCTTGCTTACATAAGCTTTCTCAGTCCTGTTGAAGCGAATTATCATGTTTCTTACCCTCCTCGGTGAATCCCTTAGAGATGAGTTCCAGGTTCATTTCTTGTAGCTTACCCTCAACTACTTTTTTTGCTTCCAATATATTGCCAAACTCATTCTTATTCCAATCTTTTAGCTTGAGTTTGATGTGTTTCAGCCTTCGCTGTAATAGGAACATTTTAGTACCCTGAACATTCAAATCTTCTTTCCACCATTTTTCAATGTTTCTATAGAAGTCCGGATGGGTAAGCCAAATGTTTTCAAATCTGAAACGTCTATTTCTTGGCAATCCTATAAAGGACGCTTCTAATTGAATGGGCCAGTGGTCTGAGCCTCCAAAAGGGAGAATCATAGCGGCCATGTCAAGGCCTGAAAGGATAAGGTCCTCAGAGATAATGAATTTGTCTAGCTTAGAGGCCACTTGCGCAGCCCCTCCCCTCTTATTGTTCCAGGTGAAGATACCATTGTAGGTTTCTGTATCTACTAGCCTCATGTTTGTGATGAAGTTATGAAAAGCTAGGGAATCTTTGCCTAGAGATCTAGTCCCACCCTTTTTTCGAGAGAGAGAGATATGATCATATTAAAAGCCCCTCCTAGAATCCATGGGATGCCCATATGTCATTCTGGGGGCTCCTCCGGAGAGGTTAGAAGCCCGAATTTATCCTCAAGATTTTGTGGACCATAGAAATTTGTGATCAAATAAAATTCCTTGTCCCCCAAAGGTTGGATGACCACTGATAGGTAGTTCCTGGATGCTTCAGCATCTAGGATTCCAAGTTTCTGAGGGTTCCATAGTGTAAGAATTCCTTCGGCTGTGTTGTCTTCTTTAACTTCTAGATATTCATACGTAATAAGCCACTTACTATGAATTTCTCTTATTTTGTCTACAGAACATTTTGTTTCCTGTATAAATACCAAATCTGGTTTTTCCTCCTTCATTCTATTACTGAGATTTCATTGTTTCCTTTTACTTCTTAGACCCCTAATATTCCATGTTGTAAGCTTCATTAAGAAAGATTTGTAAATGAGTAACTCGTTAGGTCTTTCATCTTACCTAAGTTGATCATGAGTTTACCACATTCTATCAGCAACTCATTTTGTCTTTTTCTTCCTCTTTTCCTTCCTGGGTTCTTGGTAGCGTGTTCCTCTATTGCCTCCATAGTTTTGACCCCTCCATTTTCTTGACTATCATGATTCCTTTTGACTCCCGAACCCTTTTCCTGAGTTCTCAAGAGGAAGAGTTGTTGTACTCTGTTAAATTCCTCTTAAGGTAGCGAATCTACACCTTTGGTAGTTCCTTCCTCCAGAAATTTTTCTAGATCTAGATGCTCCCTTCCCAGTATGTCCTGCAACTCCTACTCCTCCATTCCCACTTCACTTGAGGTCATCTCTTGGTCCCTATCAAGTTCCATTGTGCTTGGCTGATCTTCCTTTTGTTGGCTCTTTTTAGAACTATTCTCTATGCTTTTATCCCTTTCCTTCACTGGATTGTCCTTCACTGCTTGCTTCTCTCTTTCAGCCTCCTCGTCTTCTTCTAATATCTTGAACCTATTATGACTAGGTTGCTTTTCCTCATGGGTTTTTTTTTGGTTCTTTCTCCCCCTTTTCCTTTACCTCCCACTTTAGTAAAGCTGTTAGTATTTTTACCTAAGGTTGCTCTAGTGCTACTCTCCATTTTTTTAACCGGGCATTCTCTGAAGAGGTGCCCGTGTTCATGGCATTTGTGACATCTAAAGGGTATATGCTTGCAATCCAATTCTTGCGCCCAATCTTCATCATAAATCTCTAGTATTATTTCATCCGGAAAAGCCCTCGAGAGGTCCATTTCCACACATATTTTGGCAAAGGAGGTATATTTTCCACACAATGTGGCCTTTGATATTTTTATGAAATTTCCTAGTTTATTACCTATTGATTTTGATGATTCTGGTTGCTAGTAGTTTAGAGGTAGGGAATAAAGTCTTATCCATATCAGCACCAAAGTAAAAGTCTTACAGTCTGGGACAAAGTTCATCACCGAAGGTTGCATATATAGACCTGCAGCCGCATAGAAGTAAGGACCTCCTTCAAACATTCTATCCTTGTCCTCTATGTTTGCAAACACAACCATGAAGAAAAACTTTGATCCACGGTGCAGATCAATATCTCCCTTGGGTTTCCTATGGTTCCTTATCCATGCGTGTAGGGCCTTCTCCGTTGGCCATACCCACATGAATTTGCATATCACTACAAAGCTTGCCATGTGCTCCCTGTGTGCCCGTATCGTTGTGTCACTTAACACCACTCTGGGTGTGATGGCAGCCCTTGGTTTACAAGGTCTTGTCCTACTTTTGGGGTCTTCTTTCTGACTGTCTGCTTCTGCACGTCTCTCTCGTCTAACTTCCTCCTGCGTTTCTGCCATCTTCTGTGCTTTGATGTTTTCTTGTTTTCCTCTTTCTGTACATCCTGTTTCCACTTCCATGGGCTTCTTGAAATGATTGGAGACTTCATGACTGTAGGAGGGAGTAGAAATCCCCTCTTCAAGCCCCTCCATGGTGCCCAACCCTGAAATCCTACTACAAACCCTAGTGTTGCGCATTTTCCTTCCCTACAGTCGCTCCCATCTTTCGCTAACTTTGTTGTTCCATCCCAAAGTCTATTTAAAACAACAATTATTATTATTGATAGCACACACACACACACACACACACACATATATATATATATATATATAGATATAGATAGATATAGATATAGATATAGATATAGATATAGATATAGATATATATATATATATATATATATATATATATATATATATATATATATATATATATATATATATATATATATATCTATATCTATATCTATATCTATATCTAAGATATAGATATAGATATAGATATAGATATAGATATAGATATAGATATAGATATAGATATAGATATATATATATATATATATATATATATATATATATATAGATATAAGTTAAATTTAAATATACATTTTAAAAAGTTAAGTCCCACTAGCACAACCACTTGAGGATGAACATCGTTAGTACGGAAACCCAGGATCAAACATCATGGGTGAGGTTGTGCCCTATGCTAGGGGGAGGAGACATGCTAAAAAATCCAGTCAACTTAAGACTGGCATGGCCCAGGACAAGTGTGATCCCCGGATGAATTTAATGGATAAGATGCCCTTGGGTGGTAGCTCCTCAAGCCACATGTCAAGCATGGAGGATCATTTACAACTTGACAAACAAAAAAAAATATACATTTAAATAAAATTAAATAACAAGATACTTATCCATGAAAATTCACCTCACTTTATTGTGGAGATTATAAGCTTTGTTACAATATCATGGGCCAATACCATGACTTATCAATACCACATCTGGAAAAAATCAGAACTCATTTCATATGACACTTGTTTATATAACATATTTGAATTAATGAAATTAATTAAAAGGTAAAAAAAGACAACTACTTTGAAAATAAATCTTGATCTTTGATTTGTGTATACTATTAAGAATATCCTAGAATATTTGTTAATCATTGATAATTAAATTAAAATTATAGATTTTCAATTCCAAAATAGACATGCTTACATAAATTTTTCTTTAGATCAAGTAAATGCCCCCAAAAAAAAATATCTTGAGGTTCAAATAGTTTCTCAAATTTTGCATTCAAAAAAATGTTTGCATTTCAAAAAATTTGATCCTCTTTACACTTATATATGAAAAACTGATAATTATATATTCAATTAAATATCGATGAATATATCCCTGAGTTGTTTATATTTGATTGGAAAAGTTTCTCAATTCACTTAACAAGGAGTGACATAAACAAATTCATGGCCATAAAGACATCCCATCTATCTCCTATTTTTTTCAATTGAAAAACACAGACTACCTTCATTAATTAAAGGAGGGATTTATTTCAAAACACAGACTACCTTCAAGGTCAATTATTTCAATTTGTTTTAAGTTAAAATAGTTCTAACTATTGGAGGAACTAGTGGAAGATTAGTAGTGTAGTAGGACTTCAGTCAAACTCAGCGATCATCTAGTTAATTCATCAATCAACCCAAAATAGCTAGTGCATGCAGAGAATTTGAGTCCCCCGAATGTGGTGGAGATTCCAAGGAAGTGTAATATCATTTTTAGACTATTCTTGAGTGTACATGTGTTGCATGAAATTAGATGATCAACCTTTGGAATTGCGTAATCCATTTTGGAGAAATTCCTAAATAGTAGGGGCCTAATTTCTCAAGGAATTGCGCAAGGAAATAGGGGCTCAAGCAGAGGCAAAAACTGAGTAATTTTGGGTTAGAGCTTCTAAGCAAACAAAGAGATGGGTTATTCACTTACAGGTTGAGCTCATATTGAGCTAGCAATTGTAATACATCTCTATTCATTAGAGTAATGCAATCAGGCATTGGGGTTTTTAGTAGATTGCTTTCACCCAGAAAAAATAATGTGTGCATGTGTGTTATTTCTCATTGCATGTTTGTGATTTATGTTCTAAATTGTGAATTTATTTCCATAGAGAAATAAAGTAGGTTTGTGTCTTGTGATTTTGATTAAAACTTCATGAGGATTTGCAAATCTACACCATAATTTCTACATGGTATCAAAGCAGGATTCACATTAGAGAAGGAATTTCGAATTTACAGTTTAGTGTAGTAGGATCTCTTCAGAGCTGAGAAGATGACCTTCAATGGGCTGAGGTTGGAGTATTCCTTGTAACGAGAATCTAATTTCATCGCATGGAGGCGAGTATTGGATGACAACAGATTGATAGAATACATTAACACAAATGTTTCAAAACCACAAGAATTTGATGCCTAGAACCTTGCTCAATGGAAGAAAGATGTATCCAAGGTGAGGAGAATAATATTGGAGGGAGTACGAGACCACATTGTCACCAATCTCCACAAGAAATAAATTCCTTATGCAATGTGGCAGGCACTAACAGATATGTTCTAGAATAGAAGCAACCATAAGAAACAGGTGCTCAAGGATAAACTTCAAAATATCAGGATGTAGAAGAATGACATGATCCAACTTTATCTGAGTAGGTTCACACAAGTTTGTGATGAGTTTGTAGAAGATGGTGTTACTGTTTTAAATGATGATTTGGTAAGCCTATCCCTTCTAGGCATTCCCAAGAGCTAGCTTAACTACCAAGATTTGGTTTACGGGAGGGAGAAACTACCAAATTGGGAATGCTTATGGTTTGATTTGGTACATGAAGAAATAAGGTGAAATATCAAATATGGGACTTCATCCAAGGGTCAGTACGAAGAAAAATTTGCATTCGTTGGAAAGGGAAAGAAGGGAAAAGGGAAGAAATCTCAAAAAAACTAGAATCCAGCCAAGGGGGCAAGAAAAAGGATTTGTCCAAAATTAAATGCTTCCATTGTCATGAATTCAAGCACTATGCCACGAAGTGTCCACAGAAAAAGGCAAGAAAGAAGACCTTAGGAGGAGAAGAAGGTGAAGCCTTGGATTCACAGTTTGATCTTGACTTTACCCTTATCACATTTATGGTCAACAAAGTGATGGGGAGCATGTGGTACTTGGACTCTAGTGCCTCGTTCCACATGACATGGTGTAGATACTTGTTCAATGACTTGGAGGATTTGCAAATGCACATCAATCTAGGGGACGATAGAAGGTAGAGCATGACCGGGGTTGGTGCAGTCACTTTTAAGAGGGAGTTGTGCTCCCCTTTCAGGTTCAAGTATGTCATGTTCATTCCAGGCCTAAATAAAAATCTCATCTCTGTTGCAATTTTGGAAGACTATGGTTATGATGTGATCTTTAGCAAAGGAAAAACATTCCTGAGACACATAGCGATGGGACAGATGAAGCATATCAAGGTTCATGTGAAAAACCTATATAAGCTAGATGTGGAAGGTCGTGCTACATTAAGAAATAAGGCGGAGAAAGTGCAAGGTCGCGATGTTGATGAAATTTGGAACATAATACTTGGCCATTTGCATCATGGCCCCTTGAAGATTATGCAACAAATAACCATTGGCCTCCCCAAAGGAGCACTTGAGCAACAGAACGTATGCAAAGGATGCACTTTGGGGAAGTACACGAAAGCCACATTCCATGATCGACACAACAAACCACATGTAGTCCTAGAAAGGATCCACTCTGATGTATTTGGGTCTTTCTCAATGGCCGCCACTTCCAGAAACAAATATTTTTTCATTTTTATTGATGACTTCTCACGGAAGTGTTAGATCTTCTTCATGCGGAAGAAAGATGAGACATTCTCCATGTTTGTAGAATTCAATACACTGGTTGAGAAAGAAACTAGAAAGAACGTGAAGGCTCTCAGAAGTGATAATGGAGGTGAGTATGTGTCAAATGAATTTAAAAATATCTTTGCAAAAGAAGGCATTTTACGAGATTTGAAAGCACCCCACAACCCATAGTAGAGTGGAGTGGCTAGGAGAAAGAACCATAGCGTTATGGGAGTTGTGAGGGTGATGTTGCATGACCAAGGCCTACTTGTGCATTTCTTAGTTGAGGCATCAACACAACAGTCTATTTGTAGAATCAGAGTCCTCATTGGATTCTTGGTATGATTACACTGGAAGAGGCCTTCTTGAGTAGAAATTCTAATGTGTCACACTTCAGGATTTTTGGAGTCTCTTTTTACTGCCATGTCTCCAAAGAATCAAGGAAGAAGCTTGAGCTGAAAATAGAATTGGGGGTATTTTTGGGTTACATAGAAACTCCCCACAACTACCTTTTGTAATTTCCATCCTTCAGAATGACAATTGTGTGAAGGGATGTAAAGTTTGATGAGGAGAAAGCCATGTGGTGCTCTCTTGAGAGGGAGATCCATATCCAACCAGAAGAGGAGATTTTAGCTCCAAAAGAAGAGCCTGAGGAAGTTGTGGAGAAGCCACAAGTATAAGAGTAGAGAGTGGAGACATCCACGCAAGTAGAATCATCCAAAGAAGGAAGGAAAAGAACTAGGGAAGTTGATAGACTTGTGAAATATGTGAGGGAGAATGTGGGAGCTCCTTCAAATTTTCATAGGAAGAGGAGGTCACCTGACTGGTACACTGGCTACATGGATCTAATGACCGAGCTTGTAGAAACTGAGCCATCCTATTTCGAGGAAGAAGTAAAGAACATCTATAGGTTGATGCAATTATGGAGGAATACAAATCCATTGTAAAGAACAATATTTGGAAAGTGGCCCCAAGACCAGCAGATTAATCAATAGTGGGTTCGAGATGGATATTCAAGTAAAAAACATACACATATTGAAGTATAAGGCTAGATTTGTGGCAAAAGGGCACTCTCAAGTTGAGGGAGTTGACTATGAGGAGACCTTTCCTCCTGTAGCAAGGTACTCATCCATTAGATCAATTCTTACTCTGGCTACGCAAATGGGGTGGAAGATCCACCAGATGGATGTAAAAACAACATTTCTCAATGGATTTATTGAGGAGGAGGTGTACATAGAGCAACCATAAGGTTTTGAGACATTTGATCGAGATTCCCATGTGTGCAAACTCAACCAAGCATTGTACAATCTTAAGAAATCACCTTGTTCTTGGTACACCAGGATCGATAGCTATATCACTAGTTTGGGTTTCACCAAAAGTGAAGCGAATGAAAACCTCTATCACATATTGGTAAAAGATAAATTGCTTATTATTTTCTTATGTGTTAATGATTTAATTTTAACTGGTGATGAGAAGTTGATCAGATCTTGAGAGGAGGACCTTCCAAGGGAATTTGAAATGGACATGGGTCTCATGCACTACTTCCTCGGGTTGGAAGCATGGTAAGGCGATGGGTAATTGTTTTTCTCTTAAGGAAAGTATGAAAATGAGATACTACAGAAGTTTTGCATGGAGAGTTACAAACCCATGGAGACACCTCTAGCAACCAAATAGAGGAAGGAGGATGCCACTTTAGGTGAGGAAGTGGATACTACCATTTATTGACAGTTAGTGGGTTCACTGATGTATCTTGTGAACACACGACTAGATATGTGATATGCAGTCAACCAACTGAGCCAAGCTATGGTTAGCTCGACCAAATTATTTTGGAAGGCATCAAAGCATGTTTTATGGTACCTCAGAGGCACTACCCAGTTTGGAATATGTACAGATGAACAGAGGGAGTGAAGCTATTTGGATTCATAGATGCAGGTTGGTCATGGAGTCCATCAGGCTGAAAGAGTACATCAAGTGGAATTTGCACTGTTGGGTCTGCAGTTGTATCCTCGTACAACAAGAAGCAAATGTTTGTGGCGCTCAGCTCGGCAGAAGTAGAATACATGACTACATGTCAAGCAACATGGGAGGTGATCTAGATGAGAAAGATAATTGTGGGACTATTTGGTCAGATGATGGATCTAGCTGTAATCTATTGTGATGATCAGAGCTGCATCAAGATCTATGAGAATCTTGTATTTCACAATCGATCCAAGCATATAGATTTTTGGTATCACCATTTATGGGACGGTGTGCAAAGGTGGGTAACGTTGCTACAATACATTCCGACAGAGCAACCAGATGTTGACATTTTGACAAAGGCCTTGTCAAGAGGGAAGTTCGAGTTCCACAGGCGCAGGATAGGGGTGGTCGATAATCCCTTTCTTGCTAAGAGGGAGTGTTGAAAATTGCAACAATAAATTCTCAATTTGATTTTTCCTTGACTAAATTGAGAAAATTTGAATTTCCACATTAGCAAACAACTTGGATGCAGTTAACTTGTGTGAAATGGCTTGTGTCCCCCAATTTACTTAGTAAATTCGAGTTGGAGGAGTTAGAGTTCAATTAAGCATGTGTGATTTATAATTTGTAGAAATCAAGGTCAGTTATTTCAATTTATTTTCAGTTAAACTAGTTCTAACTATTGGAGGAACTAGTGGAAGGTCAGTTGTGCAGTAAGACTTCAATCAAACTCAGTGATCATCCAATTAACTGATCAATCAACCCGAATAACTAGTGCATGCAGAGAATTCAAGTTCCCTAGTTGTGTTGGACATTCCAAGGCGGTGTAACATCATTTGTAAACTAGTCTTGAATGTACAAGTGTTTCATGCAGTCAAATGATCAACCTTGGGAATTGCACAATCTATTTTGGAGAATTTCCTGAATAATAAAGGACTAATTTATCAAGGAATTGTACATGGAAACAGGGGCTCAATCAGAGGCAAAATTTGACTAAGTCTAGGTTAGAGCTTCTCAATGAGGAGAAAGATAGGTTATTCACTTGTAGGTTGAGCTTAGATTGAGCTAGCAACTGTAATACATCTCTATTCATCATATTAATGCAAGCAAGCATTGGGGTTTTTAGCAGATTACTTTCCGTTAGAAAAAATATTGTGTGCATGTGTTTTATTTCTCAGTACCTGTTTGTGATTGATGTTCTAAATTGTGAATTGATTTCCACAGAGTAGTAGAGTAGGTTTGTGTCTTGTGACTTTGACTAAAACTTCATGAGCAATTGCAAATCTACACCATAATTTCTACAATGTAGTTGAGGCATTAATGAAACACATCTGCCAACTAATAGTCACATGTGTGGGTAAAAAAAGAGCAGAGGAAAATCGTCGAGTACCTCAGAGCATGATAAAAAATACATGTAAAGCTCCATATGCCTCATAGAGGCACAACAGATGGAGCCTATAAGTAAAAAAGGAAAAAGACAACCCAATTACTTCAAAAAGGATTTGGCCCAATTAGTACACAAAGGATTAAGCTTCTTTGATCACTTTGTCAATGAGGAGCTCAAGGAAAACCATACCAGACTAAAGAGACATCCCACGCTTAGAAGAGTGTCTGACTCCATATTCTGCACCGAGATACATGTAGGAAGGAGATGTCTCTGAAAGCAAGTAATAGGGCTGAGATATTTTCCATATAATGGTGGAAATATGGGACCTCAAGAGAATCCTTCCCTTCAACCCATTCAATTACAATCCTAGAATCCCCTACAATCTTGAGCCCATTAGTAGCGAGCCATGTTGCACATTGGAGGGATCCCCACAACGCAACCACCTATGCCCTGCAATAAGTACCACTACCTCCATGTAGAAGAAAAAAAATGAGCATTTAGGGAAAATATTGATGGAGACCCACATCCACATTTACCCCTAGCAAAGGCTCCATCGAAGAAGGCTAGAGTGAGTGAATCCCCTAGATCCTTGAATGAAATAGATCAGCGTGATGGTCTTGGGTGCATGGGCCAATCTCATTGAAGAAAGCAACAATCTTGAGGCAAGTGGCCAAGATATTACGGGGTACATTTTCAAAGATGTAGGCATTTGTGGAATGCCAAATTTACCAGAAGAGGTATAGAGGGAGGCTTATGTATGCTTTCAGTTATGAAGACCAAAATCAAAGACAAGGGAATATAGATGAATGTATCTCCTGCTTGCCTGAATAGGGTTTTATTGTTCAACAAAAAATGATTAAAAAGTAGCAAGAAAATCAAATGGCAAAGGAATAGGAAGTCCATGATTGGAATGAACATTTCCAAAATGGGGCATGTAATGTCGGCCCTAGCTATTACATTCATTGAATGCACTACATGATAATGCTAACATTAAAAATTGCAAGGTAGTAAGGTAAGCAAATCTCCTGCAACTAAATATGATTTTGCATTAAATACATGCAGCAAAGTATGAGTGGTATCCAAGAGTTTATTTATTGAAATTTTCATCATTCGTGAATTATTGTCTATTAAATATAGCTAGCACAATTACATTAATAAATAAATATCAATCAATGTTGTCATAAAAATATATATATATATATTTTTTATTTAGCAACTTGACCATTCAATCCCATATATAATACACATTATTCTTCAATTTTCGGAACCCGAAAAACAAAAAAAATGTCAATGTTTGGACAACCTAAAAATTCTAGGTGGTGCCTACCTAACTAACCTATAATTTTCGGAACCTGAAAATCATGTTCCTCTTCGGTTGAAGATCTATGACCCAAAATAAACATTACTGCATAATTTAGTTTAGGCCAATCCAAAATTGTATATATATAAACCACAAACAATATGTACAATGGCTTTTCATTGCATAATTTACATTAAGCCCACCCAAAATTGAATATATAGAAACCACAAACTATATGTACATTGGTTTCTGGAAAATGTGACATCTGGAAGAACGATTTTTTGCTTTGAAAATGGGTAAATTGATACCAAAAGAAGAAGCCTTCTCCTTCGATATAAGATATATGAAATAATGCTACATTTTAGTGTTCATTGTATACCTTCTATTTATAAATTTGAATTGTTGGATCCATATTTTATTTTCCAATCTAGGATTGCAGATCTAAGTTTGGAATGAGAATATTCTTGTCTACGGTTTGATTCGTCATTGGGGACGTATTGTTGTTTTCAAGACAAGTCTTAATGATGATGTACTCGTACACGAAACCGTCCCCCGTGATATGAGGATCTTCCATGACTTCCTGCATACAATAAGGCCAACATATTTTCCGTATTAGAGATTACAGCTAGATTTTCACGAGTCAAGCACATGGATTTTTGTTTACTTAAATGAGGAGATCATTTCTAATGGAGATGGGTTTTCTTTCAACTTAAATCATCATAGTCACACATCATTTCTTGAAATGAAACCTGGGTGAGAAAAGCTAACCTGGAGTATAGGACAAAAGAAGTGATGAGGGGGCATAACATCAATTTCCTCTCTGACATGTCTGATTTGAGTAACAACAAGAGATTTGAATCTATAAAGTTTTGGCAGAACATCCTTTTCCAAGTCTGGCCTTTGCCTCCGCCGAAACTCTACACATTTAAACCCTAACAGTTCTAATTCCAGAGCTTCATCAAGAGGCCAATCTCCAGCATTTTCGTCTAGGATCTCCTGAAATGAACCATCCTCAATGGTTGTTTCAACTGCATCTGTTACAACCATGGGTGGTCTTCATATCAGCGATTGCAGAATGATTATTCCCAGAGCATACAAATCAGACTTGGGGCCAAGAATACTAGTCCTTTGGTACTCAAGATCAATAAAACAAAATGTGCCTGCAGGTACTGTGCTATTGTATTCGGTTAGCATGGTTGTGGTCATCGTAGGCACAAGCCTAGCAAGACCCGCATCATCGATTTTGCTAACGAAGTTGTGATCCAGTAAGATATTTGTAGGTTTTAAGTCACGGTGAACAATTGCTGTGGATTTGCACTGTGAAGAAAAAGCAACGCAGATGCCACTTTTCAAATGATTCTGAAGTGTGAAAACCATGGAAGATGAGCATTGTTTCCCTTGCAGAGAAGACGATCTTCTAGACTACCATTTTCCATATATTCATATATCAAACACCCATGTTCAGGGCAGGCTCTAAGAAAAAGTACCATGCAAGGGTGACGAACTCGGCTCAAAATCTCAAGCTGAACAATTTAGGAAAAGAAAAACACCCAACCAAAGATTTGAAAACAAAATAAGTAGAAACCCAAGTATTAAAAATCCTCTACAAATTCATTTTATTAAGTTTTAGATTTTAAGATCATTAACCATAAGTAGTGCTTTAAAGATTTAATACTTCTCGTTGAAATTCTTGAAAGACTTGAGTTGCTTCATTTTTAAGAATCTTGATTGCCACTGTGGTATGTTGCAAAGTGCACATGTAGACAACACCATAACCTCCCTCTCCTATCTTGAGTCAATCTGAGAAGAAATCTGTGGCAGTTTGAATTTCTTCTATTGAGTATCTTATGTATCTGTATCCTTGATGGGTAGATTCAAGCTTTTCCTATGCTTTCTTTCTCTCTTCTGCTTCTATTGTGGCTCTTAGTTCTTTCTTAGGCCTCCTTTTCAGCAAGTTGTCTAACTGTTTCAGCATGTAATATTGATTTTTTGAATTAATACTAACATGTAATATTGATTTTTTGATTTTTTTTTCCAAAATGTTATAGGTAATGGCTACCAAGATGATGATCAAATTGATGATCCAGACTATGCTAAGTATACATCAGGAGATGATGATGATGAGGATGGTGATAACATTGGCGAAGGAGATGATGATGATGAGGATGGAGATAGTGTTAGTGATGATGACAAGGATGAGACTAATCAAGATGGCCAGGATGGTGACCATGACAATGATCTTGGTGGGGGTAGCTACGCATGCGCATGCACTATTTTTTATGAAGAATTATTTTGTAGAATCATATTCCTATTTTTAGATGGATGTTGTGAATTTATCTTAGAATAATGATATCTATGAAACATTTTGATTTGTTAATTATACAATGACTTGGCTTTGATTAAATATTATGATGATATTGTCAATATTATATTTTTATTTGATGTTTATATGGGAAATTGTCACCATTATTTTAATGGAGAATTATTATGTATGGTGATATTACCATCTTTGGATGTATGTTGTGAATTTATCTTAGAATAATGATATTCATGAAATATTTTGATTTGGTAATCACATTTGAATTTTTGTTGATTTGATTATGTTGCTATTTTATATATGTGTGTTGAAATTGTCAATGAATCATTATGTTCAAGGATATTGGCAGTTGCTCTACCTACACAACTTTGCACAAAAATATGTCCTACTATACCCCCTAGTCTATTTGCTCGGAGTTTCCATGATTCGAATTTTAGTCACTGGAGTTATAGAATCTGGTTATACTTCTTGTGGATATCTAGGTGTATTTTCATTAATTTGATTAGTATGTACTAAAATGAGTCAAATGATCTCTAAGAAATAAGCTAATATCGAGAATAACTCTACTTGTTTAAGTTGTTGAGTACTCATTGCCGAGAAAGCTTAAATTAGCTCATACTATGTTACATTACTCTGCATTATAGACAATGCATATACGAAGAAGCACTGTCTCCATTTATTCATATTAGATAATACTAACCATAGGATAAGTAAGGAACAATGAAACCATTGTATTTTAGTGATTGTGTATACCTTGGATCCAATTATTATGGATTTATTGTGTCATAACTTTCCTAATTGACACGAGTTTGTGTAAAATGGATTTCTTGCAAAGTAATTGACATGAGACTATGTAAAAGCAAATTATTTATGAGAATTCTTAGTAGTAGATAAACTACAACCAACATCTTACATATCTTCATATTCTTATTATCCATTTGGGTCATCGGAAGAGGTGACCAAAGGTTCCTTTCTTGTGTGGATGTGAATTTATTTTGGAATAATGATATTTGCAATGAGTGTTGACTTGGTAGTCATATATTTAAATTAAAATGTGTTAATGATTTTTTATGGACAAATATTGTATATGATGACATTGCTATTTTTTTGGATGGATATTGTGAATTTCCCTTAAATTTATTTATAAACATTGTTATCAATTTGAATTTTGGTATATTCTGTAATGATATTTAAAATCTGTGATATATTTCACTATTCAATTGAAATTAGTAAATTGAATCCATAAAGGGGGTCATAAATGGGGAAAAAAAAGTACAGTCTACACAAGAAGTTAAATTTGGATGTAAAAATGGATGTAACCATGGATACAAAATTGGGAGTAGAATTGGATGCTAAATTAGGCATTAAAACAAGATGCAAAGAAGGACACAAAAAGTGTTTTAAACTAGAAGTAGAAAAAGGTGCAACAATAGACACAAACAAGGGAAAAAAACAAGGCATACAAAAGGATACCAAATTGGGCACAAACAAGGATGCAAAAATGGACACCAAACTAGATGCAAAAAAGGACAGACAACTAGATATAAAATAGGATGCAAAAGGGGATGCCAAGTTGGGTGCTAGAAAGAAGAAAGAAATGATGCAAATTAAGATGCCAAATGATAATGCAAAGAATGGTGTAAATTTGAGATGCAAACTTGGGCGCAAAAAGGAAAAAGAAATATGTAAGAAAGGACATAAAACAAGATGCAAAATGGGGCTAAAAAAGGGTGAAACCAAGGACGCCCTATTGGAAGCCAAAAATGATGCATAATTAGAAGCAAATTTAGAATCAAACATAGACACAAAATGAGATGCAATTGTGGACACAAAATGATGTAGAAAAAGGATGCAAATTTGGATGGCGAAAATGATGTAAAATTAGACACCAAAAATGATGCAAAATTCAAAGAAAAAGTGGACGTAAATAATGGTGCAACATTTGACACATAAGTAGACAAAAAAAAATAGTGAAAAAATGGGCATAAAAATAGCTCAAATTTGAATGAAAATTGAGATGGAAATTTGGATGCAAAAAGTGATGCAAAACTTGGTGCAAAAACAAATGCAAAAGTGGACGTAAAAAATGGCTCAAAACTGAATCTAACATTACACACAAAATGGGATGATAAGGTAGACACAATCATGGCTTAGCATAGAATGCTCAGAAGGATGTAAAATTGGATGCAAGAAATGGTGTTAAAAACAATGCAAAATTGGATGCAACAAATGATGCAAAATATGGTGCAAAATGGAATGCGAAAAATGCAGACAGATCAAAAGTAAAAGTGGATGTAAAAAATGGTCCAAAAAAAGATGCAAAAACGAGCACAAAATGGATGAAAAATTTGGTGCTAAATAAAATTCAACATATGATGCAAATATTGGCCCCAAAGATAGTGAAAAACTAGATGCAAAAATAGGTACAAAATTAGAAGAAAAGACTAGTGTAAGACTAGATGAAAAACCTAGCGTAATAATAGATGCAAAATCTGGCACAAAATGAATGCAAAAAAGGTGATAAATTGGATGAAAAACACTGTGTAAAATTGATGCAATTGATGGTGCAAAAATGGAAGCAATGAATGACACAAAATAGGAAGAAAAAAATGATGAAAAATAGATGCAAAAAATTGCACAAAACTAGAAGCAAAACCTATCATAAAATCAGATGCAAATCTTGGTGCAAAATTTGAAGCAAAAAATGATGTGTAATCTGGTGTAAGGAAGGATGCCAAATCTAGCATGAAAATGGATGGAATATCAGGTGCAAAAAAGGACGCTTTAAAAAAAGTACAATAGAGTTAGATTTAGCGGCAAGTTGCTCATCCCAATTGTAAAAAAGAATGCACTAAAATCGGGCGCTAAATCTGATACAAATTGTCTGTTTTGTTGTAGTGAATCTAGCTATTACTTAGATATTAGTTATTTTTAATTTTATCATGAGAAGAGTGTCCAAATATGCATAGAATGAGTGCTTAATGTCGTAATAATTCATACAACTTTATGGCCTTTTATCACTAGTTTATAGAGTTGTTTCATAAACGAAGGAACTAAAAGATTGTTATCTTTACAAGAATTGTTATAATCAGTTCATAGTCTTAGTCTTAACATTATTAATTAGATAGATTGTTGGCCATTGCATTCTTAAGGCAATATCATAAAGCAACTTTCTACTAAGGATTAAGGAGTTGCATTGTGGCACTACTTTTTCCTTTATAAGCATGTTGCATTAAGATACTAACAACAATCTAAATTATAATTGTATTTCTAATTTACAATTAACATTTCTTTGTTGTTATGTACTCCTTTTTTCATTGGCTTAACATTATTCATCTTTCATTGAGATAGTAAGTTAAATGAGTTTTTGGCCATCATTATTCTCTTGTATATATGTACATTTATATAGATTAAATAGCAGTTTCATTTATGTATTATAGTATTTATTTTTTGATTCTCTAACCTGATTCTACAGCAAGATTCTGTAGCAAAGTTATTGTGTTATATTTTTGAAATCTAGTTTCTAAATGTGCAAATTAGAATTACATAACATTTCGTAGTTTTTTAAGGGTGAAACTTACAATCCTTTTATTTCAACAAACATAACAAGTTTACACTGTTTACTTTTCACCATTTCATTTATATCGTTAAATTGATTATTAACTTGTAGTTGTAATTTAACCATAGAATAGTATAAAGCTATTTCATATTAGTATGGGATAACCGTAGTTTAGATTAGGATTAGTTTTCCTCATATTCATTTCTTCGAAAGAGGAAAGGATCTAAGGCTAACAGAGCCTATAAATCCATCAAGGGTAGCCATACCAAATAGCTTGGGATATTAAAGAACCTCGGTCTGGGCTATTCCTCCCTTGTTGACTAGGGTGCACAGTGATTGTATTAACATATTCATGTTTATGCATGTTTTCATTGAAACACTTTACCATTTATTGTAGAATTATACTATTATGCTAATGAGTATCTGTTGTTAATAATTATTACATATAAATGGATTGTAAAGTTATATTTGATAATAATGTAATCTATGTTAATTTAAAGAAAAAAGGTCGTTCTCAAAAATAAATTATTATTTTTATGTAAAATTTGGTTTGATTATCACTATTGGATGGAACGATGGAGGTCACGCAATTCCCTAGGGTTTGATCTCTTTGTGGCCCTCTACCTATTTCCATCACTGGTTTCATGCCCATGAGTTACCACATAGACAAGCCTTGGTGCAATGGTGAAGCCCTTCACATCCTCCAAGGTGATGATTGAAGGGATAATTTGGCTCATTATCCTGTGGAAGGGTCCAACCCCTACTATTTTGCACAAACCATTCTTGAGGGTACGAAATTTCTATGTTCTGTTAAAATCATTTGTATATTAGCTCCCTATAAACTTGTAAAGAAGGAATAGTATCATAGAAAGGCATCCAAAGCTTAGATCTACGATGACAACATGGATTTTCCATGATGGTCATGATAGGCATGTACTATGGGGCCATTAGCTAACCATCCACCTTTTTTCACATAGGGATATCATACTATTACTCCTAGATTGAGTCTTATATTAAGTTGGAAGAGTCATAAGAATGAAGGAGGAGATGTTCCACTCCTTGCAACACTGGACCGCAAGAAATAATTCTCGTGGGAAAGTGGCACCATCAAAGATTAGAGGCAGTCGAACTTGCCAGCATGCGCATATAAAAGAGGGTTCTTCCAAATATTCATAAAAACTCTATCTGATAGATCCATATTGATTTGGGACAAGGATAAGGACTCAGTGGAAATCCTCAAAAACAAGATTTAGTTGCGTGAGGGGATGCCCATAGTAGATCAAAATCTCATCTCAAAAGGGAAATAGTTATAAGACTTGCAGACTCTCAAAGATTATAAGATAATCAAAGGCTCCACTCTTTCTATGGTCTCAGGATTGTATGGTGGAACTGGACCTTTCCCATCTGTCTCCTACAAAGAAGTAGCTAGAGGAGGTGTTGGACATGTTAAGGCTACAACCCTAGATAGGAATTTTCCCAGCCCTTACATAGTGGATAAGAAGGAGGAATACCCACAGATAAATTTCAAGAACTCACAAGTAAACAATATGTTCTCATATTTTTACAAAGAGATTGTAAAATGTAGATTTAATGGTTTTTTGCCTAAAACTAAAGACCTTTACCAGTGGATCTACAAAAAATGGACCAAAAAATGCGACATCTACTTATGCTCAAAAGGTTTCTTCATAATATGCCCTTTCTTAAAATCATATTACCAGAAAATTCTGAAGGAAGGATCATGGTTCTGGGGAAGACTTGGGTTATTCACTACTCCCTAGCTTCCAGATTTCAACTCATCTACCATGGAAGTTACAAAAATTCCCATTTGGATTTGTTTGCAAAACCTCCCACTTCCATTTTGGCATCATGAAGTACTTGAAGACATCGGAAATGCATTGGAAGTATTCGTAAAAATAGACAATGAGATAATAACAAAGGGGCTTTTCACTTTTTCCTGCATTTTGTGTGAAGATCGGCCTCACAAAGGGGTTGTCATACCACATCCAACTAAAAAATTGTCACTTCCAATGGACAAGGAGTCTTGATTAATAAAAAAAACCTTCAGATGTCATGTGTGTAACCTAACAAGACATTTACAAGACAATTTATCTCTAGCCAAAAAAACAACAAATAAGAGGAAAGGACCATGGTCTAAAACAAAAATATTGCATCCCTATGAGCCCCCTTTCTTCAAATAATGAAGAAGTGGAGAATTAAAAGGACCCCCTAGCAAAGGAAATGATGAAATGAATGAAAATGACACTCAAGAAGAGCTCCCTCCATAGACCATAGATCCCAATAAGAACATAGAAATGTTAGTCACGTCAAATCTCTTAGTCATTGAAGCAGCAACATCAAAGAAAGAAATGATTCTAGGAACTAAAAGATCACACGAAATAGAGAGCTTCGAATATGAAAAGAAGCTCCCCCTTCCTCTGAACACGATGGACACAACATTGGTTGTTATCCAACATGGCCTAGGGGTATGGAAAGAAGTAAAAAATAATAAAGGGAAGAAAGGAAAAGTGGATGGTTTCTACAACTATACTAGTCGTTGGCACTCCAAATAGTTTTTTTCTTTTTGCTTAGTTATGAGGGCTTTAAACCATTACTATGATGGATCCAAGTGATCATTTATCTCTAAATGCATGCCAATCATGTATCTACAAAATGTAATTTTATTTCACTTGATAATAAAATAACATTTTTTTCGGAGGAAAAAAACACAAACAATTAAGAGTTCCTAATTTTTATACGATTTTAAAGTAAAAACTATGCTTTTAGAAAGAGTTATACATGGTTTCTATTGAACATATTATTATTTAATAATAACAAAAATAATAATTCTATTATTATTATTATTTTATATAGTTATTTTAATTTATAAAAATATTTATTATTATTATTATTATTATTATTAAATTATTATGAAATAATAATAATAATAATAATAATAATGGGAGAGATGAGTAGTGGCTAGGGTTTATGTAGTTCATTGATCAATTGTGAATTCTAGTGGTACAAATGGACATAGCGAGTGAAGTTGTGTGGCTTCATAGATGCAGATTGGGTTGGGAGTCCATGAGACCGAAAGAGTACATCACGTGGAATTTTTATTGTTGGGCCCGCAGTTGTTTCCTAGTATAGCAAGAAGCAAATATCTGTGGTGCTCATCTCAGTAGAAGCATAATACATGACTGCAAGTCAAGCAACATGTGAGGCAATTTGGATGAGAAAGATACTTGTGGGAATGTTTGGTCAGATTATGGATCCAACTGTGATCTATTGTGATAATCAGAGTTGCATCAACCTCTATAAGAATCCTATATTTCACGATCGATCTAATAATATAGATATTTGGTATCACTATTTACAGGACTGTGTGCAAAGGTGGATAATGTTGCTACAATACATTCCGAAAAAGGAACAAAATGCTGCCATTTTGACAAAGGCCTTGTTAAGAGGGAATTTCAAGTTCCACAGTTGTTGGATAGGGGCGGTTGATAATCCCTTTATTGCTGAGAGGGAGCATTAAGAATGCAAAAATAAATTCTCAATTTGATTTTGTCTTGATTAAATCGAGAAAATTCGAATTTCCACATTAGCAGACAACTTGGATGCAATTAACTTGTGTGACATGGATTGTGTCACCAAGTTTACTCAGTAAATTCGAGTTGGATGAGTTAGATTTAAATTAAGCATGTGTGATTGCTAATTTGTAGCAATCAAGGTCAGTTATTTCAAGTTGTTTTAAATTAAACTAGTTCTAACTATTGGAGGAACTAGTGGAAGGTCAATTGTGTAGTGGGACTTCAGTCAAACTTGGTGATCATCTCCCAAAAGATACCAAAAGAAGAAGCCTCTCCCTGGATATAAGACATATGAATAATGCTACCTATTAGTGTTCACGGTATACCTTCTATTTATAAACCTGAATGGTTGGATCCATATTTTATTTTCCACTCTAGGATTGCAGACTTAAGTGCATGATTTGGAATGAGTACATTATGGTCTAGGGTCTGTTTCGTCACTGGGGACGTATTCTTGTTTTCAAGCCAAGTGTTGATGTTGCTGTGCTCATATGTGTAACCATCAGCCGCGATATGGGGATCAACCATGATTTCCTGCATACAATAAGGCCACCATACTTTCAGTATTAGAAATGATAGCCAGATGTTGATGAGTCATGCACATATAGTTCTGTTTACTTAAATGAATTAAGGCATCCTCTCTAATGGAGATGGGTTTTCTTTCAACCTAGATATAATCACTGATCCTTTCATTTAAATGAAGCCTGGGTGAGAAAAACTAACCTTAAGTATAGGACAAAAGAAGTGACTTGGGGGCATCACATCAATTTCCTCTCTGTTCTGTCTGCTTTGAGCATCACCAAAGGCTTTGAGTCTCTCTAATTCTGGCAGGACATCCTTTTCCAAGTCTGGCCTGTCCCTGCGCCGAAACTCTGCACATTTCAACCCTAATAGTGCTAATTTCAGAGCTTCATCAAGAGGCCAATCTCCAGCATTTTTGTCCAGGATCTCCTTAAATGAACCATCCTCAATGGCTGTTTCAACTGCATCTGTTACACCCATGGGTGGTCTTCCTGTCAGCAATTGCAGAATGATTATTCCCAGAGCATACAAATCAGACTTGGGGCCAAGGATACCAGTCCTTTGGTACTCAGGATCAATATAACAAAATGTCCCTGCAGGGACTGTGCTATTGTACTGGGTTAGCATGGTTGTGGTCATTGCAGGCACAAGCCTGGCAAGACCTGCATCATCGATTTTGCTAACGAAGTTGTGATCCAGTAAGATATTCGCAGGTTTCATGTCACGGTGAACAATCGGCTCTGGCTTTGCACTGTGAAGAAAAAGCAACGCACATGCCACTTCCCGAATGATTCTAAAGCGTGAAAACCATGGAAGAGGAGCACTGTTTCCCTTGCAGAGCAGACGGTCTTCTAGACTACCATTTGCCATATATTCATATACCAAACACCCATGTTCAGGGCAGGCTCCAAGCAAAAGTACCATGTGAGGGTGACGAACTCGGCTCAAAATCTCAAGCTGAACAGTTTAGGAAAAGAAAAACACCCAACCAAAGATTTATAAACAAAATATTAAGCAACTCAAGTATTAAAAATCTTCTGCAGATTGATTATTCAGTTTTAGATTTTAAGAGCATTAGCCATAGGTAGTGGTTTAAAGATTTAATACCTCCCGTTGAAATTCCTGCATTCCTTGAGTTGCTTCGTTTTTTAGAACCTTGACTGCTACTGTGGTATGTTGCAAAGTGCACATGTAGACAGCACCATAACCTCCCTCTCCTATCTTGAGTGAATCAGAGAAGAAACCTGTGGCAGTTTGAATTTCTTCTATTGAGTATCTTCTGTATCTGTATCCTTGATGGGTAGATTCAAGCTCTTCCTGTGCTGTAGATTCAAGCTCTTCCTGTGCTTTCTTTCTCTCTTCTGCTTCTATTGTGGCTCTTAGTTCTGCATCCCTTCTTTCTTGGGCCTCCTTTTCAGCAAGCTGTCTAGCTTTTTCAGCCATCCTAATGGCCATTTCACGCTTTACTCTCTCTTCGGCAGCGATTGTTCTCGCTATCTCTTCTCTTTTCTCTGCTTCCTCGACTTTTCTCACGTCTTCCATGACTTGGAGAGATAGTTCATTGGCCTGTCAGCGGCATTGAGCTCCTAAACATCAATCCTCCAGGGTACCCACAACTGCATATCTGATATTCAACCTACATTAAACTCGACTATAAATTTTAAAGCAAGGTCGACAGATAAAACTCACCGTAATTTTCGCTTTCATTGCTTCTTCTCTCTCTACAGCAAACATGCCTAGAGTATGATTTAGCTCACGCTTCAAACTTTCTAGCTCCATCATTATGTTGGGCCGAAGAAATAAAGAAAGAAATCATATTAGCTCAAAACAAACGCATTATATACTCATACAATTATTTAATAAAAAAATTATTTATACAATTTTTATCTGAAATTTTAACCAGTTTTAGATTAACCTACTTCATATTCTTTTTCGCAACAAAGGATTTCGAATAATATACAAAATAAAACTTCTACCTTGTAATCCATGCTTTGATCGATGAGGATATATTTATTTTGCTTATGAAAAGTTTAATGGAAAGAGATTTTCGTTTTTATTTTGGTTTTAATTCACAGAAATTTTCGGTTTTATTTCGGACAATTTTTTTTTGTAAAATTCAGTAGAGATTTGTAATTAAAAAAAGTGAATTATGTAATATAAAATTTGATTCTTCCCAAAATTTCATAGATCTTGAATTTAATAATAAAAATTCATAATTTGTTTCTCCGTTTTGGATGGATGGTCAAAAGATTGTCAAGTTTTGGATGGATGGTGAAAAGATTATCTGTTCAAATATCCATTTGGTTTGAAATATATTTTTTGGATTCAGACTGTCTCTGGCAGAACCCTCTACACATTTATCATTAATCATCATAAATAAATAGTTTACATGCAAGTAGGAGAGTTAGAACAAACTCCTAAGATGTAGGAACTAAATCCTAATCTAAGGTTCACGCTTAACTAATGAACGAACTCTCCCAACGAATACATTTCTCCATTAATTTCAAGACTCCCTCGTTAATGGAGAAGTCTTCTCAACCAAATTGCCTCACACGTTGTTCCACATATTGCTTGATACTTTGATTCTGTTGAAGACAATGATACAATGTTTTTCTTCTTGCTGCTCTATGTAATAACCCCGGACCCAATGTTGAATGCATAAGCTGTTATGGATGTCGATCATCTACATTTCCGACCCAATATGAGTCTAAGAAACCTGTCAATCTAACATCAAATGAATTAGTACATTTAATACCAAAGTCTAAGGTTTCTTGAATATACCTTAAGACGTCTTTCGTTGCAACCCAATGATTTTCAAGAGACTTTGACATGAATTGGCTTAATAAACTGACTACAAAAGCCAAATATGGTCTGGTTGTAGTCAAGTAAATTAGAATCCCAACCATTTGTCTATACAGTGTTGCATCGATCTCCTTAGGACCATCATTATTTTGAAGTTTGGTATTCTGTTATAAAGAGTTAAAATTGGCAACTAGGGCCAAAGTCCATGTGGGTCATCTTATTAATAGAAGCTGATATTTTTCTTGGATCCCTCTCATCGAGAGGTGTAGGATTGATCTAAAGATCATCCGATTTCAATAAGTATTCATGGAGATATGAATTTATTTGTGTTATGGGACAATTCGTCAAGGTCGGCCTTCAACCAAATAAACCCCACTTGTGCTCAACGATTTAGTATAAATAGAGATGGCCTTCAAGTCATTTCAACACACTTGGGATCTCTTCCTCTCTACTTGTCTTTGGGTTTTAGTTGGAGGAGAGATCTTAAAGGATAATGTTGCTCTAATCCAAAGGGCAGAAGCCGAACTGCCGGAATTGCAGGGAACTATCGGAACTACTGGGAACTGTCGAGAACTGTCAGAAATGCCGTAACTGCCCAGAATTGTCGGAACTGCCGGGAACTGTCAAAACTGCGGGAATTGCGGGAACTGCTGGAACTGCGGGAACTACCGGAGCTGCCGAAACTACCGAGAATAGCCGGAACGGCCGGAACTGCTGGAATTGTTGGGAACTGCTAGAACTACTGGGAACAGCCGGAATTGTCAGAATTGCAAGGAACTGTCGGAGCATCTATCTCCGAAGGAGAGCAACATGCAAGGGACAACTAACTAACATTGGGATAGTTGTATGGTACTTAGTAGCAAATACACCAAGCATGCAATATTACAGCTAGCATGCAAGGGACAACTAGCATGCAACAGAAAGCATGCTAAGGACAACAAGTATGCTAGGGACAACTAGCATGTAACAGCGAGCATGCTAAGGACAACAAGCATGCTAGGGAAAACCAGAGCATAGGTCAATACAACAACATGATATAGCAATGCACATAATGCAGTATAGTGATGGGTACAGTCATGATTAATGAAGTGTGATGAGATGCAACATAGTGATGATGGGTGTAGCATGGTGCAGCACGGTGAAGTGTAGCATGATGACGAAATGCAATACAACGATAGGTGGAGTCACCTTGGAGAATCAGTTGAAGCAACATGTCTTCAACTGATCTCATGTATCATCTTCATAGAGATGATCTATGCTCTTATCTAGATAAGTCAAAGTGTTGACTTCTGTTGTAAACGTACTATCTCTCTCTCTCTCTCTGCTGAACTATTGAAGAACATATAAGAAGAATTGATCAAGGGTTGCCCCACATTGGGGTTTGTCCCTGGCTAGCGCCACATCTTGTGTCCTCTTTTCTTGGCTTGTCTTCTGCGATTTATGTTTATGTTCTATCTGCAGTTTACTTTAATTTTGATGTGATTGCTAATCTGGAAAAGATATTGAGCTAACTGTGAGAATTGAAATAAATTGCTCTAAGCATAGAACATACCTAGAATTAACATGGTATCAGAGCTGAGGTGAAGACAATGCCCAAGCAAGAGTGAAAGAGTAATCACCGAAGACAGTTGGGAAAGGACAAAAGGATCAATGGATTCCTCATCCCTCTTCAAGTTCACCGAGGGTGAAGTCGAAGCAGAGAATATTATCAAAATGGCGCAGCGGAAGTTTTTGATGGCCTACCTAAAGATCACTTCATTGGGAAGTCTGGATCTAAGGGTGGAAGGAAAGGCAGATGCCTTGGTTGCAATAAGTTTGGCCATTATGCAAAGGAGTGTCCGAATGGCAGAAACACGTCCCTTGATGAAGATAACAATCATTCCAATGACATCTTCAATGATCAAAGGAATGACAGGTAATGCAGGTCATCAAGGAAATGACTGACTCTTCAAAGAAATCAAGGAACCCTAGGTATGAAGAATCAAATGTTGTTTCTGATAAGAAAAAGAAGCGTTATCTTGTATTGGCCCTCTCCTTCAGATTCTTTGGGAATCTAGCTTATTGATTGTAGTGCTTCAAGGCACTTCATCGGATAGAAGGGTGCACTCTCTAATTTGGTAGAGATAGAAAAAATCGTGGGATTATACTTGGAGCCGATGCCACCTATCCCAGAAAGGGTGTAGGGAATGTTAACCCTCAATTGAATGAGGGTAACTCGATTCATTTACAGAATCTCTTTTATGTACTTGATCGCAAGAAGAACTTGGTGTGCATCTCAGAAATGGAAGTCAAAGGTTTCAGGGTGGCATTCATCGATGCAAAGGTACATGTTAAAAAATAGAATTTTCAAAGATACATTTTCTCATGGGTTCAGGGTTGGAAATTTGTATCAAGTTGCAGTATGGTCCATTGGGGATCATGTCAATTAACATATCGCATCTATAACCCCGGAGGTCTACCTATGGGGCGCTACCTGATGTGAGTCAGATGGTGATAGGGATACCTGAATTCAAGAAGAGCATGAAGGTACATGTCTGAGATGTACCGAAGGAAAATCTTATAAGGGGACCATTCCCCTCATGCAGCAGGTCCACAGGTTTGGAACAACCTGAGGAGTTTGAGATTCATGATCGGGAATCTCATGTATACAGGTGGAAGAAAGCCCTCTATGGCTTGAAGAAAAACACCCCGGGCGTAGTATGAGAGGATTGATAACAGTCTAATGAAGTTAAGATTCACTAGGAGTGAAACCGATCCAAACCATTACCCGAAGGTTGTGGATGATAGACCTCTCATACCAACACCTTATGAGGACGACCTATTTCTGACAGGTGCAGACCCTCTCACTTGTAGAAGTAAGAGGGAGTTGGATTCCAGATATGGAATGGTAAATTGCAAGCCCGTGACTACCTCGAGGATCTTAACTTTCAAAAGTTATATGGTGGTGATGCCGAACCAGATTTGGGAAATGCCTCTGAGTTTCATAAACTCATCTGTAGTGATGTTCTTGGTGAACTTCTGTTCGTATATGTGCTTTGCAGTTAGTATGGTGAGCTCATATTTGGTTGAGCCTCACTAGATTCGTGCCAAGAATCTTTTGAGATATCTTCAGGGCACAATCTCTCATGGATTAAGATACACTGCTGGAAATATGAAGCTGCATGATTATTCGAATGTTGATTGGACAGGCAGTGTGGAGGATCGCTAGAGCACTTCTCAGTGTTGGTTCTCTCTAGATTCTACTTCGATATCATGGATGAGTAGGAAGCAGAAGTCGGTTGCTATAAGCACTGCTAAGACCGAATACATAAGCTGCCTGGTTGTGGAAGCTCATCAGTGAGTTGTTTGTACACATGATGAATACCATAGTGATTCTTTGTGACAACCACGGGGGGATGCAATTATTGAGGAATCCCGTATTCGATGATTGCTCCAACAAATAGACATCAGATATTGCCTTATCTAGGATATGGTAAGTTGATGAGCGAGGAGGCTCCATCGCATTGGGACTGGTGTACAGGTCGTAGACACTTTGTCAAAGCCCCGAGGAAAGGGAAAATCTATGATTTTCCTGAACGACTTGGAGTCGTTGAGAGACATTCGTACAAGGGTCCTGCATGCTGCATGCATTGACCTCTGGGAGCTCTGGGGGATTGGGGTACTTACTGGAGCGACATACGACCAAAAGGCTACTCACCCTCCCCTAGTGGTGCGCTATGTATAGGGTGACAGGTTCAACCTTTCCCTGGTGATGCCGAGATGATTAGTTCTCCCGTGACATCTATAGGACAGGATGATTAGTTCTCCTGTGGGCCAGGATGATTAGTTCTTCGTGGCAACTGTGAAACAAGATGATTAGTTCTCCTATGGGCCGGGATGATTAGTTCTCCTGTGGAAACTATGGAACAAGATGATTAATTCTCTTGTGTGCGGGATGATTAGTTCTCCTGTGGCAAGACATGATGATTAGTTCTCCTGTGGGCCAGGATGATTAGTTCTCCACGGCGACTGTAGGACAGGATGATTGGTTCTCCTGTGGGCCAGGATGATTAGTTCTCCATGGAAACTATGAAACAAGATGATTAGTTCTCCGTGGAAATTGTGAAACATGATGACTAGTTCTCCTGTGGCGACTGTGGGGCAAGATGATTCGTTCTCCTATGAACAGGATGGTTAGTTCTCCTGTCTAGGCATCCTACCCATGCAGTCTGGGACTCATGGGAAGTACCTCTCATCTGATCAATGAGCATGGAAATGGGGTTAGGGACCATAGTAGTACTATCGATGGACGCATCGATGTATCTACCATACTCCCTATGCTAGGATGACCTCCATTGATCTGGGATCAATGAAACTGATTTGAGATCAGTATGAGTGGTTTGGGACACTCGTGATATTGATCTAGGATCAATAAAACTGACTTCGGGCAAGTAAGAGTGCTCTGACACACTCTCTTAAGATGAAACTGACTTCGGGTCAGTAGAGAATGGTATGAGACATTATCGATCAATTCTTCTTCTTCATGGTTCAGCAGAGCAGAGCAGAGCTCAACAGAGAAAAGCAGTGCAGGGCACTGATGGCAGTGATAGTACAATCAAACATATGGATCAACAGATGGAGTTCTCCCTAGTTGAGAGGAAGTGTTAAAATTGGAAACTAGGGCCAACCTCCATGTGGGTCATCTTATTAATGGAAGCTGATATTTTTATTGGATCCCTCTCATCGAGAGGTGTAGGATTGATCTAAAGATCATCCAATTCTGATAAGTATTCATGGAGATATGAATTTATTTATCTTATGGGACAATTCGTCAAGGTCGACGAGCAACCAAATAAACCCCACTTGTGCTCAATGTTTTAGTATAAATAGAGGTGGCCTTCAAGTCATTTCAACACACTTGGGATCTCTTCCTCTCTACTTGTCTTTGGGTTTTAGTAGGAGGAGAGATCCTAAGGGATAACGCTGCCCTAATCTAGAGGGCAGAAGCTGGAACTGCCGGGAACTGCTGGAACAGCTGGAACTGCTGAAACTGCCGAAAACTACCGGAATTGCCAAGAACTGTCAAGAACTGCCAGAACTGTCGGAACTGTCGGAATTGCTAGAATTGCCGGAAACAGCTAGAACTGCCGGAACTGTCAGAACTGCTAGAACTATAGGAATTGTCAGGAACTGCTGGAACTACCGGGAACTGTCGAAACTACCAAGAACTACCAAAACTGCTAGGAATAGCCGAAACTGTCGAAACTGCCTGGAACTACCGAAATTGTCTGGAACAGCCGGAACTGCCAGGAACTGTCAGAGCATCTATCTCCGAAGGAGAGAAGCATGCAAGAGACAACTAACTAACATTGGGACAATTGTATGGTACTTAGTAGCAAATACACCAAGCATGCAATGTTACAGCTATCATGTAAGGGATAGCTAGCATGAAATAGCAAGCATGCTAATGACAACAAGCATGCTAGGGACAAGAAGCAAGCAAGGCACAACAAGTATGCTAGGGACAACAAGCAAGCAAGGGACAAGTCACAACAAGCATGCTAGGGATAGCCAGAGCATAGGTCAGTACGATAACATGATGTAGCAATGGCACATAGTGCAGTATAGTGATGGGCACAATCATGATTAATGAAGTGTGATGAGATGCAACATAGTGATGATGGGTGCAACATGGTGCAGCGCGGTGAGGTGCAACATGATGACAAAATGCAACACAACGATAGGTGAAGGAGTTGCCTTGGAGAATCAGTTGAAGCATGATGCCTTCAACTGATCCCATGTATCATCTTCTTAGAGATGATCTATGCTCTTATCTAGATAAGTCAAAGTGTTGACTTCTGTTGTAAACGTACTATCTCTCTCTCTCTCTATTGAACTATTGAAGAACATGTAAGAAGAATTGATCAAGGGTTTCCCCACATTGGGGTTTGTCCCTAGCTAGCACCACATCTTGTGTCCTCTTGTCTTGGCTTGTCTTCTACAATTTATGTTTATGTTGTATTTGCAGTTTACTTTAATGTTGATGTGATTGCTAATCTAGAAAAGATATTGAGCTAACTGTGAAAATTGAAATAAATTTCTCTAAGCATAGAACATACCGAAAATTAACATAAAGGCACTGAGGCAACTTTGCACTAGTCCATTCTGAACTTTTTCAATAAGCTCCTGACATACTTTCCTTGAGATAGAAAAGTCTGACCAGAATCCCTCCAAACTTCAAGACCCAAACAATAGTGTAACTCTTTGAGGTCTTTCATCTAAAAAATCTATGACATCTACTCTTTGATTTCTTTAATGTGTTCATCAACATTTTCTTTAATGATTAGATCATATACATATAAAGAAATCAAAATGATTTTCCCCTTTTCATCAAATACGATATACAGATTAGGGTCATTCTTGCTTCTTTTATAACTATGATGTAGGAAAAATGAATCAATTTTATCATACCACAACCTGGGTGCCTGTTTTAGTCCATACAATGCTTTCTTCAATCTATAGACTAAATGTTCCTCCCCCTATTTAACAAACCCTTCAGGTTGCATTAAATACACTTCTTCTTTTAATTCCCCATTTAAGAATGCAAATTTCACATCTAGCTAGTGTATCATCCAATGATGTTTGGTAGCTAAATCAATTAACATTATAATTGTGTTTAATTTAGCTACAGGGGTGAAGGTTTCCTCATAATCTATGCATTCTTTCTGTGAGTACCCCTTTGCAACTAGCCTAGATTTATATTTGTTTATACTCCCATTTGCTTTAAATTTAGGCTTGTATAACCATTTTCAACCTATGGGTTGTTTGCCTTCAGGTAGTTCAACTAGATCCCAGGTTTTGTTTTTAAGTATTGACTCATATTCCTCTTCCATGGCTGCCCTCCATTCACTATATTGACTTGCTTCTTTATAATTAGAGGGTTCAACAACATTTAACATACTAGTTATAAGAGTATGATCCCTATATCTTGCTGGCAACTAATTTTTCCTACCTAATCTCCTGAGTGGTGGATTGGCTTCAAATTTGATTTAATCATCCCTTGGTGGACTTGGCTTGTTACCTGCATCTATACCATCCACATATTCCTTTTTCTGTTATTGCTTCCGTTGTTGTTGCTATTGCTACCCATGGCTATCCCTTTAATCACTTCCATCTTCCACCAGCAAAGGCATGTGCCATTCTTCATTACTTCTATCATGGCTTCCATCATCAATCTGTTCATGGAATACTACATCTCTACTTGCAAACACTTTATGGGTAGAGGGATTAAACAATTTATAAGCCTTAAACTTTGTGCAGTACCCAACAAAAATGCATTTAATGGCCTTTGAATCCAGTTTCTTCCTATCCTCTTTTGGAACATGAGCAAAAGCTTTGGATACAAAAACTCTTAAATGATTAACTGTAGGCTTAAAACCTAATAGAACTTTGGATGGAGTTTTAAAATCAAGGCTTTTTTTGGACTCCTATTCTTCAAATATACTGCAATATTTATTTCTTATGCCCAAAAGCCATTAGACAGGTTCTTACCTTTTAACATGCTTCATGCACACTCCACAAGGGTTCTGTTCTTCCTGCCCACAACCCCGTTCTATTGAGGAGTGTGGGGTACTCTGAATTGCTTAACTATCCCATGGTCCTTGCAATATTTGATGAAACCACCCTTGTTGTATTCTCCCCCTTGATCTGAGCAAAGAATTTTGATGACTTTCCCTATCTATTTTCCAATCATGCTTCTGAACTCCTTAAAATATTCAAAAGTATGACTCTTCTTTCGGAGAAAATATACCCAAGTAAATCTCGTGTAATCATCAACAAATAATAAGAAATAATAGGCACCTCCTAATGACCTCATTTGCATCGGCCCACACAAATTAGTGTGCACAAGCTCTAGTATATCTCTCTTCTTTCTATCTATATTCGCAGGAAACTCATCCTTGTGCATCTTCCCAAGAGCACATGCTTCACAATCAAGACAAAAATTATTTAAAATAGGAAGAGCATTGACCATACCTTGTTTCTGAAGTAGAAGTAGGTTATTAAAATTGATATGACTGAATCTTTGATGCCATAAGTCTTTTGCAATCATAATTGATGAAGTCAAGGTTTGGTGTGGTGTGATTCTTACATTCAGCTTATACAATCCTCCCACTCGAATACCTGATGCAATTGGCTTCATATGATCTAGTAGATCTTTAATAACACACTAAGACTTAAAAATCTCTACCTTAAGATTCTGATATGTTACCATAGAAACAAAGATCATATTTTTTTTTTATTCCAGGTACATACATTACATTTTGAATATGCCTAATATTTCCATCAAACAATACAATAGAAACATTACCATACCCTTTGATTTGGTATCCTCTATTATCACCAAGGTAGATATTAGCACCACTGTTGGTTTCTTTGAAATTTTCAAACCAATGTTTGTTACTTGTCATGAGAGTGGAAGATCTTGAGTCCACAAACCAAGTTTCTGCTTCATCATCCTCAGTAGAGAATGCAAAATCCGATACAAACAATCTGAGATCCTGATCCTGATATTCATCAGCAAAGTGCCCTGCATGCTTCTTATGTCTATGTCAACCTTCATCAACCTTCATCAACCTTTTTCTTATGGCAATTTTTAGCAATGTGACCAACTCTACCACAATAAAAACATTTGGGTCCTGGATCACTTCTGTTTGAAGACATACCTTGAGGTGGTTTTCTTTGTGGTGTAGTCCCACCTTTGTGTCCTGCACTTGCCTTCCCTCTGAAGGGCTTCTTCTTCACCATTAGATCAAGATCTCAACTTTGGGGTTTTAGAGTCATATGCCTTTCTTCCTCTTACATCAGGATCATTGTCAATTCTTCAAATTTGGGGGCTTTCACTTTCGCATTCAACCCTATGATAAACATCTGATAGTCATTAGTCATACCATTCATGGTAGTCGTGACAAGATCAATGTTTGACAATGTCTCCCCTATGTCGCTCAACTTATCTCTAAGCTTTTTTATTCGAGAGATGAACATAGCCACTAATTCATTCTCCTCCATTTTAATGGAGATAATCTGGCTTTTCAGAAATAGTAGGTGCTTTGTGTTTTTGATCTCATACAGGTCCTTGAGAGTTATCCATATGTTGTTTGTTTATTTACATTCTCGAATGTGAGGGATAATACAATCTTTCACTAACAATTTTAATAGCATTTTTGCTTTATTCTCCCTTTTTTCCCAGTCTTGGATTGTTGTTGTTGTTTCATCTGTAACTATGGTCGGCTTCAACTCATCACCGCTTGTAATCGCCCACGCGTTTTTCCCCTCAAGTAGGGTTTGCAACTTAAATTTCCAATTAGAATAATTGGATCCGTCGAGCTTATTGCTCTCGTTCAAATATTCCTTTGCCATTTGGTTATTCAGCTTGATATGTCTACCTCAAAAGAAAAAAAACTTCTCGTGCTATACTTCAGCGCTTTGCCTCCTCACCACCAGGATTCCTTCGTATCACTCAAGCTACAATCCTGCCCCAGGTACTCACCGAATCACCAAATCACTTTGGCTTTGATTCACTCAACTCTGGAGCTCTGGTACCATGTTAAAAATGGAAGAGACATGATATATTCATCAAACTGAGCATCTCACAAGTGAGGAGCTTCACCTCGAGATTGAGTGTGGCAGAACGCTCTACACATTCACCATTAATCAGCATGAGTAAATAGTTTACATGCAAATAAGAAAGTTAAAACAAACTCCTAAGATGTGAGAACTAAATCCTAATCTAAGGCACACCTAACTAATAAATTAACTCTCTCCAATGATACATTTCTTCATTAATTTCAACAATCACATAAAGATTTTGAATAATTGACTTTTAAATTAACTAATATTATATTTTCCAAATCAATCACATAAAATTTTTGAATTGTGGATATTTCAAATCAACCCATATAAATCATCTCCACGAAAAAAGATTACCTATAAATTAAAAAAAATTAAGTATGAATTAAAAATGAGAGGTTAAGTGTATACCTAAAAATACCCAAATTCACAAGCTAATTCAAATTTATACTTACATATTTAGTTTTAAACGTATAAGAGAGTTATTATTAAAATAGACAGCCATAATATATCAACATCTTTTATTCTCAACCCTACCATTAAAATTTGTAATGAACCAAAAAAAAAATAATACAGTGACTTCCACTAGAAATGTCACGACAATCACAAAATAAAATACAAATTTGTAAAATCTACACAACGGGGATACACATTTTACCTGGCACTGTAACAAGAGTTCATTATTTGCTGTTGATGCTGCTTTGCAATCCAATGAGCTGATCTCCATTTCTGGTTTCCCGTTCTCATTGTGAATGTTTACATTTCCATGACCGCATGTTGAACTGTCGGAGAAAATAGGTGGCTCTTCTTGCAAAGTGCGCCTAAGGTCATCCATGGTTGGGAGGTCTCCAGGGGATGGAGCTATAATCCTCGGAAAACTGAAGTTGATCACATCTGAGAAGCCATTGAGATGATCATTAGAATCCTCTAGACTGTCATTTTTGTGCTCTGTACATGTAGCTGAGCGGACCGAAATCAGCGCGCCCTTTGATATTGCATATACGGTACAAAAGGTAGGGGCATTTTTGGCAACAGTTGCTGGTACGTCAAGGCCTTTGATTCTCCTGGAGAAAAACAGGGATGAGGGAGAATGCAGATATGAACTAAATAAATAAATGCAATAGACAAGTAAATTCTTCAGACGAGGTAGACATTAAAGCTGATAAATGTAGCCACAGATAGCCTCAAATTCGGAACCTCACAGGCCAATCTTTTTGGAATAAGAAAGATAAAAAATCCTTCCCTAAGCTTGGTTATATCCATCCTTCTGCATATTGAGTAGACAAACTCTTAGTAATAGCTGCTCAGGACCCTTTGGAAGAAGTTACATTTGTGATGTGACTGGAGAATACCCATCACCAAAGTTTGTTAAAATTTCTCATGAAGTTTCCTCGCGAAGTTTATATTACCATCCCACTAAAATTTTATATATTAAACAACTTAAATTAAAGTTTTAAAATTCGTGAAAATAGTTATTTTGTCTATAAATAAAATTACACTTATTTATAATAATCTTTAAAATTAGTAAATTTAGTTACACTTATTTATAATTTTAAAATTAGTAAATTTAGTCACACTTATTTATAATAATCTTTAAAATTAGTAAATTTAATTTTCCAATAGAGGCTAAACACCTTCCTATGTTAAAGATGTTACCTTATAATGCCATTGCTGGAAGATGATCCTATAACAAGTTTATGGATACCATAACTTGAAATCTGTCGGATAATTGCAGAAGCCACATCATCTTCTTCTGCAACCGCAAGCATCGTGTTCACCTGTATTTCCAGAGCTCAAACTGCTGAGTACTAATAATATAACCTGATCAAGATTATTTCTATCTGCAAAGCACGTAACGTCAGAATGGCTGTTTTTGCATTGCACAACTACCAAGTACCAATAATACAACCTAATGTGGATTATAACTGGTCTACAAATGAAGAAGTAATATCAGGATGACCTCTTGCGCATTGCACAACCGCTGATATGGTGATAACAGTGCATTAGTTTGAGACTCCACTTTGTGCATATAAGCAGTAACTGCATCTCCCTGTACGTGTGTAATTGGTAAACGATTTCCCACTGCATAAACAAAATTAAGAATTAAATCAAGATGTAAATATAATGCATGTGAAGATATATATAACTCTTTCTCTTTTCGTAGATGAAGTTGTTAGATTGATAACTAATTTTTTTATTTTGTTGGGAAGAAATTGATTCAATATAGGCCATATTTGCTATTTTCTATCAATAGATCTTCGTTTCAAACCCTAAAATACAAAATATTTAACTAAATAGATTAATTTGGGAAATATAAATAATCGGTTTTACAACATGAGATGAATAAACAAAATTACAATGCTATACAAAACTTGTTACTTATAGTTCATTGAAGCAAGATTGCTACAAAATTATAGACAAATGAACCTTGATTCTATGCAACCATAAAAAAAGTTAATTATTCAAACAAGAATGGAAGATGCAAATGGGCGAGGCGCTTCCATTATTTGCAGGTCAACATCGCTTGTCACTCTATGATAATTTCTCAGAAGTCACTGCTGGGCAGATGGATAAACACTTTAAATTTGCTTCCTCTGAAATATGTTGGTATTAAGCACCAATTTCCATATGATGGAAAACTTGTATAGTTGTCAAAAACATTCTATTGTGTATTACCAACTAATATGCAATAAACTCGTTAAATTTTTGAAAGAACATATAATCAATTATCCATATTTTTACAAATTTTAACAAATGACATGAAACTGAGCAAAAAAATATATATTTTTTTATGAAATTGGTAGCCATGCCCATAAAAAAAATTCCAGGCTGTTTTGTTTGAAAATATACGTGATCAAAATTTCCTACTTGATTGTTTGTTTGAAAAAATTACATGGATCAATTGTATTGGTTTGTTAAGTTATGAATACCGGGTTGGTAAGAATTTTGTTTAACAATTAGTTATGTACAGAATATAAGGACGAGATCTGAAGGTTCTTTGCAGTCTTATATATATTATGACTGGGAATTAAAAGTTCGTATTCCCATGTATGAAAGACAACTCAAGACAACCAAGCTACATGATGGAAATAAACTTTTGGGCAATCTCTGAAATACAATCCAATAAAGGAATGAAATATTAAAATTACACATCCATATACAATAAACAATGAAGGGTTAAGAGGTAGGCATGTACCAAAAAAAACTTGTTTCAAAGAACAAAGCTGAGAAAAATCAACTGTGGGTTATAATATATTTCCTTGTCTAATGAAAATTGCTAAGATGGTTGCTAAAAACATGGGTTTCCAGTGAAAAAAATATTCACACAGGAAAAAATGAACTATGCGTAGCAGCCATACCAACCAAACATGTAAAGTACGGTAAAGCATAAGGCAGAATTCATACTTGGTGTTGGAATGGTGAGAAGTCGCTTCCTGACATGTAAGAAAATCAGAGTTTCGCCTGGAGACATTAAATGGTCCAGCGCCCACTTGACAGCATACGCGCTTTTATTTCCCTTTTTAACTGCCACTGCTATTACAATAGGAGGTGCGACGGTACCTGTCTCATGCACTTCTTGTATCTCAAAGGTGTCCATTAAAACAAATACGAGGATCAATCAGCTCCCACACCAGATGAAAAGGAAACCTAGGAAGACCTCAGATTGCGGGGTTAACAAAGTGTTTAATGGGCTGCAATAACCCCACCCAAGATACCAAAACACCGAATTCAAAGGCCTTGCTTCCAAATTCTGGTGACGTCTCTTCTGAATTGGAAGACATTTCCATTGAATGTTCTTGCAGGTTGCCTTCCTGACACGAATTCGCTATCTCTTTCCTTCTCTTGCGCGCCGTGTGATAGAAATAGAGCCATGCCTAATGTCTAATTTCACCCTGGTGACTACAGATCTACAACCATAACATGGGATAAATAATTTTCCATAGATAAACAATTTGCCCCATTTAAGTTTAGATTTACAGATTTACATATTTTGAAATTTGATAAACAGTATCAATTGAATTTTGATTTTCAAATATAACCGAAATTTATAATTGAAATAATAATAATCTCTCTATGAATGAATATATCAAACTTCTACTATTTTTTTTTCAATTTTTATATTTTATTTTAATGGTAATAGATATCCAAAGTATTAAAGTGAGATTAATTAAATTTATTATTATGACAGAAATATTAATTTTGGAATAGAATTTTAAAATTTTGATTTAATTCTTAATAATTATTAGTTGAATGGTAGAGATTTAACCTCCACAAAATATTCTAGAGTATTTTTAGTAGTAGTCCCATATCAAAGGTTAAAATTTATCTAAAACAATTATGTCTTTTTTCTTTTTAATTAAATTGATTAATTAAAAAAAATGTCATATAAACATGTGACATATGAATATGGTTTAAGATTTTTTTGGGCATGTGGTATTAGTAACTCATAACAAAGTCTATTTACATATTAAAAATCTGCATGGTAAAGTGCGGGTGAATCTCCATTCTCCATTGTTAAGAATCTTGTTATATCCTTTTCTTAAATGTATATTTGAATGGCCTTAGTCTATTTGTTATAAGTTTTGGAGCTTTTTTAATTATATATTTCTCATCTCATTTGTCTTGAATCACAAGTTTGAGTTGTAAACTCTCCACAATCCAACTGCTCCATTGATTTTCCTTGATATTAAATTTACATTTACAATCAAACATGCACTTTAAACAACAAAAGATCATAATTTGACAAAAACAATTTACCTTATAATACCTATAAACCTATCTCTTATTTCATTCATATAACTCTGCTAGAAATTTAAACCTAACATAAAAATACAAATTCATTTACACCTCATAAATAATTCCATAAACCAACTATAATCTAAATACACTTTAATAATTCCATAAACCAACTATAATCTAAATACACTTTAACCAGGCTCAATGACCACCCTATTTAATTAATAAATTTTAACACAAAAATAAAAAATTAACGTGCGTCATTTTTAAACCAGCCAAATGGAAATATTTTTAATTAAAATAATATATATCTTTATTAATAAAATATGATTTAAATAATTAGTTTTTATCCCAATATTGATTTATAAAATATTTATTAAACATTAATTATAAATCTAAATAAATTATATTACATTAATTATCAATATATCGTCTTAATCGTTTCATTGTCGTTTTGAAATATTCTTAATTTTTTATTTTTTATTTTCTAATTTTTTTCTTTACTCTTTTATTTATTTATTAAACATTTTCGCTAAATCAGTTTTTCATATCTTTTTTTCATCTTATATTCAAAAAAATTATGCTTGCTAGACAGATTTTTCAGGTGCTCTGGTGGAAACTTGGATGCCCCCTCAAGGTGATTATCTTCTTTTGGTTAGTCTTTTACAATAAGAATTTAACTTGGGAAAATTTGAGGAAGCGGTCTTGGCACGGTCCCGGCAGATGCGTGTTATGCAAAGCGGAGGAGGAATCAAATTATCATTTGTTTTTCAAATGCACGGTCTCCCAACAAATCTGGTATGAATTAGCTTCTTATTTTTCTTTTCATCACCTCAATTTCATTTCTGTTAAGGCAGCTTTTCCCTAGTGGGGAAGACAAAGAAGCTTCTAAGCGCCCAATCCTTCCCATCACAATATGGTGTCTTTGGAAGTGGAGAAATGCAAAAATCTTTGAAGATTCAAACAGTTCCTTCAAATATGTTCTGTCTTCTTTCTCAGCACTCTATCTTTCCATCCGAAGATAGGTCGAAGGCTGCAGTATGTATGACGTTCAAGTTTCGTTTTTGTGCCATGGATTGATCTCTGCCTGCTTTAGGGGGCTTCCATTCGGATGCTATGGGATCCCCTCTCTGTACATGTGGTTTCTTTTTGTCTTTTGTCATCTGAAGTACATTTTGGCAATGTTGGTGCTAATGGTTTTCATCTTGTGATCCTATGTGGTGATCCATGTTTTTATTCTATGCCCCTCAGCTATTTGTCTTCTTATATCTGTTCTCAGATGTGGTCTCTTTTCATGAGATCCGTTCCTCCTTCTGTTCTCTTAAAATATATGGTATATATTGCCTCAATATAATATATCGTTTTTCTTTCTAAAAAAAATTCTTTTTTCATCTTAAAGATAAATTACAATTATTGATTCGAAATGTCAATTACAGGAATTATGAATCCGAAAACTTATTTATAGCAAAAAGATAATTCTGAAATCTCTATGTACTATGCAATAATCAAAATAGTAAAATTTCCGTTCAATTAGTCGCACTAAAAATAACTCATATATATATTCCTCGTTTATTAAAAGTCAAACCTGTTACCCTCTACTGGTTGCTGCGCGGGGCTTGCCAAGTTTTAGAATACATATATATATATTTATTATATATAATTATCGTCATCATTGAAGTTGCAGGTCGTTTAACATTCAGAAGGGAACATTTGGGCAACTTGGGGACTTGTCGAAGGTTTTGTTCGATGACTCCACATCACCTCATCAGCATCTCGAACGGTGACGCCAGGTGTGTAGTTGTTCCCGGTCCGACGGCACTATGGGGTTGTTCCCGGCCCGACGGCACTGTGGGGTTGTTCCCACCGTGATGGTAATTGGTAACCTGGCCCTCCAAGACGGCAATACCAGGTGGAATTTTACAAGGCCAAGAGCAGATGTCGTCACCGGATCTTCTGGGGATACGATTTTGGTGGGTCCACTGCCACCTGGAATGCCCCATGGGACTGACGGCTCAACATAAGCCATGGGTTTTTTTTATTTATTTATGTGAGAGGATTAATGGGCGGTCACAACTTGGACAAAATATAACATGTCACACGAGATATCTATGCTTGACATTTTGATCAAATATTTATCTTTAATCACAATATTATTAAAACTCTATTTGACATTTTGATTTAACGTATTAATCAGTTTGACTTTTTGATTTATAATTTATATCTTGTTAATTAATATTTCATTTTTTGTGTCATTACATAATTTGACTTTTTTCCTTTAATAGTATTAAATATATTTAATTGCTTATTTGAAATTTAAAATGTTTTTTTAACACAAAAGACGTCATTGTACGCCAAAAATATAAAATTAATCAAATTCTTTATTATGTTTCCTTCGAGACTAAACTTGTTTATTCTTTATTTATATTTCCTTAGAGACTAGACTTGTCTTTTACGGTTGGCTTCGTGCAACAGAAAAATAAATAAAAAATAATTTCATTTTTAAAGCACCAATAAGTGATTGCAAGAAACTTGAAAATATGAATAAGAAATAATCATTCGCTTTAGGATGAATTCTTAAAATTGTAACAATTTTATTTTATTCATGATGGTTATATTTATTGGCATAACTATATTTAATTAATTAAATATAGTTGATATAAGTCAAAAGGTTTATTCTGTATTTATCTAATCAACGATTCATAAATATATAATAATAAAAAAATTATTAGACTAAAAATATTATTATAATTATAATTAATAAAAATAATTAATAAATAAATAATAATAAATAATTGTTAAGTTTTACGAGCACAATTAGTCGAGGATGGTCCTTATTAGCAAGGCAATCTAGAATCAAATCTCACAAGGGTGGTTGTGTCCTATGACAAGGGGCGGAGACATGCTAAAAAATCCAGTGAGCTAAGGGCTAGTGTGCCCAAGCCGAGTGAGATCACTAGGTGACTTTGACGGCTTAGATGTCGGTCACAACTCCTCAAGCAATAGGTCAAGACTAGAGGATCACACACAACTTAACAAACAAAAATAAATAATAAATAATTAAAAAGTAATAATCTAGTCAAGGCCCACTAGCACAACCAGTTGAGGATGGATCTCATTACCAATGCGACCTTGGATCAAACCTCATGGGGGTGGTTGTGCCCATGCTAGGGGGAGGAGACATGCTAAAAAAATATAGTGAGCTAAAGGCTGGTGTGGCCCAGGCTGGGTGCGATCGCCAAGTGACTTTGATGGCTTAGATATCCCTCGTTGTAGCTCATCACGCCATAGATGAAACATAGAAGATCACAAACAATTTAACAAATAAATAATAATAATAATAATAATTAATTATTAATCATTATTCTATTATGTTATTATATTAATAACAATTATTATTATATTATATTATATTATTTTTTAATTAATATTTCTTTATTAAATAATATTTATTTAATAATAATAATAATAATAATAATAAAATATTTATTTATTAATAATAAAAATAAAAATTATAATTATAATGATTGATTAATTGATTAATTAATCAATTAATTAATTAATAACAATAAAAAATAATTATGGAAATAATAATATTAAAAATTAAATAATTTAAAAATATTTAATAATTAAATAATATTTAATAATCTAATTAAATAATAATACTAGTTATTAAAATTATTAATAATAAATAACGAATATTATAAACCTTATAATAAATATGGTTGACCATGGTTGATTTTCATATTAAGACAATCTTTCTCACAATGCGATGTTGGACTATGGTTGACCATGGATGACCGTAGTTTTCGCACTGTGATGTTGGACCAAGGAATTGATAAACCCAAGGGATATGAATTAGCCAACGCGCTCACACCTTTTATATCTACAGTCACTCCATGCAATCTCTCTATAGGGATAATCTTCTGTTTATTTTCCATTCTCAACTGAGTCGGAGACCACTGCAGCGCAGGACTCCCCATTCTTTCCCAAGTGTGTTTAGGCAAAACATTCACATCCTACTCCAGATCCAAAATAACTTGATCCATCTCATAGTCTCCTATTTGTGCAGTAAACCCATGCTAGGGGGAGGAGACATGCTAAAAAATGTACACTTGAGCTAAACGCTGGTGTGGCCCAGGCTGAGTGCGATTGCCAGGTGATTTTGATGGCTTAGATGCCTCTGATCGCAGCTCTTCATGCCATAGATGAAACATGGAGGATCACAGACAACTTGACAAATAAATAATAAATTATTATTTTTATTATAAACCTTATAATAAACATGGTTGACCATAGTTGATTTTCATATTGAGATAATCTTTCTCACAATGCGACATTGGGCTATGGTTGACCATGGATGACCATATTTGTCACAATGTGACGTTGGACCAAGGAATTTCAATAAACCCAAGGGATATGAATCAGCGAACGCGCTCACACCTTCTATATCTACAGTCACTTCATGCAATCTCCCCATAAGGATAATCTTCTGTTGATTTGTCATTCTCAATTGAATTGGAGACCACTGCAGCGTAGGTCTCCCCATTCTTTCCCATGTCTGTTTAGGCAAAACATTCACATCCGACCCCAGATCCAAAATAACTTGATCCATCTCATAGTCTCCTATTTGTGCGGTAAGCCCATGCTAGGGGGAGGAGACATGCTAAAAAATCTAGTGAGTTAAAGGCTAGTGTGGCCTAGGCGGGGTGCGATCACCAGGTGACTTTGATGACTTAGATGCCCCTCGTCACGACTCCTCATGCCATAGATAAAACATGGAAGATCACAGACAACTTGACAAATAAATAATAATTAATAATTAATAAATAATAGTAGTAATAATAATAATAATAATAATAATAATTAATATAATAATAATAATAATAATAATAATAATAATAATATTATTATTATTATTATTATTATTATTATTATTATTATTGAAATAATAGTATTAGAAATTAAATAATTTAAAAATATTTAATAGTAAAATAATATTTAATAATTTAATTAAATAATAATACTAGTTACTAAAAATATTAATAATGAATAATGAATATTATAAACCTTATAATAAATATGGTTGACCATGGTTGATTTTGATATTGAGACAATTTTTCTCACAATACAACGTTGGACTATGGTTGACCATGGATGACCATAGTTGTCACAATTTGATGTTGGACCAAGGAATTGATAAACCCAAGGGATATGAATCAGCCAACACGCTCGCACCTTCTATATCTATAGTCACTCCATGCGATCTCCCTATAGGGATAATCTTTTGTTTATTTGCCATTCTCATTTGAATCGGAGACCACTGCAACGCAGGTCTCCCCATTCTTTCCCATGTTTGTTGAGGCAAAACATTCACATCTGACCCCAGATCCCAAATAACTTGATCCATCTCATACTCTCCTATTTGTGCGATAAGCCCGTGCTAGGGGGAGGAGACATGCTAAAAAATCTAGTGAGCTAAAGGCTAGTGTGGCCTAGGCCAAGTGCGATCGCTAGGTGACTTTGATGACTTAGATATCTCTGTTTGCGACTCCTCATGCCATAGATGAAACATGGAGGATCACAGACAACTTGAAAAATAAATAATAATAATAATAATAATAATAATTATTATTATTATTAAATAATTATTCTATTCTATTATTAATAATTATTCTATTATATTAACAATAATAATTATTATATTATATTATTTTTTAATTAATATTTCTTTATTAACTAATATTTATTTAATAATAATAATAATAATAATAAAATATTTATTTATTTTTGTTAACCATAAAAATAAAAATAATAATTATAATTATAATCATAATCATAATCATAATTAAAATTAGATTTATTAATTAAAATTAATTAATTAATAATAATAGAAATAAAAATATTAAAAATTAAATAATCTAAAAATATTTAATAATTAAATAATATTTAATTATTTAATTAAATAATAATACTAGTTACTAAAAATATTAATAATAAATAATGAATATTATAGACCTTCTAATAAACATGGTTGACCAGTTGTCACAATGTGATGTTCGACCAAGGAATTGATAAACCCAAGGGATATGAACGCTTCAATTAATAGACCCCAGAAATTGATAGTATAAACCCAAGGGATTAATTCTGAAACCCCAAGGTATTATAGACCCAAGGGAATAATATTAAACCTAAGGTGTATAAAACCTAAGATAAGTATTATAAACCCTAAAATAAACATGCTTGACCATGGTTGAGCACGAATGATTTTCAGATTCAAAAAATCTTTGTCACAATGCGACTTTGGACTATGGTTGGCCAAGCTTGACCATCGTTGATTTTCATATTGAGACAATCTTTGTCATAATGCGACATTGTACCATGGTTGTCACAATGTGACATTGGACCAAGAGACAATATTTATCATAATGTGACCATGGTTATTGACGATGGTTGACCATGATTAACAATGGTTGATTGTAACGTCGAGACAATATTTGACATAATGCGATGTTGGACTATGGTTGATCATTGTTGATTTACATATTGAGACAATATTTTTCAAAATAATAATTATATTTATTATTTTTATAAAATATATGTTCTTTCTTGGGAGGTTATATGTTTAAATTTAGAAGAGAGTATAGATAAATTCTTTTTCTTTTTCTTTTTTAATTATAGTCAATTGGTAACTAAATGGAGTCATCTAGACAAGGTCCATGATCAAACCATCCACCAATGTAACACCAAGAGTATATTGAACAACTTGCAAGCCAAATATACCAATAACTTATGACTTAACAAATGTCAAGGCATCTTGACCCCGTTGATCTCAAGGGGTGCCTACTCTTTGAATCTTATCTTAGGGGGCTAACATATCCCTCTATGGGAAATGACAAAGTGGATAGGGAAAAAAATTATTTTTCAATCACTCGGGCTAAACTCACAAGGCATCACACCTCCATAAGCTCTATATTTCTTTCATTTTTTCCTTTTTTTCTTTTATTTTAATCAAGAGAATCAATAGGCTTGTCGCTTGTCACTGAGGAGGCATAGGGTCAATTTGACGAGATTTCACCTATTCTCCTAGGCCTAATGTAACTACCCACAAGCATGTTAGGAGAGTTAACCTAGTTTCAAATTTGTTTAGTGTCCTAATAATGGTCAACAAAGGATTTACGGTGTAGGAAGTCCATCGTATGTCCTATCCTGATGGGTTATCATCTCCGTAAAATTTAGTATTCAAATCCTTGAAAGAAGACGGGTCCCTTATTCCACAAAAAAAAGAGTCATATACTAATTTGGTATCTCGCTTAACTATGACCTTAAAATTATATTATTATTATTATTATTAATATATCAAATTTTAAAATATTTTTAATTAAAAACTTACATTGTTACTATCTCTATCCAATAAAAGATAACATTGTTTGAAATAGGCTAAGAAATTTTAGGGGTTATATTTCACCCATGGGTTAATTTTCTATGCTTTTTTCTAAAAAAGGAATAACCAATTTCCACTTTTCTAAAAAAATGGTTCATCCAAATTCATCAAAATTTTATAGAAACTATATAAATATTTAGCACCCTAGTGTCTAATCCCCCACTGATATTGTAATTGTAATTAATTATGTTAATGACGCCTCTATGAGTAAGTAAATGTAAAATTTGGGTAAAAATAACCGAATGAAACAATTGTAATAACAACTAATGGAGAGGTGGAGCCTTGATATAGAACATGAGAAGCCATGAGAGGAAGGGAAGCTAACAAAAGAGACTTTGGGAAGTTCCCATCTACCCTAAGTTAATCGACTAGATTTCTAAAATTGGTAGTTAAACTATGCAACTACTGTTGAAGAATATACGACAGTTTAGAGTTAATGAGATTCTTCTTTCATGATAACTATTTGTGAGGTATTTAACTTTAGTTCTTAGCACAATCTTCATTTTTTATTATTATTAGAGTGTGTCTTCTTAGTTCATTAAATAGCTACCAAAAACAAAGAGACAAGAACACACGATGTTGGCTTTTTGTCGGGGCCAAAACCTATCCCTCTTGGAGAGGAAAACCTGCTCGAAATTACTATTATAGAGATTCCAATTGACGAATACCAAGACCATGAACCTTGACCTATGAAGCCACTCCATGACCAAGACACCAATCGTATTCTTACTATTGAGATCACCATCGTCATTACCGCTTCACTGAGATCATCATTGTTGCACCATGACTGCTCCTTGAGATCACCACTGAGATTATTTCTACACCTTCATCGAGATCATAACCTTCAAGAACAAGATCATGACTGTGATAGGATCATGACTGCACCTTAATGTAAGTTGAGATAAATTATTTCACTATGATATCCTTCCATCATCATTAGGTTGAGACTGTGATAATCCTTGTCACTGTCATCACCACTCCTCCTCATTATGCTGAGACTGTAATAGTTGAGACTTGATTATCTTTGTCACTATCATCACTACTCCTTATCATTATGCCGAGACTGTAATATCCATCCAAAAATTTATAGACTCCTTCTTCAATTGTAACACTGCAACATAGTCTTCATATGAGATTCCTGTTCCATTACTTGTCCGAGATATCACTGAGATTGTTAGCAAAATTTCAGATATATTTGAAGTAGCAAAGGTTTATGCGAAGTTCTGAAACCCTGTAATATTATCTGAAAATATCAAATTGCTATGAAACCATCTCACAAAAAGATAGAAAAGATAGATAAACACCTTATAAATCAGCCTCTTCGAGGGGGAAACGTCCTTTACATTACACAAATGAACAATTCTTGGATGATACAAATGATAAGACCTCCTTTCTATATATAGGAGTCTAAGGGGTCATAATATAATCAGAGCCGACATAACAATAATAATGTAAAGGCACAATAATAACAATAGTGGGCTTCTATGGGGCACAATAATAACAATATGGGGACTACATGGGCACAAAAATATAATAAGGGGGTTGTACAAGTAACACTAAGGGGCTACACTAGTAGTATAGGGACCTAACATGCCCCTCTCCTTCAAAAAGTGTTGTCCTCAATGCTTGAGTAGTTCTTGATACTTATTTCTCGAAGAAATAATCATAGAGCGAGGTATATACTCATATACAACATGCCTCTTCCACAAGTATGGTGTTCCCAATAATACATCACAAATTTCAAGAGGGGAAACATCACACAATACCTCATACGTGAAGGGTTTGATGCTGTAGGGAAGACGACATTGTTAGTTAATGTGGATATCTCGTCCTTGGTGAAGCCACCCGATGGTGTATGAATGCAGATGTGTTATAGTGGGTAGGACTAGCCACTTCACAACCTCTACTAAAATGAGGTTCTTTTGGCTCTCGTTGTTGAAAATGAACTATAGCAGAGAACACTTCACCCACATCTATGAGTGGAAGAGGCGTTCCCCTCCTCTAGATATTCAAACTCATTCTTCTGGATCTTTGTGGTGGCCATGGTGGCGCTAGGCTTTGCATCAATGATCTGATTCCCTTTGTCATTACCCTTGTCAGGTTTTGATTCAGAGTCAGAGCATGTGTCTGATTCAAAAGCCTTCAAGTTTGCAACCAATGACCGCTTGGCTCGACACTCACTCATGTTGTGAGTGGAGCTCTTATGGAACTCAGACCATTTTCCCATGTACTTCTTTGTCTTTGTGGTGTTTTTCTTTACTTGCGGCTTTAGCAGGTTGTCTTGGGCCACCCTGCCTTGGCTTTGTCCTTTTCTCTGTGGTTTGGGGGTGTCTTTCCCTTACTTCAGATTCGCAGATCCAAATTATTGCTTCTTTTGTTTAAACTTCTACTCAATATTGACAGAGTATCGGCATGTCATTCCAAGCAATGATATGTCTAGGAACTCCATCTTGTCTTTGATGCACTTGTGTAGGCAGTCGTGGTACTTGAGTAGCAAATGTCACTTAGAATCCTTAATATCCAACCTCGTTCAAAGGGTATGAAAAAATTTGGTAAACTTTGGCTCATCTTGGTCCCTTCCCTACTGCAGTGTGGTCCACTTTATGTATTTATCCTCATAGCTCCCAATAGGGTATTACTTCTCCTTGATGGCGTCCTGGAATGAATTCTAAGTGGGTGCGACTGAATATAGTGAGGATGTACTTTCGTCCAACTAGAAAAATCATGAACATAAAAATATCATTCTAGTTGATTTAACCATTTATCTATGATGTTGACATCTATCTGACCTTCAAATATGGGGATGCCAAAGTTAACTTGTACCTTAAATGGTGTGGCACTTCTAGAAGATGTGTTGCCTTTGAGTAGTTGCTGAAGGATCTGGGCAAAGTTGTCTATCATCACATTCCTCTGTCGCTCGAGGGCTTCTTCAAGAAATATTTTTAAAGGATCTTCTACCCCCTTATCTTTCTTCTCTTCTACCATCGTAGGTTGTCGAGATTTGTGAGGCTGGTCTTGGAAAGGTTCGATCAGTTCGAGTCTTAACTCCTTATATCCCAACCTCGTTGGGGACATGCAAAGAAAAACAGAGAAAGAGAAGACCGCTCGGATACCACTGATATGAACTTAAATAGGAATGCAACAAATTACAGATATAACCATAAATACAGAGATGTGGCATAAATAACATTTCATTTCATTAATGTCAAATACTGAAATATGCTTACAAACAAAAAGGAAATAAAACTAGCTTGGTCAATGTTAGCTTATCTCTAAGGAGAGATGTAGCGACTACATGCCTCTAAATTTTGTTACAATGAGGCTCTAAGGCCTATTTATTATTGAGAAACAATGGAAAACCATAAACATCCAAAATACTAATCCTAGGAGATGAAGTGTCAAAACTATGGGCCTTGTTTGGGTAAATTGGTTCATCAATTTCTCGAGGTCGTAACTTTGGCATATGATCTCTGTTTGATGCGCAGAATACCTTGTTATAAATATCTAACCAAGGACTAAATTTTTTTAATGCAGACATGTGTTCAAGTCCCATGTCATTTTTTCTCGGTTTTCCCAAAAGACGTCATTTAGGGCCTCAAAATGGCTCTGGAAGTTCAAGACCCAAAAAACTACGAAAAATAGCAAACTCTACTGCAATTAAGGAAACTGAAAAACTAAAAGAGACAGTGGTGGGGGTCAAAGTGGAATATGTGGGTGGCCACCAATATCTTCATTTTCCAGATTCAGGATTTATTACAGAAAGGACACATTAGGCTAAGCTCATCACCATGTAGGAGCCCGATTTTATTGGTACAGAAGAAGGATGGGACTTGGAGACTCTATGTTGACTATCAGGTGCTAAACAAGATCATTGTACAAAATAGGTACCTGATTCCACATATTGATGACCTTCTGGACCAGCTCAAGGGGGCCAAATATTTCAGCAAGATCGATTTGAAGTCTGGTATCACCAGGTGCCTATCGAACCCTTCGATGTGTGGAAAACTTCCTTCAAATCCAAGGAGGGTCGATTTGAATGGATGGTCATGTCTTTCCACTTATATGGATCTTGGGGGAGTCCCCCAAGATCTAAAAAATTGAAATTCCTCTTGGGGGGAGGAAGGGAAAATTTTAGGGGCTAATATTTGCAGGTGGGCTAATTTTTCATGTTTTTTCCAAAAAAATGATTTGCTAATTTCCATTCTTTCTAAAAATGATTCACCCAAATTTTATAGCATAAAATTATTTTACTTTAAAATTCACCAAAATTTTATATATAGACTATATAAAATTATTAGAAGTTTGAATATTTTTACAAAAATATCACCAAACAGTTTAGAGATTGCATATCATGGACTTGTGATATTCGCCAAGGTTTTTAAACTTTAAGGAAAAATTTCATCCTTAAAATTTTCCAGGGGGGAGGTCCATAAGATCTGAAAAATGGAAATGCCAGGAGAAAATAGGAGAACACACATTAAACCACCAAGAAACTTTTTATTAAAATAGAGAATAACTGTAAAATCTACATTGTGGTGGAAAATATGTCATTTTACAAAATGTGACTTGTTACTTATAGTCTTTTTTTAGTTATAATACCATAGGTAAATTCCATGGGTGGGTAGATATCATGGGTGATTGAATACCATGGGTGGATCTCACTTACAAGACCATGGGTAAATTAATACCATGGGTGGATGCCACTTACAATACCATGGGTAAATTCCATGGGTGGATAAATACCTTGGGAAACGTTTTTTTAGGAAAATCAGGCAAACATGAGTCTTTGACTAATGTTAGAAATGTTGGAATCACGATTGTCATTACACCAAACCTACAGGTCCCGTAATGTGAGCACTGATACAGAGCAGAGGTGATGCTTCAACTCAGAAGACACCTTCTGTTGGGTTTCAGACCAAAAGAACTTTTCTTTTGCTTCGCCCTTGGTGACTTCACTAAAAGGCCAAGTGATATGAGAGAACGCCAACATGAACCTACGGCAGAAATTGGCAAGACCCAGAAAGCTGCAGATCTTTGTTAGATTGGTTAGAGCTAGCCAATCCTGAATGACTTCTATCTTGGCTGGGTCCACATGCACACCCTTCTCATCAATGATGTACCCTAGATATTGAACCTGGGTCATGCCAAAATTTCATTTCTTGAAATTGGCACACAACTTGTGTTGTCGTAGAGTTTGGAGGACTTGTTGAATACGGTGGAGGTTCTCTTCCAAACTCTAGATTAGGATCAAGATGTCATCTAGATATACCACCACGAATGCATTGGTAAAGGGTTGTAATATTTCGTCCATCAATCTCATGAAGGTTTCAGGGGCATTCATCAACCCGAAAGGCATGACCAACCATTCAAAAATGCCCTCCTTGGATTTGAAGGCAGTCTTCCACACATTGGAGGGTTCAATAAGCACCTGGTGATAACCACACTTTAAATTGATCTTGCTGAAATATTTGGCCCCTTTGAGCTAGTCCAGAAGGTCATCAATCTGTGGGATTGGGTACCTATTCTTTACAATGATCTTGTTCAACGCCCGATAGTCAATACATAGTCTCGAGTCCCATCCTTCTTCTATACCAATAAAATCGAGCTCCCATAGTGTGATGAGATTGGCCTGATGTTCCCTTTCTACAACAACTCCTAAATTTTCCTCTTGATCTCATCATTCTCCATAACAAAGTGTCAATAGATTGGTCCATTAGGTAGCGGTGTGCCCGAGATCAGATCGATGGAGTGCTTGACATAACAGTGCAGAGGCACCTTCGTAGGTGAGCAAAAAATATACCTGTACTCCTTTGCGGTTAGGCGATGCCTTTCCTTGCTTCATATTCACAAATCCAAATGCTCACTTCTTTTGTTTAAACTTTTGCTCAATATTAATAGCGTATCGGTACGTCATGCTGAGCGAGGATATGTCCAGGAACTCCATATTTTCCTGGATGTACTTGTATAGGTAGTTGTGGTACTTGAGTACCAAATGTCGCTCAGAATCCTTGATACCCAAATTTGTTTGAAGGGTATGAAAAAAATTAGTAAAATCTGACACGTCTTGGTCTCTTCCCTATCGTAGCATGGTCCACTTTATGTATTTATCCTCATAGCTCCCAACAGGGTAGTACTACTCTTTCATGACATCCCGGAATGAATTCCAAGTGGGTGTGGGTGAAAATAGTGAGGGTGTACTTTCATCCTACTTCTCACAGTAGGTTTCCCACGAGTCCTTGATGTGGGGGCAGCTTTGAGAAGTGCAAAAGTAATCTTTTCCCAGATGGAAAAATCATGAATAGAAAAATATCCTTCTAGCAGATTTAACCATTTATCTACGTCGTTTTCATATATCTGACCTTAAAATATGGGGATGTCAAAGTTAACTTGTACCTTAAAGGGTGTGGTGCTTCCAAAGTAGCTTTTGGAAGGAGATGCATCGCCTTTGGGTAACCACTAAAGTATCTGGGAAAATTTTTCCATCATCGCGTTCCTCTGTCACTCGAGGGATTGTTTGAGCAATATTTTGAAAGGATCTTCTGCCCCCTCGTATTTCTTCTCTTCCGCCATGGGATGTCATTGGGATTTTCGAGGCTGGTATTGCAAATGTTCAACCATTTTGAGTCTTAACTCCTTATATCCTGACCTCGTTGGGGACATGCAAAGAAAAACATAGAAACCAATGGAAAATCACATCTACCCATGGTATTCAATCACCCATGATATTTATCCACCCATGGTATTCATTCACCCATGGAATCTACCCATGGTATTGTAAGTAGCATCCATCCATGGTATTATAAGTGGCATCTATCCATTGTATTCATTCACCCATGGCATTTACCCACCCATGGAATTTACCCGTGGTATTGTAACTAAAAAATACTATAAGTAACAAGTCACATTTTCTAAAAGGACAAAGGGTACATCACGATGTATCTTTTACAATTATTCTTTATTTTCATAAAAAAAACATCTTTGTGGTTTTATTTACTGTGTGTTCTCTCCTTTTTTTTTGGCATTTCAATATTTTAGATCTTGGGGGCCTCCTCCCAAGATCCGGGAGATATCACTGATTTAAAATCAATTGTGTTGCATAAATTTTTCTGAAGACAATTCATGGATGATAACTCTCCTATCATTTTTGTAGTTTTGTGAAAATTTTCATAAAATTGATTGCAAATTTGAGATCCTACTTTGAAAAATCACCCAATTTCAAAAAAATGGTCAAATTGGAGTTTGAATGAGGGAGATATCACTGATTTAAAATCAATTATCTTCTTAGAACTTTCGTGATGGCGGGGTAGTTACAACGTGAATTTGAGTTTCAAGAATGTCCAGCTAGGAATTTCAATCACATGGGCAGATGAAAAATGGTCATTCTATTTCCAAAAATAGGTTATAATAAAGAGTCTGAGTTATATTGACCGAGTTATGCCCATTTTAAATTATTTTTTATATTTGGAGCAGCATTCAGAGCAGGTTCCCTTTGGATACATTCCCTCCCACCCCACTTTAGTAGGAACCTACTTCACATTCATCAGTTTCAACATAGAAGCAATCGTCTTGGGTTCTTTGGAGATGTGCCCTCTCACCCCATGCTATGTAGGCACCTACTACTTCAATAATAGTCAACATCACAGTTATGGGTCAACCACACAAAATCCTTGTCATTAAAGTCCATTTGATAGGCCACACATTGTTAGTACCACAATTGGTCACAAGAATGACATGGTATCTCTATCCTCCAATCTTTTTTTGTCATGGTTATGGGTCATCCATAACCCACACTTCATCTAAGTCCATTTGCTAGGCCTCACATTGTAAGTATCATAGTTGGTCACAAGCATTACAGGGTATCTCTATCATTGGATCTTCATTCATAACGGTTATGGGTTAACCACACAAAACCTTCTCCTTAGTGGCTCTTCATATTCAAAACAGGCTTCTTAGGAGGGAACTTCACGCAATGGAGACCATTGCTTCTTAAGGATGGAGGAATTATTTGAATGGAAAGTGACATCTACCAATGGTATTCATTTACGCGTGATATTTATCCACCCATGGCATTCATCCACCCACGGTATTCTAAGTGACATCCACCTATGGTATTCATCCACCCATGGTATTTTAAGTGGCATATACCCATGGTATTCATTCACCCATGATATTTACCCACCCATGGAATTTACCCGTGGTATTGTAACTAAAACAATACTACAAGTAACAAGTCATATTTTGTAAAAGGATAGAGGGTCCATCACAATGTATCTTTACAATTATTCTCTATTTTAATAAAAAAAACTTTCTTTGTGGTTTTATTTATTGGGTGTTCTCTCCTTTTTTCTGGCATTTCAATTTTTTAGATCTTGGGAGCCTCCCCCCAAGATTTGGATCAAGTGGTAGCCTGGGTATCCCTTGGGATCCTCGATCCATCTCCTTTGGAATCTGGATAGCCCATCTCCACACCCTCTTGGGCCAATTTGAATGTATTGGTTCCCCAGACAAAGTTTGGCTAACCAGGGTGTACGACCCTAATCTTCCACGGTCGAAAGAAGGCTTCCTTCATAGCCTGTGACACCTAAAGGAAATCTTGGGGGACACAAACTAGATCTTAGATGGGGATTTTAGCCTCATAAAAGATCTCAGTGAGAAAAAAGGAGGACTTCGATGGTTGGATCCTATCTCCTATGCATTCTAGGAAACCATCGAAGATCTGGGCACCGAGGACATTGATTTCAAGAATGTCTCCTTCACCTAGAACAACTGGTGGGGAGTTATGTATTAGATAGCCTCAAAATTGGATCGTTTTCTTATTTCTGACAACGTCCTCCATGAGGATCTCTTTTATCAAGCATGGATTCTCATGTGCTTGGAATCAGATCACTGGCCTATATGCCTAGAGATAGATATGTGAATGGCTCCTTACAACCGCCCGTTCTTCTTTGAATCATTTTGGCTTGACAAACCGGACTTCCTTGCCAAGCTTGAATAATGGTAAAAAACAAGCAGGGTGACGAGTCGTAACTCAATGGAAACAATCCAACTAAAGTTGAATGAGTTAACGGAAATATCAAATCTTGGAATCATAGAAAATTTTAGCGGTGAATTTTAGCCCAAAGGAAAAATTTAAGGGGTTTTATATTTTGGAAGGGCGAATTTTTTATATTACACCTCTTTTATATAGTTAGCCCAAAATTTGTTTAAAAAATAAATAATTATTATATTTTAGCCCTAAAAAATAAAGCGGATAAACAGTCGAAAAAACCTATTTGCCTCTTTTCGAAGTTGGATTTGATTGCAATCGCCGCGATTTCTAGTTTGGATAAATTGAATTCGATTGAAATCACCTTGATTTCCAATTCGGATGTTGGATCTGCTTGCAATGGCCCTCATGGCCCTGATTTCCTGGTTTGCAAGTCATATTTGGTTGCAATGGCCCCAATGGCCCCGATTTCCTGGTTTTCAAGTCGTATTTGGTTGCAATGGCGTTGATTTCCTAGTTTGCAAGTCGTATTTGGTTGCAATGGTAGACAAGAGATTGGGTTAGCAGTTAGCGCCTTCCATTGTGGATGATGAGTTACAATAAGTGCTTGTAGAGGTGAGAGGATCCGAGAAAGATGAACTAGATGTCGATGTGGGCAAGTCAAACAGATTAGGAGATATTGGGACCATTAACATATACGTATATGCCAAGTTACTTGATTCCATTGGGAATGAACCACAAAAATAGTTTATCGGCTTTCATACATCCATTCCCTTCACTACTCAAATCTTGGAGCCCTAGTTTCTCTTCCTACTCCTCGATTCTTCCATAGATGAATCTTTGTAGTTTCTTTTATTTATTCTGAAGATAAACTTTCAAGCAAGCTGGGATTGTCATATGGGGGGGTTGAAAGTTGAAACTGGGAATTTAGGATAAACTTTTGTGAAATTTTGCTTTGAGATGACTCTGAACTCTGTTTTGAATATCAAGGGACGTCGTCTTTCAAGCATTACACTTCAAGCTCACAATGTTTGGGAACCAACTAGAGGTTCACTTTGAACATTTACTTGTTTAGAGTTCAAGAGGCGGAGATTTTTATTTGTTTCCCGAAGTCACAATCTACATATACTTTCATGAAACGAGGACACATTTTGGAAATGGTTGTGATCTTTTGATCTGGTAAAATAGCATTGGTCAATTGTCTTTATCTCTGTTCAAGGAGGCTTGCAGAGGCACATATCACTTATCACTAAATATAAACACAGGTTTGGAGACTTTGATCCTGTGAAAAAAAATTCTCAGATGCTGAAAAGTAGTATTATATGGCAGATTTGAAAGAGCCCCTTCTTCCTCCTCGACCTTCTATTTCTGTGGTGCGTGAAGCTCCTTGTCAATCAACCATGCCTGGCAGGCCTCTTTCTCAAGGACTAGGCCTTTTGGGAGTTAAAAACAGAGGGCAGGGGATTCGGTCATGGATAAGGATAGATAAAAATGGGAGTTCTCAAGTTTTGGTGGTAGATAAATTAACAATAATAAAGCGTTGTGACTTGTTGGCTAGGGATCTCCTTCTTTTGGATCCATTATTTGTATATCCTTCTACTATTCTGGGACAAGAGAGAGAAATTGTTGTGAATTTAGAACAGATAAGGTGTATAATCACAGCTTATTTTCCCTTTGAATTCAGGGCACTAGAAGTTGCTTTGTAGGTAGCTTGCACATTTCTGAACACCCAGGCATGTAACTAACTTGTTTATATTCTCATATCCTGATTTTTGTACCTCTATAGATTGTGAAATCATTTTAGTAATACTTTAACTCCTGTCTTTCCTGATTTGTTTTCTGGATCTCTCTCTCTCTCTCACACACACACTCTAATAACATATGTTCATACCATGCATGTATTTTCACTTGCCCTACTATGTGCAAAGAGCACGTGGGATTTGGCCAAAAGCTGAAGGTTCAACTGTAGTGAAATTTTGGCAAAAGCTATCAAAAAATGTAGTGTAATGGAAGTGTAGGCAAAAGCTATCAAAAAATGTAGTGGAATGGAAGTGTAGAAATGTAGCTGGAAATGTTAAAAGTGTCAATTGAATTTGCAACCAATGCCTGCACAGTCAAATGTGTGAAGGCAAATAGTAAAGGATAATATACTCTTCCCATCTAGGGGCTATTTTATGTTCATACTTCTTGAAGTTATTTTGTTTGACATGTTTAGCCAATTTGTATATGAAATATAAGCCTCAAATTTTGATACACACTCATGCATAGTTGGTGAAAAATTGTATATAATTTTGAGATTACTTCTTACATTGACATAAAAAGTTTTTGTTTTTGTTTTTTTCATTTTAATAGGTGAAAAAAATCACTTAGTCTACTCCCAAGCCAAACCATACTTGGGCTTGCTGTCAAGCCAAATTAACTCCATCCTGAGTCTGACTCTCTGTCCATGAGTCAAACTTGCTAGAAGTGAGTTGATTTTATGAGTACTCATGGGTTATTTTCTCCCTAATGAGAGCAACTCATGAGTGGATGGAAAGACTTGCTAGGGTATAAAATAAATGCCAAAACTTGAAGGAAATGACGTCATTTTTAATTATTTTGCGACAAAGTTTTTGCCAAGTTTGAGTTGAACTCTTAAACTTCGCCCTTGCAGATCTTAGTTTTCCAACATTAAATTTTCTAAAGTTTGCCAACATTTTATTCTCTTCTTGGTCCAAACTGTTGTATTAACATCAAATTGTGCTCTTATTAAGGTTAAATATGTTCACCAAAGGATGAATTTATGATCTGTATTCTAGTGGACGAGTCAGAATGTATCTCACTATAGATTTCATTGAACTACTATGGGAAGAAAATAACCATGCATGCGTGCTTATATGGATCTCTCTGTTCTATGTAACCCAAGTAAAGCTCGACAAATAAATGTGCAACAAAACTTACAACATCGCACAGTGCATATAATTTTTTTAAGCTGGAGAAACCCTCGTAGGAATAAAACCATGACATATTATTAATCTGCAAATCAATGCTTATAATAATTACCCTTAGGCTTCTAAATTTTCGGTGATTTCACGACCTCCTAGACAACCATAGCATTCTTGAATTGGTGGCCTTGGATATTACCTTTTCACATTGTCTGTTATTTGGCTTAACTGGGCTACAGATATGATCTTCCAACCATTTTGTTTGCACCTTCCTCTCCTTCAGTCAGTCAGTCTTAGCTTACATGCAATGGACCCACACTCTCTCAACTCTCTCTTTTTTATGCCTTTTCTCCCAGATTTTATTATAGCCCATGTTTAATTTTTTTGGGTTGTTGCGGTTAGTATTGCCAGCTACTCAAGTCGTTACCCTAAAAGAAAAATTAAGAAGAATAAATTTAATTCAAATTTGCCTCCAAAAAATTTAGATTCGGTCCGACACAAGGAGATGTGCCCCTTAGGCACTTCATGACCACTGTAAATACAAACTCAGCCTCCATTTCTTTGGCATCCATTCAAATGACACAAAAATCATTTGCTTTTGGTTCACACATGCAAAGGAGAGAGAGAAGAAGCAAGAGGTTTGACTAGTGTTGACCACTCTTTGAACAAAATTTCTGAGGCACTGTTTGCCCGAATTTCTAAAGCAGTTGACTGAGCTCTGTCAGGGTAGTTTGACCAATTTTCCTGGGCAGTTGACCGAGTTTCTGGGCAGCTGCAGTAGGCCAAGTTTTGGCCCTATTGACTAAGGTTGACCAAAATTCTTGGCAACAATAGTAACGCCAAACTTTGCTTGTGTGGATTTTGTAGTCAATTTGACTGGAAAGTCAGATTGTACTTTCTCTGAATAGAACAATTTCTCCTAAGAAGAGATTGTAGGGTTTTTCCCGAGTTCAGGTTTTCACAATGTAAAATTGTGTCTTGTTTGTGCTTTGATTTCTCTTTATGATCCTAATATCATTATTCCATTACTATTGAGATTTTCTATGTATAATTACTTAATGATGTATGTGACATAAGTGAACTTGATTAAAGAAATCATTGGAAAGTAATTATCAGTTTAGAAGATCATATTCTCTATGAAGGAAGTTGATACCATGTTGAAGAATCTAGGGAAAACATAATAAGGTGATTCTTCTTTACTATGATAACAATTTTTGAAGCATTTATACAATTTATCTTAACTTAATGTTCCATACATTATTAGTGGGTGTGTTTACTTCATCAAACTACTACCAAAAACAAAAGAGACAATAACACAAATATTTGGCTTTCTGCCAAGGCCAAAACCTCTCCCTCTTGGAGAGGAAAACCCACACAAAATTCTTCTTATAGAGATTCCATTGACGAATACCAAAACCATGACCCTTGACACAATTTTCCTCTCCAAGACCAAGATATTGATCCTCTTCTTCATCGCTGTTGGGATCATCATCCTTGTTGTACCTCTGCCTCACTGAGATCTTCATTATTGTTGACATCATTGCTATGCCATGATTATCTCTTGAGATTGCCACACATGTGATCTCGGATTTTTCATTGAGATCATTATCGTGACCTTGATTTTCATCCTTGATCAATGCATAGAGGGCTTCATTGCTGCTACACCATATTTGGATCATCACTGTACCCTAGCTGGAAACATCATCATGCTAACTGTGAGCAGTAGAGAATGTACTTTATGACAAAAGTGCCAAGACAGTGAGGGAAACGATAGGATCAATGTGATGCTTCTTAAGCTGAGACAGTGAGACCGAGGCTATATGAAAACAATAAGGATTCTGAGATTCTTTCCATCACATATATGCATTGATTGCCATGAATTAGGTTCACCGAAATTGTGATTACTTTCTTTCCTGCACTGAGATCTTACTTTCCATTTAAGCCAAGACTGCAATAATTACTGCTGCTCCTTATCATGCAGAGACTGTAATAGTGTGAGAGCACCGATATACATGTTGGAAATACTGAGGGGGGGGTGAATCAGTATTCCTTTTCAATTGTTATTTTTACCAGTTAAATCATTTATATTTAGAACACAAAATGAACAATAGGAATAAATGATTTTATTAATATAATCTTTACAATAAATTAGATACAACATATATAAGGCTCCAACATGTTGCCATGCACCAACATGGACTTTTTGTGAGGCTCCAACCCCCAGGGCACCAACCCTGTCTTGTCAAGGCACCAACCTTGTATTTAGGAGCACCAACTCCAAGGGCACCAATACTTCCAATTCTGAGGCACCAACCCCAAGGGCTCCAACCCTTTGCTATATATTGTCTGGATACGTTTTGGTAGTAATTCTCTGCTCCCAAAATCTTCTTCATTGAATTCTGTCAATCTACAACTTCACTGTAGTCTCCATGCTACGTCATCAATGACAACCTGTCTTCATATGAAGGAGTCTTCACAACTCTTCATATTGGCCACACAGAGTCTGCAAAGTTACCTCATGATGATTTCAAATAGCCATCATGATCTCCAATAATGTCTCCAAGATTTCTTGATTCTTATCAACGAGATATCTGTGCTAGGCCTCAATGTCTTTTAAAAACAACTTTGTTTGAACCTTCTATTCTTACTGTCACAGTAACTGCTTCGGGAGTGAGGCTTCAAGGGTAACTTCTTCAAGAATTACTTCTTCAGAGGAGTGAGTATCGCAATTTCATATTGTGCGTTCAATTAAAAAAAACAACCCTGCCTTGTTCATACTCAGATAATCTTCTTAGATCCGCAGAGCGTCCTTTTGAACTGTTATCTAAAAATCACCTCAAAACACAGGTCTGAGGTTTTCAATAAATAACCCAGTCAACAGAATGTTTGACATTTGGTTTCCTTCTTCTTCCGCTGGACCCTTCGGCTTTCTTCTTCGATTGCTTGATCTTCGTCTTCCTCTATGCTCACTCGACCTTCTTCACTCACTTGATCTTCGACTTCCTCTGCACTCACTTGACCTTTCAGCTTCCTTCTTCGCTCACTTGATCTTCAGTTTCCACTGTGCTCACTCGAAATTTCAGCTTCCTTCTTCACTCTCTTGATCTTAGACTTCCTTTTTCGCTCGTTCGACCTTCAGCTTCCTCTGTCTCTTCGAGTTCACCAATACTCAAAAGACATGTTCATTTGGAAGAGAGGCCGAATTATAATAGATGTTGCATATTAAAATTATATCAGAGAGGCCCTTTTTTAATATTCATACAATAGACTCATTATTTATGGAGGATTTCATAGGAGAGACCATACCCAATGAGGTCCCACATCCACATCATCAATCACAATCACAACTTTCGGAGGTCCCGCAATCGCAACTCTTAACATCACCGATGTAACATGGCCGATATTCATACTGTCGATGAAATGGACATGATATAATATTAAACAGTCGTTAATAGATTAGTCGGGTCCTGTTGAGTCTTGAAAATGTCATTCATTTCCATTACACTTTCACTATTATGTCCATTATATCACCTCCATTTCACCTCCATTTCACTACTATGTCACCACATTCATCCCACTCTCATTATCATTGGGCCACACTTATGTTTTTCCAATCTTTATTAATTCTAAGCCTTTTAAGTGAATTTGTGGTTAAAAATTAGAAAATAATGTGCATATGCTTATACCTAACAAATGGGTTGATATCGTTGACATGTGTAGGTTGAAAGGATCATGAGATCATGGGGATATGTGTCACATCTCCTAATTATATTGTAACTCTAAGAAGACATGTGTCTTATCAGTTCCTATTTTGATTAGGACTATAGAGGTAGAGGGAGAGATTCTTGGACTCTCATTAATGAGATGGCTTCTCATCTTTTTGTATAAATAGGAGATCTCTCTCCTTCATTTGTTAGTCTTTTAGCTTGTGAGTCTTAGCTTGTTAGTTCTTAAGATTGTTAGCTTGTGAGATGGCTTTGGAAAGCTTTGGAGAGCTTTGTTGTACTTTGTAATTTTGAAGAATTTGAATAAAGCTTTGATGTTCTCAACATGGAAGGAGATGTGAAGTAGATGTAATGGAGCATATTAGAATGTAAGGTAGAGTATATTTCATTTTGTAATTTTTCTTTGATTTCATTATGTTATTTGATTGCTTTCAAGTTTGATAAATTAGATTTTCCATTCATGCAATTTTAATTCATGTAAGTGTGTTCAACCGGTTGATTGTAGATTAGTTTTTCTTTACATGTTTTTGCATCAAATAGTGACATGAGATTTACCTCTCTGCTGACTTTGTTTTTTTTTAGCTTTTCAATTTTAGTTATGCTTTGGTTTTAGTCTTATTCATTTGCTTTGTTAGTTAGTTTAGATATCAGATTGCTCAAGTTGTTGATGATTACCTCCAAAAGCCATAGTGAGACTAACTGGCGAGGGGTCAGACTATGAATTGATGTGATTTGATTTTAAGTTTACTTTTCTGCAATTAGATATCAGATTGCTCAAGTTGTTGATGATTACCTCCGAAAGCCATAGCGAGACTAATTGGCGAGGGGTCAGACTATGAATTGATGTGATTTTATTTTAAGTTTACTTTTCTGCAATTAGATATCATATTGCTCAAGTTGTTGATGATTACCTTTGAAAGCCATAGCAAGAGTAACTGGCAAGGGGTCAGACTATGAATTGATGTGATCTGATTTTAGTTTTACTTTTCTGCAATTAGATATCAAATTACTCATGTTATTAATGATTATCTCCGAAAGCCATAGCTTAGACTGCCTGGCGATGAATCAGACTATGAATGATGTGATTTGATTTTACTTTTTATTGGTTTGCAGTTTTTGATTTGTTTGAGTGCAATAGCTTAACTTTTATTTCTGTATTTAGACAAGCAGCAGAGACAGTGATTTCATGATCATTATTTCATCTTTTGCTTGATTGAAGTAGCTGCATACTTACACTTTTGTTTAAGTACTAATTCCATCAATAACATGTTTTAAGATCTTTTGAAGTGCTAAGTTTTGGAAGTTACCATTAGGGACATAGACCTTGTCTTGAAATTTACATCCATACTTGACATTTAAAAGTATTCTTAAGACCTTAGAATAGGATTTCCATTTGCATTAGATACTTTAGGAGATCAACAAGAACAAAACCCCAAAACAAAATAAAATCTATGAAACAACGAAGTAAGAAAAAGGTTAACTAAGCACATATGGTGCACCACACTTCATTAGTTTACAATACCCAGATTGATAATTTATGTAGAGAAATTTAAGACGTTAAATTGACTAGACAGGTACATAGCTCCATTGGCGGTTTGTCGGGTCCACAAGTCTTATCGCAATCACAGTTTACCATCGTAACATTTCTTCAACACTTGCGATATGTGACGCATGCGATATTTCTTTAGGACCTATTATAATGGTGCAACGAGTCCACATACATATAACAATTGATGGATTTCAATGTGGCAAGGATTTAAATAGACTGGCGATGTGGCGGATGTGATATCATCTTAAGGCGTATGTAATGGAACTATCAGGTTAGTATTACATATTGTAATCAGAGGTTTTGAGTCGTGGCATAAAATAGAACTGTCGATGTGATTTCTATCGATATTATATACTGTCGAAAGGGTTCCCATGTTTTATTACTTCCTCTGTCTTACATATCACAATCGGAGGATTCCAGTGTAAGAACAAGGCTTCAAGACTCATGAAGTGGTGGATGCGATATTTCAATAAACAGTTGTTAATAAATCTATCCGGTCCACAACTTTATCACAATCGACGGTTTGCGGGACTTCGACTGGAACATGGATTAAAAATGGCCTTAACCCCCGCAGTTGACCATGATCTAAGGGTTGACTATGAGATCGACGACTAGGATTGAGTGTGGGACTTCAGCCACGATTAAGGAAGCCCATACTTTCCTACCCCCTCTCTTCTGATAGCTATTGCTACTGTGATTTCTCTTCACTCTTCTGATAGTTTTCTTCTTTACTTTTTGGCTTCTTTCTTCTGTTTCTTTACTGGATCTACTATGTCATTTGTTGTTCAATTATTGTTCAATTGCTCATCAATTGACCTCCTGCGTCAATTGTTGTTTAATTGCTGTTAAATTGTTGTTCAATTGACCTGCTGTGTCATTTGTTGTTTAATTGACCTCCTGCATCATTTGTTGTTCAATTGTTGTTGAATTGAGCTCCTGCATAATTTTCTGTTCAATCGAACTCTTGCGTCATTTGTTGTTCAATTGACCTCCTGCATCATTTGTTGTTTAATTACTGTTCAATTAACCTCCTGCGTCATTTGTTGTTCAATTGAACTCCTACGTCATTTGCTGTTCAATTGACCTCTTGTTGTTCAATCCACTTGGGTCCTCCATCTAATCATATCATCATATATCAAACTTTTATCACTATGAGCATTATGATCAATGGGCATCAATGGGCAATCATATATCAAAGAATTTGCCATCACAAACACTGTTATATTGACATCAATTAAAACATAGATTAACAACACGTATATATATGCCTAGATCAAAATTACAGGGATATATGCGAGGGCTTTACAGTCACTATAACAGCTTACTGTGTCACCCGAAGTCATTGTTGTCCCATTCGAGATTATAGTGTTCCGAGAATTGCACCTTACAGTCATGTGAAGGGTCTCAGAGATATGTCGAGATCCTGTCCTCACCCAAAGCTATAGACTTGTTCGAGATTCCTCCTTCCTGCTCCATATACTCGAGATCATGACTGCACCTAAAACCCAAATAAGTTGTAGTCAAACCCTATTGTGGCTCTGTTCCTATATGCAAAATTTCAGAGGCATGTGAGATTTTTTCTTCGTCTATTTTCTCTAACCCTAGATGGGTATTTATTGTGGTTATGTCCATATATGAAAGCCGACATAAACTCATGAATCGTCGTGACTATTTTATTGAGCCGACGTTACTTCCATTTATTTAATTTAATTCATTTTCGAGCCGACATGAAGATCTTCATTATTCTGCTTGCAGACTTCGGTGTTGTTGCATTTGGAGAAGCATTCTTTCATTTGGAGGATCATTCTTGGTCTCGAAGGGCTGTTACATTCTGTTGAATATTGGTATACATTTGAATGAAATAGAATGCAAGTTTTGTGTCACTTAAAGAAAATGTGAGTTGGATATTTGTAATAATTTTTTCTTTGAAATGACTTCATGAATGCAAGGAGATCTATAGGATAGACGGGTTATCTGCATGGAATAAAAGGGATTGATAGAATCTCTAACATGCAATAAAGAAGAAATATCTTCATGAGATCTCATTTGGGAGATGTAAGAAAGATGATATGAAAATAATCATCTACCAATCGATATCGAAAACTGCCTACTACCCAGTTTTGCGTCAATACCTAACTACCATGCAATACCATAGCAGGTATTTCGATCAAAAACTTTGGGAGTGGATGAGATGTGGTCGATAAAGTGATGTGACCAACTTCCTTCTCTTGATCACAGATTAAGATTCTTAAATGAGATTGATAAAACCAAATTATTGTAAGCCAAGTTGCTCAGTGCTCTTAGCCGAGTCTTGGTTGGGTATTCAAGTGCATCAGAGGAACAGAACCAAAAGGAATAATTAAAGAATATTGCCATGATTTCTTGGTCAAGTTTGAAGCAATGTAAGTTCTTCTTAAAATTTTACTATTTTACATATAGTTTAAGGTGTACTTTTCTTATAATAGGTATTATAGTTTTGGGCTTGTGTTATCCTGTGAAGTTTGAGAAACGTTTTTTTCCTTGCTACTAAATAATTTAGTATGTCTAATCTATAAATGCTAATTTTATTAGTTTTGTGGGATGGTAGTGTCACACCAACTTGGGTTTTTCTCATAGACACCAACAGAGGGAGAATGTAATGATGAGCAGGAAAATCACTATTTCCAAAGCATTTGCACATCATAGGTCTAAGAAGATACAATTGGTCCAACAGTTGAAACAACAACAATCAACATCCAAGAGAAAGATGCTCACCAAGAGAGAGAGTAGAATCCATTATGTTGAACATCAACATTATGATACCTGGGTTGGAGGAGCATCATAATGGATTTCTTATGATTTTCCCGCACAAGGTTATTCCAGCTTCAGTTCTAGTCATAATCATCGTTGTCAGCAACAGTTGCATCGTCCTACTCTGCCATCATTTGGTTCTAGGATTTTTCCCCTAATTGTGTCTATTTTTCCTCAGAGGAATACATTGGTATCTCTTTATGATTCACCTTCATCCTCCTCTCTCTCAAGGGACATTATTGTAGCTAATATATTTCTTGTTGGTGATTGTGTTGGGAGCTCTGTGCAAGAGCCATTTCCATTGCCATTAACACTGTCTAGGGAAGTTATTGTAGCAAACAAAGCTGATGCTAATGATAGAATTGTACATAGAATAGCATCTTAGTAAGTGCCCACCCCCTTTAAAGAAATTGAGAGAGGTGTAGAGGAATGGATTAAAGGTGCTATCCCAAGGGATAACAACATTCCTACATTAGGAATTTCCAATGTATCAGAGTGGGTTGCAACATTTTCTTCTAACAATTTGTTACCTTGGTCTAATTCAATGAAATCTTGGGGTTTGCATAGGCAGCAATAGCAACAAAGGCAACAATAATGGATGCCACAAACTATTCCTCAACCTGGGTCATCCTTTCTAGCACCTGGATACTGTGGGTCTACTTCATCAATGGTTGTACCTGTGACAATAAGGACATCAATGCTAGTTTTCTTAGCCCCTCCCTGTCGAAGGCCTCATTTGGATTTCCTAAGAAATGACACCAATTTGGTGCGTTTTCCACTCCAAACTACACAGGTAGTTAAAATTCGATTTGTTATCCTAGTTTTCTCTAGTCCACTTGTTCGGAGGACTTTACCACAAAACCCAGACCCAAGTTCCTTAGATAATGAAGACTGGAACTTCAATTTCTCAATCATCTTAGGCTTTGAAATTTGTCTAAAACAATTTGATCTATTGATATTCTTCACATTTAACTCTGAAATTTTCCTCTCTTCTAGGTTGCTATTGATATGAGATGGCAGTATCTATTACATATTCTGACTTTGCTTTTCCCTTCCTGTGGTTTATGAGGTTATAGAGTTTAATGTTTATGCCATCTAAGACCAAATATCTTAGCCCATCTAATGTTTCCAGGTCAACTTCCAATATAAATTTATCTCGTTAAATTTGGTCCTTTTGAGGCTAGAGAAAAAAACTAGGGCTTGGAACAAAAATTTAGGGAGGAGGATTTTTGGTAGCTTGAGAGCCTAAACATCAAGAGGTGGGTCTTGGATACATGACCTATAATTTTGGTGGGTATCCACTCAAATTTTCCCTAGGAAGGAAATACTAGTTTCTTCTCCCTCAACTTGAGTACTTTGTTAAGGGTTTCATGAGCCTTGGAATAACTTATTATCTTTGCAAGGAACCCTTTCTTTTTGTTCTTGACCTTGTCAACACATATCACCATTGAAGAACATAAAAACCCTAGGTCTTGAACCTTGATTTCTAAGGCTTTTCTTAGAGAGTGTTTTGCTTCCTTGAAGCTCTGAAACATTATTGAGTCTCTCTCTTGAATGAGTTGTAGCTTGATCACCTTGTACCTTATACCTAGCATATCCATTTTAAGTGATCTCCCTCATACTGGGACTCCTCCCATTAATGAAAGTTCGTAAATAGCAGGGGTTTTGACTGAGGTGACATTAGGCCTCCACCCCATTGTTAGCATGTAGTCTAGATTTTAGTCTTGTAGGATGTCTCTCTCCAAAGCCTACTAGATTTTGAAGTAACATTTCCATCTACTACATGCTAGATCTTGTATATCTATTTGGAAATCTCCACTCTTCCCTTTGACATGATTAAGGTATACTTCATATTTGTGGATTTTCCTCCTCCCTCTAAGCTCAAGATCACATCTAGTATAATATCTATGAACACATCACCAATTATAGGAATATCCTCTCGTCAAAAGCTTTAATTTGTTCTTCCACTTCTTCCATATGTTGCAAGAGCCTTTGCAACCTTCACTATGTAACTTCAATCCTCACCAGGAGGTTATGAAAGAATGATTATAACCCAACAAAGAGAAGAAAAGATAAGAGGCTAGCTAACAACAATAATCAAGGAAGAGAGATATAAGTTACTTATCTTTTGAGGATCATAGGAAATGTTAGCTCCCTCTTGATCTTAGCCTTCTTGCATCCATCTTGCAATTTTATCATCCTTGTCCTCATCATCAACATGGTTTCATTCCTTCCTTGCATAGGCTAGGGTTTCTTATTTCAGCGAAAACGTTAATCTAGATCTAGGGTTTTATCTACAAACCCTAGGATTTTTACATTCAATACTTCTAGCCTTCTAGGATAAATCCTAGTTACATTTTACACCCCTTGCAAGTCCAATCAGACTTTGTAATGTGCCAATTTTCCTTTTCATAACCAAATGCCCAAAAAATCATAGAGTCCCAATGCCTTAGAAAACAATCAAAGGATATTTCATCTTGATATCAGACTAAGCGAATGAGTCAAGATCATGGATCTTCCAATCAGATGTCTTAATCAAGAGATAAATATTATAGACCCATAACATACTTGGTTACTGCTTCAGCAGTACTTGTAAGGATATTCTTGCAACTCTGTATTTTCAGTTGAACATTGATTTTGACCTTTTCAATCCAAGTAGCTCATCCTTTATCATATCAGTTAGTAATAATTTAGTTTTGCAAATGACTCATCTTTCTTGAGAGTACTTTTGTCTCCAAACTTGAAAGAGGACTCAACCTTTTTCTTCATTATAAGCTTGTTATGTCAAACAGTGAACTTGCTCCATCACAATGTGCTTTGACAATGATCTTTGTCCTTATTTCAAATTCTTAACTTTCAAGATTGAACAAAAATAGGTTCCGTCCTTCAAATGCCCTTGACACCAGCAATAACAAAATGCACTGCATGTTCTAGGTCCTTTACTTAACAATGTAATATTCATGACAACAAATGGTGTGATACTTTCATGAGCTTTTCAACATCCTTCTTCTGAACACAATGTAATATTTTCAAGGAAAAACACAGGTTTGTTATCTCACACTTCCACTTTCAACATTGACCTTATATTTCTTTGAGCCATAACCCAAATTATGATGCTGTCATTTGAAATATCAAGATGAATTTCCTAGATTAGAAGGTGTATCAATATTTCTATATGATTGAAGATCATATTGTGAGTTTCATCGTTGAAATTGTAGGTGGCGTGGCTCCTTCAATAGCCATCATAATTATCCTTTGATACCTTCCTGTGATCTGACTAAGGAGTGGATCACAACTTTGATACAAGGATTTTCAACCAAGCATTTAAGTAGGCATTTCTTCTAGCTGAGATCTATAAGAATGTTGCCAAAGAAAACCATTGATCCCAAACGCGATTGTAAGAAAATTGGTAGAATATATCTTACATCCAAGCATCAAACTTCTGACTTTGGAAAAATTTTGATGGTCTCTTTATAGGGTTGTATTTCCAGACCTCATACTCATCTTAGAACAACTCATCACTATAATGTGCTTTCCATGGAATCTGTAACAACCCATAATTTTTTAATTTTTATTTTAAAATGAATAATACATTCAACACACAACACTTAATTATATATCTTGACACCATGTTGTGATGAGTAATGCATTTAACACACAATGCTATCTTAACACCATCTTGATGTGTATATTCTAGCAAATATACACTGACGTTAAATGGGTAAAAAGACAGACATCACTGGCAAAGATTTTTAGCACACAGAAGCATATGGCTGATGTAACAAGGTAATAATTTTGTGATATATCGGCGTTGAGCTTGTTACAACTCATCAACCAGAATAAGAGATTACAGACAGTACACTATCAAGGGAAGAAATTTTAGATGGATTGATATTAAGGCCTAGATGTAATTATTTCCCATCCATTCAATAACAATGAATACCACCTAATTTGGTTTACAATCTGCCATTTAAGAGAGAAGGAACTGATTTATTTTTCTGGTTTTGCAAATGTGGTCGATTTGATTTCATTACAATAAGTCTTACCATCTAAGTGAGTCAATGCAATCTGAAGAAACAAAACACTAATAATATTCATTTTAGTTTATTATCTTGCAAATCTTGTCAACTGGTTTTCATCATAATAATTGGATTGACTTCCTCACATTCAATGGTTACTTGATCTAAAGATCTAATCTCAATTAACATGAAGATCCTATTGTATTATATTCTAGATATACATGACGAGTCCCTTTTAAAAAAAAAATTACCAACCGAGAAAACATTTTGTGAGCATATTGATAGAAAAATCCTTTATTATATCAGAGGTCTTATGGCTATATTTACCTCACAGTAAATTATCTAGTACATTTGCCAAATATGGTTGTTTGACTAGTAGTATCCATGCTAGATTTAGTCTATTCATACCGACTATGCAATCATTGATAAGGCATGTTAAGTTATGAAACAATTAGGGATAAGTGCAACAAAAATAGTAGGTTTGTGATCTTTGTGCATGAGATAGTGAGGTCAATCGTAAGCCACATTATTGTTTCATTAGGCTTGAATTAAGGACTCAAATGCCTTTTACCAATAATGTTGGATATAATACATTGATGTTAAGTGGCATACTAGTGCTTAGCCTTATTTCAATACCTCTAAGAGTACCACTATCCATGCAACTTGTACTTGCAATTCATGGGGTAACCAATGATGCCTAGTGAGAATCACCAGTAGCATCACATGAATTAGCTTCCGATGAGTCTAATAATAGACTATGACATTGCTGACTGCATATTGTAATGCTACCTTATGCTTCTGTGGTAAAACAGGGCAGTGAACCAATGACCTCACATGTACCATCCACGCTGAAAGCAATCAATTTATTTACTGTGATGATATGTCATCTAAGGGTATTGTATTGTTGGATGATAGGTCCCATTTTAGATATTAGGGTGCATACTAAGGTTGCCTACAAAGGTTCTGTCCTGTCAGTACTTATCCATAAAATGGGGTGGCATATAACGAAACAGTTGAGAAGATTACTAGATACTATTTAATGTGGTAGAGTGTTAAGAAACTCACAACAATAGAGTAAATCCCTTGTTATGACTCCCAGGGATTACAAAATGATGCACAGACTAGCCACTAAAATTCCTGATAGTTAAACCAATGTAGGAAACAGGGCACGTAGCTAATCTTATATGTCCAGGCACTATACATACCTTGAGACTCTCGTACCTCAAGCTAATATCTAGGGAAACTATTTGTTGTCATTCTTGAAGCCACTCCTTTAACCATGCCTAAGCATGCAATCCTGAAGTTTTGTAAGCAACCCAAGGCCTCAGGTTACTCAACAGTGTGTGATCGGCGAAGGTCAATGGGACCAGACTCACAAATCTCCACCCATCCGCTGACAACTCCCCATAAAATGTTTCCAGGTCAACTTCCAAGATAAATTTATCTCCTTAAATTTGGTCCTTTTGAGGCTAGAGAAAAAAACTAGGGCTTGGAACAAAATTTTAGGGAGGAGGCTTTTTGGTGGTTTGAGAGCCTAAACATCAACATGTGGGTCTTGGATACATGACCTATCTTGGAAGTTTGCCTGGAAACATTTTTTCTATAGTGTTTCTGATCCTTCGTATCCTCTACTCCACCTTGATTTTGTTGTTGGGATTACACTGCAGGATGGGCTAGAGGATATTACTCCAGTGTAAGTGTAGGATGTCACCATTTTTACCTCCTCTTCTTTATCGATGATAGTAGTATTATATGCATCATTCTCAGACATGTTGAAGCCTAGATATTTGATATTTCAAGGTTGACCTGAAAGCCATAAGCATCTTTGGATTCCCAAGAAGAAAGAAACACTTGCTCAAATTTTAGGATACTATGAACAAAATGACATCCACTCTCCAAAGTCACAGTCTTTGAATCACTTGCGTATTATCCATGGCTCCATCTTCCTTGCGAGGATGATGAGAAAACTAGAATGGTTGGTCCAGATTTCCCCTTTGCACATAGTACTTGAGTGAAATATTCCCTTGTTAATGAGATCATGCAAACAGCTTGTGCTCACAGATTTTTTTTGTTACAATAAACTACAAATTTTTGTTGAAGCTTGTGAAGCTCACTCCTTTGTGAGATGCTCTTGTAGGGCTGCCTAGAGTGATAGGTATTTCTACAAAGCAAAGTAAGAGAAGCCATAACAATAGAACTAGTTGCCAATCCTTCTATAATCTTCATGGATGAGGCAACTTCTGGACTAGATGCTCGTGTTGCAAACAATAGTTATGCGTACTGTTCGCAACACAGTCAATACAGGTTGAACATTAGTTTTTACCATCCACAACCTAGCATTGATATCTTTGAAGCTTTTGATGAGGTCAATTCAAAAACTTTCATGATCAATCTATGCAATGTGAAACCAACGGCATTTTTTATGTTTCTTTGCTTAGCTTAACAAAAGGAAAGGGGTGAAAAGGGCTAGAATAAAACAGTGTTCCACAGAACCAATAATTGCTAAATCTTCAGTTTTATTGGTTTCTTTTACTATAACTCTTGCTCTTAAAAAGGGGTGGCCAAATCATCTACACAGGTCCTTTGGGTCGTCGTTCTCATAAACTCATTGAGTATTTTGAGGTAAGGGTGATTTTTTTATTGTATTTTATAAGCTATTTAGTAAATGGTTGTGCTTACCATTATCAATCCATGGTATAAAATAGTGATCTTGTCTGATTCTTGTTTGGTTGGTTAGGCCGTTCTAGAAGTACCGCAGATTATAGAAGGATACAATCCAGTGACATGGGCACTATAAGTGAGTTCCATAGTTGTTGAGGAAAGGCTTGGTGTGGACTTTGTTGAAATCTACATAAAATCAACACTTCATGAGTATGTCTAGATGTAATTGTAGGAAATTGTTTGAGAAAGAGATTTTTCATTGCGCATATCTGATTTTGGTATTTTGTTGTCACTTGTAGCCCCAAAGAATAGATTGTAATTTTTTAAACCTTTTTTGACTGATGTATTGTTCTGCTTTCAAATGGAATCAAGCTCTTATTAAAGACCTAAGCACCCCTGCTCCCGGTTTGCAGGATTTAAATTTTCCAACACAGTATGCACAATCCTTCAAAGTTTAGTGTGTATCATTCCTTTGGAAGTAACATTGGTCATATTGGAGGAATCCAGACTATAATGTTTTGTGGTTTTTCTTCACTACAGTTGTTGTCCTACTATTTGGAACCATCTTTTGGGACCTTGGAACAAAGAGGTTGGACACTCTCTTGATAGGCATAATAGACTTATTTGCAAAACTGGTCTGACCTCAATTTGACATTTTGTTTTCTTTATCATGGATTAGTTTATTGTCTATTACATATTTGAGTCAACAGAGTCACTTAGCATATTTAGAAATCAATCTGATGTATGTCTTCCAAGTGAACTTGCAGTCTTTATTTCTTCCCTTGAAAACAATTTTTTGTTCTCTGTAAGCAGAGTAAATTGTGTTTCTCTTAACGTCTTTTGCTTCAAATGCTCAATGTTGTCTAAGTATTCTTCAGTGTCCTTTTACAGAGGAAAACAACAAGATCTAATGAATATTATCAGATCGATGCACTGTGTTGTACTTTTTCTGGGTGTTAGCAATTCATTGAGTGTTCAACCAATTATCTAGGTTGAGCAAACTGTCTTTTACAGAGAAAAAGATGCTGGAATGTATTCAACACTTCCTTATGCCCTTGGATAGGTAATCTAAATGTGAATATCTAGTCAATTATAGTTTTGATATGAAGAAAAATTTCATCGAATGACCATCCTTGTTATCTGTATTGGTGGAAATTGAGGTGCCCTATGTTTTGATATAGTTCGTAGTCTATGCCATCTTGGTCTATTCTATGATTTCATTCGAGTGGACAAATCCCAAGTTCTTATGGTTCCTCTTCGTTATGTTCTTCACTTTTCTATACTATACATATTATGGAATGATGACAGTAGCCTTGACTCCAAGTTACCATATTGCTGCAATCGTTTCATCAGATTTTTATTCTGCATGGAATCTCTTCTATGGTTTCATTATTCCTCGACCTGTAAGGCCATATTTTAAACTCTTGATCCCTTCATCAATTTTTTCTTCCAGAAATGACTTGAATTGCAATGTTGACTGCAGTTGGAAATCCCCCTATTGAGTGATCCTAACAAGGTAAATTCTCTGGTTGATTTTTTAAAACAAAAAATACTTGTATGGTGGAGATGGTACTTGTCACACGGAATGAGTCGCTCTTGCGGACAAGATTTACCTTCCTAGAATCTAACGATATCTAGTGACAAGCAAGCCAATCAAAAACTATCTTTCTCTAAATATGCAATATATAAACAAAGGCAAACAAGTGTTTTAGGCCTACCTTGGGTCCAATGCAAGTTTGTGGAAGCCTTGCTCCTTTGATCCAAATGAGCTCCCTTGTAGCGAATCTACAAACACAAACAAGCAAACAAATTAAATAGCACCTGAAAAGCCAATATTATAAAGCATACTTATCATGATGATCAAGGAATTCATGAAACAAATGACATAAGACAATTTGTTGAGAAAAATGAATCTGATTGTATTAATTCAAATCAAAGAAGAACTTTACAACTTGTGCCTTGATGCTGTACAAGCTCCTCCCAGGGTCCAACAAGAAGTATCCTCTACTTTGACAAGTTTCACTCTCTTCCCAATGAAGAAAAAAGGTATGAGATCTCTCCTCTCAAGCTTAACTAGGAAGTCTCAATTCCACCAGCATTTACCCTCAAAAATGTTCAGCTTCCAACCTCCCTAGCAACCAGCCCAATGCCTTAATTTATAGTGCAATGGAGGGAAGTTACTAGGTCCTCCTTCAAAGGGATAAAGTCCTCCTTCAAAGGGATAGCTCCTCTCATCAAGGGATTAGCTCCTTCTCTTTTGGGATGCATGAACCACCTAAGAGCGAACAATCCACGTCAAAATTCCTTCTAGAATCATTAAGAATTAACCCAAAATGAGTTTTTCAGAATAGACTTGTGCCTTTTTGACTTTCACAGGGGTCCGCACCCACTCCTTTAGGGACAGAGTGGGCAGATCCGCAGGTAATGTGAACAGGGGGTGCGGGACCGCAGGCAACAGTGAGAGAAAGTGCGGAACCAGAGCTTTGTTGATTTTCAATGTCTTTCTCTCATTTTTAAAGCTTGACCTGAAGAGCTGAGGTCTGAGACATGCTTAGGAGAAAAATACAAGTAATGATAGACCCATACTGACTGCAAATAGTCATGGTGACGATATTTTTGTGTAACAAATTGCCCCCTAAAGTGCGAAGTCTGTAGTAGATGAGGATTTTCATTTATCATTTAGGAAGAGTGAAGTACTTTATCATTTTGAGGATCATCTTGTGGAGAGCCTGGTTGGAACCTGTAAAAACATTCAATGCAAAATATATATATGAGGTCATATCATCGCTGAGGTAGGCATTCCCATACTCAGATTAAAACTGACTAGAAAGCTAACTACTGCTCTGATATAGGAATGATCTTGTAATACATCACAAGTATAGACACATGTAGACACAGTATGGACGCAGCCATCTGTTTATGAATAGTCCACAATATAATGAATACAAAATTCCTCGCAGCCTGGATGGTAGAAACTAGATCCAGGGTCTTCATTTCTACTTCCCGAAATAGTACGATTCTATCCATGCGAATGAATGTGTTGGAGTCGAACATGGTAGAAACCACTTGATTACCAGTCAATGACGTAAACTGTTAACACATGTGAGAGAAACCACCAATAATGTCAATGGCTCTCAAAGTACTCAGTACAATCCATGAGATGTGAATAGATGTGTTGATGTCGAACATGTCACGAAATCCTTTGATCGAAGGTCAATGATGCAACCTATCATTGATGGCGAGAAACCTGCCATTAAGGCATGCAGATCCCGAGGTACTAACGATTTCTAGATCATATTTCTAGATAATGAGCTGAAGTCATTAGAAAGTGATCTGTCGTAGGCAAGCCCACAACACGAAATCATAGATCAAGTTGAAGAAATTTAGTTGCAAGGACTGACTTAGGGACGGTCAAGATGGATGACAAATATTTTGCAGATGAATGGCTTATTGGCATTGACCTCTTGAACACATAACGACACAGCAGATGGTTTGGTGACAATTGACCCAAAGTTAATACCAAGAAACCGGCTGAAGACTTTCAATGTGGTTTGATCAACTGTTAGGCAAAGGATTTCCCAACCCAGGTGAATGAAAGTGTCGTGTTCAAGAGTGGTTACAAAGTATGACAAACAGGCTCATTTTTCTCTCTTTTCCCCCACCATTTCGGGCAAGTACCTCTTTATTTTTGACAAGCTTGAGGAGGATAACATTTGCTTGATTATAAGCTCATTCTTCGGATGAGTCCAACTTAGTTTAAATTCAAACCCTAAGAAGGAGTGGTCCGTTCTTGTTTGTAATTGAACAGGTCATTTACTGTTAAATTTTAACGAGTCCAGTATAGGAGAAACTCGGTGTTTTTCAATTTTAGAGACTTTTTCAAAACTTAAGAAGACTCCAGGGTTGACCTTTTTCGTAAATTTGTGTCTGCCAAGCCCGAAAAAGTATAAAATAATACTTGAGAGAACCGATTGATCATTATGACCAAGGAGTACTTTTCGTAATTAGTGCCTCTGATCCAAAAAAAGTAAAAAAGTGATCAATGACACGTCGTTTTATAACCAATATCGAATTTGAAACGACAAAAATTCGGCAACCTTTTCATGTTTTTACGGTCAGAAAAAGAGTTGTAAGTGGACTGTCTTTTTAGTTCCATTTTAACAAGTTAAAAAAGAAAAACTCGGCGATCTTTTCATGTTTTAGGAGTCAGAAAAGAGCTTAAAGGTGACTCTAATGTTTTTTCGTCGAAAATGACCGATTTCGCCTGAAAAATCCGTTATCCTGAACAAAAACTTCAAACGTTACTCATACCTGTTTAAAATGGATAAAAATGATGCAAAAGTTACCTTTCTAAAGTGAAACATAAACAAATTTACAATTCATTTATTCAAAAAACTTAGAAAAATGGCTTTCGTCAATTGATTTTTACCGTTTGAGATTTGGGTGAGAAAATAGAGCTTTTGGTCAGAAACTTCCCATGAAGATTGCAGAAAATCCATTCGTCGGAATCAAGCGTCGTCTCTTCCAGGTAATCCACATCATCCTACTCTTCAATTTCATCCATTTCAAATCGTTTTTTAGGGTTTTATTTCATTTTTTAGAGGATTTTTAGGCTAGAAACCCGCGTGCGGGTGCTTGCAGGAATAACACAGGCTGCTTGCGGACCCCGACTTTTTCTCAATGTGGAAAAAGTTAGGGGTCCGCACCTGCCATGAAGGCAAGGTGCGGACCCACGCACTATCTCTAACAGAAAGGGTGCGATCCCCGCAGCAAGGGTTTCTAACCCTAAATTTTTCAAAATTCACCCAATCAATTCAATTTCTTGCATTCTAATTCGCCTTTTTGTTGGATGTAGAGTATACATCATGCTTGATTGGCGAGAACGGGAGCATGAGGACGTAGATCTTGTGGCGTTAAATCACCAACCTTCGATCGATGCATTGAAGGCATGCGGCTTGTACAAATTCTGGGCCATACCTGGCATGAGGGCCAAGGTGGATTTCTTGCAGTGGTTGGTAGACAGGTGGAGCATACAGGACCAGTGCTTCGTCATTGGTGGCCACCAGCTCGAAATGGAGCCGGCAGACATATACTTTTTGACTGGTTTGCCTAAGAGAGGCGAAGACTTGACTCTATTCGAGACTAGGCCAGGTGGCCAGTCTGTCGATAGCCTTCGGCTAGAGTTCTGCAACAACTAGACTAGAGACAAAGGGATAGACATCAAAATCATATCCCGTCTTGAACTCATGGTGATCATGTTTACTGTTACCAGGCTTTGTGGGAGCGCTGCACTACATATAGCCACTGGATCCCAGATGTGGATGGCAGTTGACTGCTTTCGAGGCACCATCTTCAACTGGTGCGATGCTGTGTTGGCTAATGTAAAAGGCCAACTGACCAGAGCCAAGAACGGACAACTGAAGACCTTTGGATATGGTGCTTTAGTTGTGAGCTTTGGTCTGGAGAGGGTCCCAATGTTGGTCCTGCAGCACCTTATTGTTGGAGCCGGACTTCCTCGAGAGCCCAAACTGATGCGATGGGTTGCAGTTATGGCCTGTCATCCTGATGAGGGGACAAAGGTCGTTCGATTCAAACCTGAGTATTTCCATTGGTTGGAAAACTAGGTTTTTGCTATTCAGGACTTTCCTTACACTGGGGTAGATTTTCGCGGTGACCCAAACATGGCTCTTCCACCAGGAGAGCAATGGGATGATTCAGGTAAAATCGTTTTCAACATTTTCCTATTTTATTTTTTTTTCATTTTTATCTTGTCCCAACACTGATAATAAAAGTTTCAAATGCAGATGTGGGTCCACAGCGACCAGCTTCTCTCCGGCCTTACGAGAGGAAACAACCAGCTGCAGCAGCACCAGCCCCACAGGATGAATCAGCAGAGACCTTGGCCGAATTGGAGAGCCATCTAGAGCGTTTGACATGAGACATTCCAGAGACCGACATAGATGACATTCCTCGTTGACTACAACACTATGTGATTGGGGTCCCAGGACCTTTTAGGAGGTTCCTTTGTAAGGTGGCCCATACAGTGGTTTCTTATCGAGATCATCACCAGTGATAGGATGATCGCCTATTGTAGACATACATATGACATTTTTGCTTTTTGTATATCATTTTTGCCGATCATAAGGTGTTTTTCAACCTATGATCGAGGATGATGTATATTTTGACACACTCCTATATTATACTATATCAATATTACCGGCTTATCTTGTAAAACATGTTATGGAATGTTTTTAAATTTATTTGTATGATTATTGCAAATGTTTACTTAACATTCGAGAAGCAATTGCATCTGCTAATGTATTTAAAGATCTTGGAATATGCTGATATTCAATATAATAAAATTCACGTTCCAAGAGATGTACTCTCAAAAATAATCTCAATAACACTGGATTTCTAATGGCATATACTCTATTAAGCTGTAATACAATGAGTTCAGAATATAACCTCACTCTCAAACTCCAAATCCCAAATGAAATAGATTCAGATAGTAACTAAATCACTGCACTGTACTCTGCAATGTTGTTCATTGTTTGACCGAGGCTTACCCCATGCATAGATACCAACTCGTCAGAGGGCAAGTAGATAACCCAAGCTGCGGAAGAAATGTTCTATGTATTACGACAAGCACCATCAGCAAAACCAATGTATGTTTGGAGAGGCATCGACATCTGCAATATCAAGAGTAAAACCAAGATAAGCAAGAATAATGACGAAAAACACTCTCTAAGCTAAGCACACTTTTTAAGCTAAAACACGCCAGCTAGAAAGAAAACTAACCTAACTAAAAAATCTCCACACCCATTTTTTAAGCATAATACCTCTTAGATAAAGACCATTTCTAGGTTTACCTAAAGAGTCCCTGTTAAAGTCTACCAATTCATAGGCCCCTTTTGCTAGCTTTCGCTTGACAACATAGGGACCATGCCACATAGGAATGAATTTTCCAGCGCCTAACCTATCATTAGCTTGATTGTACAATAAGAGTAGGTCTCCTTCCGAAACATTTCGAGGGGTCACATTTCGATCATACTGAGCTTTAATACGTTTTGCATGAGTTTCGATCGCCAATGCAGCATCACGTCGATTCTCATCTAATTGAGCCAAGTATAACAAATGTTTTTCCTCTTTGGAAGTGGCTGGAAGTAACTCGATGGCCATTTGCAATGACGGGATTTCGCATTCAATGGGTAACACAGCTTCTAGACCATAAACTAGTTGGAAAGGAGTGAACCCTGTTGACGTTTTTACTGAGGTTCGATATGCCCAAAGCGTTGAAAATAGCATGTTATGCCAATTCGACCGATGAATCCCAATGATTCGTCGGATCATGACGACTAAAACTTTGTTGATGGATTCAACCAGACCATTAGCTTGTGGATAATAAGGAGTTGAACTATCATGACGCAAGCCAAGCTGGCCTGTAATTTTAGTCATCATAACGTTTCAAAAATGATGCCCATGATCAGTGATAATCGCTTGTGGAACACCAAACCTAGAAATTATATGATTGAACACGAAAATTGCAGCTGTTTTTCCGTCTGCATCAAATGTAGGCATCGCCTCGGCCCACTTGGTAAAATAATCTACCACAAGGATGATATACGCATTCCCCCCAGCCGAGTGAGGGTTACATGTAATAAAATCGATACCCCATTTTGCAAATGGGCCGAAGACAATTATAGGGTGGAGAGGAGCAGGTGGAGCAGGCATCTTTCGATAAAAAATTTGGCAGTTGTGGCATTTTCAAACTGCATTAATACAATATTTAAACAAGGACGGCTAGAAGTAGCCAGCGCGCAATATCTTTTGGGCTGTGGCTTACCTAGACATATGACGGCCACACGCTCCAGAGTGACAGCCATTTAGAACCCTTTCAGCTTCCTCGTGAGTTAAACAACATCGAAAAATAGAGTCTGCCCCACGGCAATAAATAGTATCTCCAATAATTCTGAATTGTTGGGACTGGAATCGTATTTTGCGACGTTCTGACCGTGATATTTCTGGCCGAAAGGATTGGGTCTGGAGATAAACGATGATATCCCCATACCATGGATCTAAAGTACTGATTAGAAACAAGGATTCATCCACAATGGGCTCCTCCGCCTCAGTTTCCGTGTCAGCATGCGGGAAGTCACACATTAACTTCGCAAAAACTAAAGATTTCTTCGACTTAGACTTTTAAAATTCCAAGTCGAACTCCTGTAGGGACAATCCATTTGGAGTACTTGCCCCCTAGCAATTGCTTGGTCAAAATATAGATCATAGGGTTGCAATCAGAAATTACTGTAGTTTTACGTAGTAAAATGTAATGATGAAAACGTTGGACAGCTTGAACAGCTGCCAATGCCAATTTCTCCACATGTGAGTATTTTAGCTCAGTTGGATTTAAAGTTCGACTAAGGTAATATATCACATGTTCAGTACCAATTTCATCTTCCTAAACTAACACCATTCCGATGGTGGAATGGGAAGCGACGAGATACAGAAAGTAGTCCTGGTTGTAGTTGGGAGGATGCAATAACGGTGCATGGGTCAACGCGTGTTTTAGTGCATCAAAAGATTTCTGAGCTATCTCATCCCAATAGAATGGAGTATTCTATTTCAACAACCGGCTAAAACCCTTTGTAACCATGGTGTAGTTAGGAATGAATCGTCATAAAAAGTTTGCTTTCCCTTGCAAACTTTGGAGTTGGCGAAGACTCGAAGGAGGAGGTAATTTGACAATAGCTTCAACCTTCGAGGGATCGACGCGAATGCCGGCTTTCGAAACAACAAACCCCAGTAACCGACCCATTTCTATATAGAAAACACACTTGTGTCGATTCAACCTAATCCGATAATGCCTACACCTCATAAAGATTGCTCGTAAATGGATGAGATGATCAACTCGATGTAATGAATGAGCAGGTAAATCATCGAGATAGGGTTGCACAATGTTCTTGATGTCATGAAATGCGTAAGGCATGGTTCTTTAAAAAGTTTCGCCGACATTCTTGAGCCCAAAAGGTAATTTGCAATAAGCGAATGCCCCCCATGGACAAATGAAAGTCGTTTTTGGTTGATCAGCAGGTAGAATATTGATTTGATTATATCCGGAAAAACCATCCATGAAGGAGAATATTTCACTACCAGCAAAATCATCAATGATTTGATCGATATAGGGAGTTGGGTAATTGTCCTTCGGACAGGCTCGATTAATGTCCCTATAATCGATACATATTCTTATTGTCCCTTGCATTTTGTTAACCAGAACAATATTCGATACCCAATCTGTTAACGGAATCGGATAAATGAAACCTGCTTTGAGTAATTTTTCAACTTCTGCTTTTATAGCAGCAACTTTTCTCGGGTGAATCTGACGCAAATGTTGCCGGACGGGTTTAGCGTCCAGGTAAGTTTTGATTTCATGAACAACAATTGCAGGGTCAATTCCTGGCATTTCCTCATATGACCAGGCAAACACGTTGCAAAATTCTTGAAATAGGGCCTTATATATTTGAATTTCATCTTCCGTACACGAGGCACCTATATGAATGTTTTCAACAATTCCAGGCTTAACCGAAATATCAATGACGATTAGGGTCCCTAAAACTCTGGGTCATGAGACAAGCCCCAAGAGGAGGATATCTAGGATAACTAGGAATTGGGATTACATTTGGGATATTGTATCCTCCAGGAAAACCAGGATTAACCGGACCGTACTGGGGTTGTTGAGGTTGTTGATATGTATACCCAGGGTACGGTTGATACTGATCGACTAGCTGCTACATAGTAGGACCGAATTGGTACTGTCCCTAGTACAGTTGATAAGTAAATTGAGGTTGACTTGTGACAACCGTACTTGAACCAGGTTGTCCTACAGGCATCTGAACCGAAGTTTGAATTGTGGATCCAGACTGAGGTAAAGATGTCTGAGGAGTTGATATAGGAACAGTAAAAACTAGAGCTGTCGATACTCTAGAAGTAGGTGGGGTAGATTGAACAGATGTTGCAGCAGTTGCAGCAACCGTTTGAGGTGGAGTACGAGGCGTACTAGGCCTAGGCTGAGAAACTACCAAAGGTATAGAAGTTTGAATAGTAGACTGGACAGGTTGTTGGGGTGAACCAGAAACTAAGGGTTGTCCAGTTTGAGATGACAATTGTACATTTGGTTGCAAGACCTGTTGAGTTTGCGATGGATCCCACACTAAGTTCATTCCGGGGTATGGACCCATAACAGGTTGAGAATATTGAGGACCATAACTAGGTTGAGGGTAGGGTTGATAATTCAGAGGTACATTTACAGTTCCTTGAACATATGATTGACCAGAAGGTGGTTGGAAACCTTGGTTCGAGTATTGACCTTGGGGTTGATAACCCTAAGGCATGTACTGATACTGGGGTTGACCTTGAGGTACATATTGATACTGGGGTTGACCCTGAGGTACATATTGAGTGTGGGGTTAACCTTGAGGAGCGTACTATCCCGTAGGTATGTACTGTCCTTGAGGTTTTCCCCCAGGCGCAAATCGGGTACCTTGAGGTTGCCCCCCAGGCAATAATTGAGGATTTTGAGGCTGCCCCTAGGAGGTAACTGGCCACCTTGAGGTTGAGGATTAGGAATAGTACCTAACATCATGAGAATATCTTCTACACTCAACGGCTTAGTACCATTATTTCCAGTTAATAACCCTTGTTCAATGGGTTGAGGAGATGCTCCCGAAATAGTACCAGTAAGTGACTGATACCCACAGGGAACAGAAGGACCGCCGTACAAAAAGGATTCTGGAGATTAAGAAAACATGGACGACTGTCTTGACATATTTAACGGAGGATAATAACCTCTAGGTGTTGGGTGATAAGGAATACGAGGTGGTGAAAAACTTAGTCTCCGGTTTTCCAAAAAAATAGTCAATGAAAGATACCAAGCACTACTCCTAGGTGGACTGTAAAATATTGATTCACGCTCCCTAAGTTCAATAACAGGTTGATTTTCAGGGATAGGGATGCCTACTTCTTCTTCCAGAGTAGTAAGTTCTTCAATAGCTATAAGTCCAGAAGGAAGATTTTGGGTAATTATTCTTTCTACCCTGGGTGAACCAGGACCACTGGAAGTTGGAGAGGTAAATCCCGATGTCGGAGTATCAGCAAATTCACTTTCAGGTTCAGATATTTCAGGTTCCTCACCTATATCACTAGTAGATGAAAAGCTACCAGTAATTTCGGAAACAAACACAGATTGTGGATTATAATCTGCTACTAGAGCTTGAAAATCAGGATGTACCACCAAAGAAGACTCTCCTTCTTTAGGTGACCCAACTCTACTGTCTCTAGGAGTGACGAGGGCTCTTAACCCTTCAGGCTGGCTCGGTGAAAACTCAGGAGGTTGGCCCTGAAGTCTACTGGACTTCCTCGGTAATTCAACCATGATTAAAAAAATTTAACTACCTCACATGAAAACAAAGTAAAATCTCAATGAAAACAACCTAAAGCCTCTAAAGAACCAAGAAAATTTGAATCACACACCTAAAGAATCTAGGAGATCAAACCACACATAAAGAGTAACTTTCCGTACTGAAAACACTAGTTGGTGATGAAATCCAACGTCGCAGAGTTCAATACAGAAATGGCGTTTGGAAAGTTACCCCGACAACCTGCTTAATGAATAGACTGGCACAAGTTCCTCCACTAAACCGTCTCGAGTGAAGAGAACCCCCCAGAAAATCCAAGTGAGTCTAGCCGACGTCTGCTCCAGGTATAGTGGGATCTTCCCACAACTGTCACCTTAGGAAGAATCCTATAGAATATGGTCACTATGGTTACCAACGGAAATAAATATACCTGGGGGAACAGTCTACGATCCGATACACACGCAAGGGCAGAGTAACAAGCTCAATCCCCTTGAAGGCTCCTTGACATAATCCAAGTTTTACCAACAAGTGACCCCAGGCTCCTCGACAATGGTTAATCCGAGGTTTACTGTTTTTAACATGTGAATATCTAGCGCCGTTCCCAATGAGGAAGGATTGATTCCCACACTAGTTCGGACACGATCTCGTGCTTCTCCTTTAAGAGGAGATTTCCCAGAGCATAGATGCAACAATTGGATTTCTCTCCTACCGCAAGATACAACTACTTGTTTGTTTTACTGTCTTGGAGAGTTAATTACTCTCTACTCCAAGACACTAGCTAAGCTATGTTGGTGTATTAGAGCCCTAGAAACAAAAAGATTACTAGATAGATTTTACTTTAATCGTTATTTTTATTGGTTTTTGTTTAAGTCAAGAGGTGCAGAGATGAAACTTGTGGTGTGAAGACTCGACTCGAAATCACTAAAAAAATGCACTTAAGATGATTAAGCAATCTTTTCCCTTCAATGAACTTCTAGCTAGGAAAGAGTTTGAGAATGCAAATGCTTGTAAACACAAACCTTTCTTAACAAAAAATTAAAAGAAGAGATTTTTGTCTTTTCGAATGCACTCAAAACGAGACAACTAGTTATTTTCACAAAAAATTCCCTTTTCTTTCAAAACACTCAAATACTACAAAAACAAACTTTTTTCAAAAAGAGATTTTTATTTTTTATAAAACACTCAAAACTATGGAAATAACTAATCTTGAGATCTATAAACTATTAAAAACTATTTGAAGTCAAAGCTTACAAAATGTTTTTTTCAAGGATGTTTTACTTAGCTATAAACAAACTAAGGACTAACTTGTACAGAATCACAAATCAGTAAAAAAACAACCAAGTTTTGTTTTCTTTTCTAAAAATGAAATCCAAACTTTTAACACAAGCCTTTTCGAAGTTTCGCTAAGAGAAAACACAAGGTGGATTCCTCAAAAAAGGTAGATTTTGCAAATGGTCAGACTCATAAGAAGGCCATAAAAACCAAGGTGATTTGAGGCTTCTACAGCTTCTAAGCTCTGAGCTACTACAAGACCAAAATGAAAACCAAGACCAGTAACCAAAACTTCTAGGAATTTCACCTAAAACCCTAACACCAACGGAATCAACCTAAGAAAAGTTCTTAACAAGTCATATGCAGGTATGGGCAGGGGACAACAACATCTAAACAAAAAATAAACTGACTGAAAGAGAAAATCTTAAGTTTTTCAAAATTTTAGCAGGGTCCGCAGGCCCACCTTTCACACAGGTGCGGTACTGCTTTGTGCTAAAAGCAGAAGTGCCGATAGGTACGCACTGTGTTGCAAGCCGAGGGTGCGGTCCTCTCCCAAAGTTATGAAAAACAAAAAATAATCCTAGATCTACTAAATCTACCCAATTCCACACACAACAAGCCAAAAATAGAAACAAAAACACAGTTTCTCAAGTCAAAGTAAAGCAAATAAAGAAATCAAGTCCCCAATGGAGTCGCCATTTTGTCACACGGAATGAGTCGATCTTGCTGATAAGATTGACCTTCCTAGAATCTAACGATATCTAGTGACAAGCAAGCCAATAAAAAACTATCTTTCTCTAAATATGCAATATATAAACAAAGGCAAACAAGTGTTTTAGGCCTACCTTGGGTCGAATGCAAGTTTGTGGAAGCCTCGCTCCTTTGATCCAAATGATCTCCCTTGTAGCGAATCTGCAAACACAAACAAGCGAACAAATTAAATAGCACCTGAAAAGCCAATGTTATAACGCATACTTATCATGATGATCAAGGAATTCATGAAACAAATGACATGAGACAATTTGTTGAGAAAAATGAATCTGATTGTATTAATTCAAATCAAAGAAGAACTTTACAACCTGTGCCTTGATGTTGTACAAGCTCCTCCCAGGGTCCAACAAGAAGTCTCCTCTACTTTGACAAGTTTCACTCTCTTCCCAATGAAGCCAAAAGGTATGTGATCTCTCCTCTCAAGCTTAACTAGGAAGTCTCAATTCCACCAGCATTTACCCTAAAAAATGTTCAGCTTCCAACCTCCCTAGCAACCAGCCCAATGCCTTAATTTATAGTGCAAGGAGGGAAGTTACTAGGTCCTCCTTCAAAGGGATAAAGTCCTCCTTCAAAGGGATAGCTCCTCTCATCAAGGGATTAGCTCCTTCTCTTTTGGGATGCTTGAACCACTTAAGAGCGAACAATCCACATCAAAATTCCTTCTAGAATCATTAAGAATTAACCCAAAGTGAGTTTTTTAGAAAAAACTTGCGCCTTTTTTACTTTCACAGGGGTCCGCACCAACTCCTTTAGGGACAGAGCAGGCAGGTCCACAGGTAATGTGAACAGGGGTTGCGGGATCGCAGGCAAAAGTGAGAGAAAGTGCAGAACTAGAGCTTTGTTGATTTTCAATGTCTTTCTCTCATTTTCAAAGCTTGACTTGAAGAGCTGAGGTCTGAGACTTGCTTAGGAGGATAGTACAAGTAATGATAAACTCATACTGACTGCAAATAGTCATGGTGACAATATTTTTGTGTAACAGTACTACTGGGAAACTCCTGTTTCTTGGACACACTATGGTCTGATTGCTTCACAATTGGGTGATTTAGAAACCGAGATGGAGACAGCAGATGGGAAACTAAAGGTGGGCATGGTTTTGTGCACAATCATATAGGATCTACAATCTTTGCCTTAGGTTTTCAATCATGGTGCTATGATCCTCAAGTCCGACCACAACGGAAATCAAGTTATTTGTGGCTTCAAAAAGGTAGGTTGCAGGAAAAAACTACTTAGTTGGAGCAAACTGCAAGTGGATTGGCTTATAATGATGTGACTTACAATGTGCTTATAAGTGGGAAATTGGATAAAGTCAAGCAGTTGATGCAAGAAATGAAGAATACAAGCTTGAGTGTTTTAGATTTCACTTACAATCCTTTGATGAATGGACATAGCAAGAAAGGAAACATTATTGAAGCTTTTCACTTCAAGAATGAGATTGCAGAAAAGGGTAATTTTCCTACTATCTCAACATATAATATGTTAATTCATGGGTTGTGCAAAATGGGCAAGGTGATGAAATCATAGGATCAGTTTGATGAAATGTGGAATAGGGGTCTAATTCCAGATGTTATTTCATGCAATATAATGATTTATGGATACTGCAAGGATGGAAATATGATCAAGGCTCTGAAGTTGCGCAATGACATGTTCGCTGGAAGTCTTGTGCCCATTCCAGCAAATTAGAATATGCTCAATGATGGGTAGTATGGAAAGAAAAAACATGGAAGAAGCTCATAAGATCATGATTGAAAATATTAGTACTATTTATGCTCCAACTGTATCAAATTGTTGCTAAGTTCTTTGCAAGGTGAAAAGTGGAAGAACATATGCTTGGACAAGAAGCTTCTTTTAGTAGAGTCTCTCACTGTACCATTAATGTAAATGCTCAAGACGGTTGCTTGACGAACTTTGTAGAACGTGCATATAATTCTTCTAATCCCATGGAGAATGGATGAAGAATATTCAAAAATATAGGAGGCTCCTAATGTAGAGGTTGGAATAAGGCACAAATTCATTACATACATCTAGCTCTCTAAATTAGTTCAGTATGCAATTGATGAGATTCAAAGTCTTCTACTAGAATCACTAATGGATTATGTAATAAACAATCACCTATATGCATTTGATTCTTACACTCTCATCAACCTCAGAATGTGATAAAATATGTGAACTCGTACATTCTTGTGGACTAGACAAATAATTAGCTCATCAAAAATTACACAAAAGATTCTTAGGAAATGGAAATCCAGGAAAACCTTATTCTTAATGATAATTTCACAAGCCTTGTTTTGGATGAGACATTATTGAGGGATAAAAGTGACTAAATAAATTCATAAAACAAAAGCAACGCTGTAATTTTCTCACCACTCAAGCTTCACCCTAAATGAATGGCAAAACAAAATGTCATAGGTCAATTTACAACTGGTCTCTATTTTTGACACTTTATCTTATGAATGACAATGATAGGGATGGATGCAACATAGAGAAGAAATGTCCCATCATGGCATGGAAGATAATATAATGTTTGAGAAATAGTTCTACTTATTGCAAAGAATTTATGAAAAGAAAATGTGAGAATTTGAGTTATGAGGAGCTTTTAAATATTGTAGAGAGTTTTTTCCTTGAAGAACTAAAGAGCTTTCATCCATTCTATCTAAAGGATCAACTGAAAATATTAAAGAACAACAAAAGGCAACATCTACAAATTTCTCAGGTTCTCTTATTTAGCAAAGTTAAAATACATTTTGGCATGGATTGTAGAGAAAGTGATCTTGATAATACTCCACAACTATTAAGAAACTCATATAAAACCAAAATACTTTTTCCAAAGTGAAGCAATAATTTTTTACAAAAACATTCCACTATGCATGCTAATACTTAAATGAAAAAGGATTGGAGGATCAACCTCAGGGGGAGTAGATGACAGGGGAGCACCCCTTGTGTCATTGATGTTAAACGGAGAGAAAGAGAGAAGAGAAGAACAAATATGTGGGGAGCATTATGATAGGCATGTTGCCATCAATGAAAAATGGGGGAGATTGTTGAGGTGTTGTCATTTACGGGAAATCAAGGACTAGCCATGATCAAAAACTTGCAATTGAGAGGCCAACATGTTTGGATTTTTGGTGAAAAAGAAATTGGAAAGCAACAACAGCTAAAATACAAGAAGATTTGATTTTTCACACAAGAAGTGAGGCAACATTTGTGGTCTAGTCACTTATATCCACTACCAACAAAGAGATATGTTATTCATTAGTAAACATTTATGACTAAAATTAATATGTTCCTTGGTTAATGGACATATTTATACAATGAGGATGTTTTCTTCACTAGATATTGATTTTTTTTCATATGGCATACCCTAAAAACAAATTTAATAAACACCAAAATTGATGCATAGGTCATCCGACCTTGAGATCAAGTCAACCCTCCAAGAGACATGATAGTTCACTAAGGTATCGACCAGTGGTCGGACTTGAGGATCATAGCATCATGATTGAAAACCTAAGGCAAAGATTGTAGAGCCTATAGGATTGTGGACTGAGCAATGACAACCTATAAGAAAAGAGAGGAACCAGAGGATGCCAGATCAGCTGAGCCAAGCATGAAGGATCTGAAAAGGGAGATCCAATCTGTCCAAATGCAACTGTAGTGAAACAACCCCACGGTAAACAAGATTGAACAAAGAATTCAGGATATGAAGAGAAGTGAAATCCCGGGCTCCAGTGCGAAAGCCCCAGCCCCGCTGGACTCATCAGATGAATGAAACAGGTCTTTAAGTAGAATTTGGTTAATATGACGGTTAGCATTTACTGTTTTAATATGAATTTTATAGTAGATAAAGTTGCCAATGTAGCTTGGATGGTAATGAAAACTCTTTTTAAATTTTGGATAGCATTCGATGCAGACAGGTGGCCAATAGACCTGGTTTCCTGCAGGCAGGTTGAGGCCACTTGCAATTTTTTTTAAAGATATACTTATTTTTAGGAAATATTAATAGAAAAAGGAACCACAACAAAAAAAAAAATATGGTTTTATACTTTATCAAAAATTTGACAAGACTTCACAATGTTTTATAACTTAGTAAAAGAATCACTAAGACTTACAAATTTTTATTATTCAATGAAGGATTCGGTAAGATCTTACAAGATTTTATAGTTCAGTGAAAGATTCGCCATGACTTTACAAGATAATATAATTTGGTGAGAGATTCACCAAATTTTTTATATATACATATTATATTATTGATAAAATCGCCTTCCATTTTTCCTATGTATCATGGGGATTCACCCATTTATTATACATATAAATTTAGGGGGTTTCTTAAAATTTTCCCTGCCTCGAATCGATTGGATTTCAGTAATATTCATTAGGAAAAGTGGCAGATTGAGGAAGACATGTGCGCAATACAACAACAAATCATCTTGAAAGGAAGAGCTTATTCCCTCATAGCCTAGGAGGGTCAAGTTCTAACTAATCTGGAACAACGGTGAAAGCAGGAGGAAATCTTGTGGAGACAGAAGTCGCACATCCAATGGCTCAAAAAGGGTGAGTGCAACACAATTTTTTTCCATGGAACTATGTTGATGCATAGGTAGTTTAACCAAATCTTCTCCCTCAATGGTTCAGATAGTTGATGGTTGGCGCAACACGAGGAAATCTCCGAAGAGGTGATCACCCACTTCCAGACTCTATTCACAGAGCCTATTAAGGATAGGCACGAGGTTATATCTAGAATCCCACAATGTATTCCAAATATAATTTCAGCAGACCAAAACGAGGCCCTCATGAGAGAAATCTCCTGTGCAGAAGTGGAAGAGGTGGTCTGGGCTCTCTCGTCGAACAAAGCCTCGGGTTCGGATGGCTTTATCTCTGAATTCTTCAAAGCAGGCTCAAAGTTCCTGGATGATGAGATATTTGAGCTAGTAGAAGACTCCTGATGCTCTCAAGTGAATTTGGTTGGGGTTGAATGCCACATTCCTAAAACTCATCTCCAAGAAAGGTGCAGCATTGGACTCGAGCGTATTTCAATAAATTTCCTTGTGTAACGTCATTTACAAGATTCTTTCATGAATTTTGGTTTGGTGGCTAAAATTCATCCTTCATAACACCATTGGGACATAATAGTCTGGTTTCATGGAAGAATGGAAAATAATGGATGGAATATTGGTGGCTCATGATATGGTGCATTCTCTTTCCTCATCCCGGTCCCTAGTTATGCTTATCAAACTACATATTTCAAAATCTTACAATCATTTAAATTGGGATTATTTGTTGTCTATCCTTACTTCTTTTGGCTTTTCCTCTCCTTGGGTTAGCTGGGTGAAATAAATGATTTCTACCCCCTTTCTATTCCATCCTTGTGAATGGAGCGCCCTGCTGAACCTTTCGTGGGTCTAGGGGGGTTTCTCAAGGGGATCCCCTATGCCCCTTTCTCTTTATTATAGAAGCAAGAGGACAGGGTAGATTGATTAAAGTGGTAGTGGAATCCCTGAGTCTCTAGGGCATCAATCTCTCCTAGGAGCCCCCCCCATACACCCACCAACAATTTGTTGATGACAACGTGCTATATGGGAAACCTACCTTACGAGAAGCCAAACAATTTGGATCCATTATGAAACTCTTCCAGCAAGATTTAGGCACTGAGATCAATGGCAAAAAATTTGATATCTTCTTCAACACACACCCTAGAGTGAAAATCATCTGGCCAAGTCCCTCATATTTTGAATTGGAGTGCTTCCCATCAATTACCTCGGAGTCCCTTTGGTGTCCAACTCTCAAGACTACCCATTGGAAGGAGATGATCTCTCGTATTGACAAGAAATTATCAAGGTGAACCTTCAAAGTTTTAGATCCAACAGGCTGATTTGTTCTTCTCAAGGCAGTTCTGTAGGTTATCCCCATTTATCAGCTCTCAACCCTCCTGGCTCCTCGAAGCATCTACAAGGATCTCACACTCAAATTCCGGAAGTTTCTTTGGTCTGGACTGGATATTGGATGAAAATGGGCCTTGGTGGCCTAGGAAAAACTATGTAATCCAAAACTTCATGGTAGCCTACGCTTAAATGACCCTGAACTGGTAGCCTACGCTTAAAGGACTCTAAACTTTTATCGCATGCCCTCAGTGTAAAAGTATGGTGGTGATGGCTACAGGGAGGACAAGAGATTTGGAAACATATCTAGGCATCCAAATATTCATTTTCGGGTTGGCAGGATCTACTGAAGCATTTCCATAATTTACCATATGGCTCCTTGACATGGAGTCAGGAAAAAGATCACCAGGACTTCATATGAGGCCATGGTTTCTAGGAAATCAAGAATGTATGTAAGGCCAAATTCTGGAAGGAGGCATGGATGCAGCACCTTAAACTAGATTAGGATCTTTCCCTCTAATATCTCCAAAGGTTTACCACTCAGTTGGGAGCATATCATGTTAAGGACTCCTGGCAGGACAAGATACAAAGATCCAAAAGGATATTTAGATCACTGGCCAACCCATGATCCTCCTCTGGACTGGGAAGCTCTCACTTTGATTCTCTGTCAGAATCCTATTCTTAATAACGGGGAGCCTGATAAGATGTTGTGGGGTCACCTCTCGAAAGGTATGTTCTCTCTCAAAGAAGCTTATTTGATCTTATCATCTACAGGGAATCTGGATCCGGACCCCTTATGGAAATGAATATGGTACTCCCACTTATGGCCAAAAGTCTCATTTTTCCTATGGTTAACGGGTCAAGGAAAACTCCTCATGTGGGACAAAATTCAGAAAAAAGGCTTCTATGGCCCATCCCGATTCCCTCTCTACTGCAAAGCAGAAGAAACAACTCACCATCTCCTAAATTTCTACCCAAAGACGATGGAGGTCTGGGATCGCCTTGCTACTATGTTTGGGGTGATTGATTAGTCAGCTAATAGCTTGAGAAAATATTTAGAGTCCCAGAGATGGAAACTTTTTAAAAACCCCAATGTCAATAGAGCTTGGTTTCGTTCTTAGGGTTTGTCCTCTAGAATATATGGAAGGTCAAAAATAGGGTAGTCTTTCACTCAGAAGCCTTTCAAGTTAATCACGTATGGAAGATAGTTCTTTGAAATATCAAAGAGACTCTCTCCATTTCTAGATGGTTGAAGGAGGACTGGAAAGTAAGAGGAAATGAGCATGTTATTTTGTCTTCCCTCAATCTCACCAAGACTCTTTCGACCCCCGGCTAACTCGGCACCCTCCAATGCGGGGGGGCTCTATAGCCTCCTTCCTTTGTCCCCTAAAGGGATTCTTCAATCTCAACTTTGATGGTTCCTCTAAGGGAAACCCCTAGGCTGGCTGGTCTAGGAGGAATAATTTGCAATGACAAGGGGCAAGTGGTGAAATATTATGTGGCCTCCTATAGCAGCACCACAAACAATGTAGCCGAATATCTAATATTAGAGAGAGGTATGCACGTGGCAACAAATATGGGGGTGGAAAAACTCTAGGTCATAGGGGACTCTCAGATTTCTATAGCCATGATTCAATAACTCATCAATGGATCCCCCCCCACCCCGAGAGAATTATTATGAGCTGACGACTGGAAATGATAAGGCAACATATTATCTCTAGGTTTTCCTCCTTTGAATATATAATCATAGAACATGTAGATTATGAAGGGAATAAGGCAAATGATAACCTTGCAAATTGGGGAAGTGATAATCAAGGGCAGGATCTCCTCCACGATTGCCCCCCATTCACAAAACACCCACTTGATGGATCTTTGTCGAATAGTGGCACTGGAAGAAGCTTCCCCGATGGGAGTGATGGACATAGTGCATGGGGAACCTCATTGCCCATGATGACCAACAACTAGCACTGGGGTCAAAGGTCGCTCCCCTACCCTCTCACTTCACTTGGCGTATGGGGAGGAGTAACGATATGTGTGTGAAATTTAGTAGTGCCTCGATCAGTGCAGGAGACATCGTTATAAGATCAAGGGTGATAGATAGGGACTTCATTCATGTTTCATTTCAGCTTCATGCTCTTGCCTAGTTCTTCACTCACTGGAGAAGGAAGCGACGTCGCTTCTGTTGGGCAGGGTGGCACCCCTGGAAACACAGTTCGCCCCGAGGCTGTTGATTTTGTAAATTGGTAGCTTTCCTACTACAAGGGTTTTTTTTTGAGTGGTTAGAAATTATGGTTACTAGTGGAATTGGCCTTCGGGAGCTTCTAGCCGATTTGTGTATTGGTGTTCTGCGGTTATGGTATTTCGATGGTTGCAGTGGACTGTGTAGGCGACATTTATCCTGGGAGGGGTAGCGGTTCTGTATATGGATTTCTAATTTTGGATTCTGGGCCCATAATTGGGTTGTTTGAATCCTCCACATGAGGTTTTTTATGTCTTTCAGGGGGTAGGGAGAAAGAATCTTGGAGGTAGAAGTGACTTTTTGTTGCTGGTGTGGTTGGGGGGAGGTCCTCAGAGTGTGGTGGGAAATTTTGTCCTTCTTCCAACCCTCCTGTGCTCGAATTATTTGAATTTTAGTACCTCTCTGTGTTCGAGCCTAGGGTGGCGCGACTGGTGGGGTGGTGGATCTTCTCAGTTTGTGTGGTGCTGTGTGGTTTGGATTGGTGCGAGTTTGAAGCCCTCTCTAGGACGCCGCTGGTTTTGGCACTGGGTGCAGCAAGCCTGGTGGGTGTCCGTCGGATATGCCTAGAGGGTCTTCTACATTGCAGGTGAAGCTTCTAGTCTAGCATCGATGTGTCCAACCCCGAGAAGAGGGTGGTCCTCCCTCCATCCAAAGTCCTGCTCGGCAAGATGCAAGGACCATGCTTCTCAATTGCAGAACACACAGTAGGGGTGGAGGTGTTTGTGGCTTGTCCGAGTGGCAAATTGGTGGGAAGCTCTTATAGGATGGTGGCTGGTGTGCGGGGTCGAGGGCGTGGCGACTCGATGCAGGGCTGCGGGGGTGGATCATCATGAACATCGATGAGGGGCGAGGCTCGACGACGTAGTCGCTCGGGACGTCGAGGAGGCGCAGAGTCTCCAGTTCCTAGTTCGAGGGTCATTCAACATTGTTGCTTGGAAAATTGTAGAAACTTGATTCAATCACTACTGAAGTGATTGGAAACTGCTGAAAGGATCTGATAGGAGGAACATGCAGAATTGGGAACTGCCTTGGATAAATTGCACTACTTTCAATTCCACGTCCAGGAGCAAATTGTGGTGGTTTGGCGAGGACAAAATTTGCTATCGAAGAAGGTGGAGAAGCTGGAGTCCTAGATGGCTCATTTCGAGGAGCACATCCAATGCTCTTTTTGACCTCCATCTCCTCCTAGGACAACCTCGGACAACCCAACCTCCATCACGTCAGATGACTAGCATGACTACAGGTGTTTTCTATGTTTTACTTGTCTTCTAGTGCCTTTGGCCTTCTCGATTTTGGACGATGTCCTTAGTTTCCTTTTTGTACTTTTGTCATATGTTGTATGCGGTGGTCAACAAACCTGGTCGAGGTGAGACCACCTGTTTTTGCTACTACTCTCGATGTACATCTTTTTGAAGAATGAATAGAATTTCGACTTACAAAAAATAATAATGACAAATATTAATAATAAATAAATCTAAATAAATATATTTTTAAATATTTTTAATAAATAATAATAATTAAAAATATTATTATTAATTAATAAAAATATTAATATGTAATAAAAATATTTTAATAATTATTACATTAATAATTAAAAGAATTATTATTAATAATTATAATATAATTATAATTAATTATTTTTTAATAAAAAAATAATTATTATAAAAAATAATATAATATTTTTAATAATATTATTATTATTAATAAATTCATTCATTTAATTTATTTATATAAATCATTCATATAAATAAAGAAATATAAATAATTAATTCATACAATAAAAATTTATTTAAAAATAAAATAACATTTTATTAGTACATTTATATTTAATAAATGCATTTAATTAATAACTATACTATATAAAAATATTATTAATCCATTCATATAATAAATAATAACAATATTAACAATAAATAATTCATAGATATAATAAAAACTTAATTAAAAATAAAATAATAATATATTAATACATTTATAAACCCAAGATATATAAATAAGAAGATAAATACTATAAACACAAAATAAAACTTGGTTTTCCATGATTATAAACCCTAAGATAAATATTATAAACCCTAAAATAAATATTGATGACCATGGATTACCATTGTTGATTTTCATATTGAGACAATCTTTGTGTCAATGCGAGGTTGGACCATGGTTAATTTTCATATTGAGATAATCTTTGTCAAAATGTGACATTGGACCTTGTTTGACCATGACAGACCATGGTTGACGATGGATGAAAATGGTTAACCATGGTTGATTCTCATATTGAAATAATCTTTGTCAGAATGTGATGTTGGACCATGGTTGACCATGATTATAAACCCAAGGGATTTATATTAAACCTAAGGATTAATATTACGAACCCTATGAATAATATTATACGCTAGGTATATGAACCCTTAGATTGATAAACCCGAGGGGTTAATACTAAAACCTCAATGGATTATAAATCCAAGGGAATAATAATAAACCCAAGGGATAAATATGATAAACCCAAGGTATCTAAACACTAAGATAAATATTATAAACCCTAAAATAAACATGGTTGACCATGGTTTACTAAGGTTGATTTTCATATTGAGACAAACTTTCTCATAATGTGATGTTGGACCATTATCGATTTTCATATTGAGACAATCTTTGTCACAATGTGACAATGGACCATGGTTGACCATGGTTGATGATGACTAATAATGGTTTACCATGGTTTACAATAGTTGACCATGGTTGATTTTCATATTGAGAAAATCTTTGTCACAATGTGACATTACACCATAATTGACCATGGTTGACCATGATTATAAGCCTAAGGGATTTACATTAAATCCTAGGATTAATATTATAAACCCTATGATTAATATTATAAACCCTATGATATTAAATCTTGGGACTAATATTATAAATTGTATGAAAAATATTATACCCTAGGAATACAAACCCTTAGATTAATAAACCCAAGGGATTTATATTATAAACCCAAGGGAATAATAGATAGAAGGGGTTAATACTAAAACCCCAAGGGATTATAAACCCAATGGAATAACCCAAGGGTCTAGTATTATAGACTCAAGGGGTCTAATATTATAAACCCAAGGTATATAAAACCTAAGATAAATGTACAAATTTCTTGTAAATTCAAACTACATATTGTAATATGCTAAAACAATTGACTTGAATCTACTCTACCCATAAACATAAACAATAAACAATCGATGAAATCACGAAGCATATAAGTGAAATAATTCAATCACACATATCACAATAATTTTATGGGGAAATCCATAGCTAAAAACCCTGCTATTTGTATATTACATTAGTCAAAGAATATGGATGAATAAAATATGCTCTGCTCAACCTTGAGCTCAACCTGCACAAGTAGTTTCTATCCTCTACTTGAATGATTTCTTTTGGCCAATACTTAGCCAAATTTCCAAGACTCCAAGATTCTAATTCCTTGTGGTATTCCCTTGGGAATTAGCCCATATTTAATTCGGAAATCCCACAATTATGAATTGTGCAATCCTCATAGGCCTTCCTCTAATTGCATGCACCACCTATACAATTTAGATGATTATACAACTCATATTACATTGTCCTTGAACTCCAATCTCAACTGGACCTTTCTCTGATCTGACATGCATGAGTTACTTATGAGTGAATCTTCAGTTTACTGATCACTGCAGGTTACACCCCACTACTACAGGTTACACCCAACTATAGTAAGTTACACCCCACTATAGTAAGTTACACCCCATTTTTGTTGGTTACACCCCACTGCTGCTGGTTACACCCCACTGTTGGATCTCCCACTAATTCCTCCACCAGTTGGAACTAGTTTAACTGACTTTAACTCAATTAGATTGAATTAAATAATTACAACTCAAAATAAACTCCTAATTGTAGGAGACACTCTACATGACTCTAGTTAGACCCTCAACTCGAATTTAACTGAGCTAACTAAGTCAAATTGACTTAGCTAACTATTACAAGTTGTCATAAGATGTGGAATTACAATTTAATTCCCAATTCAATTCACGGACAAATTAAATTAGGATTTTCTTTCTTGATGCTATTTTTAACATTTCTTGTTGCTATTTTCAACAATAAATATCATGAAATCTATAATAAACATGGTTGAGCATGGTTGACCATGATTATAAACCCAAGGGATTTATATTAACCTAAGGATTAATATTATAAACCCTATGAATAATATTATACACCAGGTATATGAACCCTTAAATGAATAAACCCAAGAGATTGATATTATAAACCCAAGGTAATATAAAATCCAAGGGGTTAATATTAAAACCCCAAGGGATTATAAATCCAAGGGAATAATATTAAACCTAATAGATTAATATTATAAACCCAAGGTTTCTAAATCCTAAATTAAATATTATAAACCCTGAAGTAAACATGGTTCACTATGTTTTACCAAGGTTGATTTTCATATTGAGACAAACTTTGTCATAATGCGACGTTGGACCATGGTTGATTTTCATATTGAGACAATATATGTCACAATGTGACTTTTGACCATGGTTGGGTTTTCATATGCCAAAAACATAAAATTAATCAAATTCTTTATTTATATTTCCTTCGTGAAAAAACTTGTTTTTCACAGTTTAGCTTCATGCAACAGGGAAATAAATAAAAGATAAAATTTCATTCTTAAAACATACATAAGTGCTTACAAGAAACTTTTAAATAAGAATAAGAAAAAATCATTCGTTTTATTATGAATCCTTAAAAATTATAACAACCTCATTTATGATTGTTATATTTATTATTTTTAAAAAATATATGTTCTTTCTTGGGAGGCTATATGTTTAAATTTAGAAGAGAGTACACATTATATATATATATATATATATATATATATATATATATAGATATAATTAAGTTATGGTGAATTGGTAACTAAATGGAGTAATATAGACAAGTTCCAAGATTAAACCTTCCACCATTGTAACACCAAGAGTATATTGAACAAATTGCAAGCCGAATATTCCAATAACTTATGACTTAGCAAATGACAAGACATCTTGATCCCATTGATCTCAAGGCGTGCCTACTCTTTGAGTCTTATTTAGGGGGCTAACATGTCCCTCTATGGGAAATTACCAAGTGGAGAGGACAACAAATTATTTTTCCAACCACTCGTGCTAAAATCACAAGGCATCACACCTCCATAAGCTCTATATTTCTTTCATTTTTTCCTTTTTTTTAATCAAGAGAATGAGTAGGATTTTTGCTTGTCACTGAGGAGGCATAGGGTCAATTTGATGGGATTTCACCTATTCTCGTATGCCTAATGTAAATACCCAAAAGCATGTTAGGAGAGTTAACCTAGTTTCAAATTTGGGTAGTGTCCCAATATTGGTCAACAAAGGATTTGCGATGTAGGAAATCCATAGTTCGTCCTAGCCCGATGGGTTATCACCTCTGTAAAATTTTGTTGTCAAATCCTTGCAAGAAGATGGGTCCCTTATTGCACAAACAGAAGGAGTATTATATACTAATTTAGTATCTCGCTTAATTATGACTTTAAATTCTATTATTATTATTATTATCTATATCATACTTTAAAATATTTTTAATTATAGCTTACATTGTTAATATCTCTATCCAATAAAATATAATATTGTTTGAAATATAATGAGAAATTTTAGGGGCTATATTTTGCCAATGGGTTAATTTTCTATGCTTTTTGCTAAAAAAGATTTAACCAATTTCTAAAATATGGTTTGTCCAAGATCATCAAAATTTTATAGAAACTATATACATATGTAACACCCTAGTGTCTAATCCCCCACTGATATTGTAATTGTAACTAATTATGTTAATGATGCCTCTATGCGTAAGTAAATGTAAAATTTGGGTTAAAAGTCCCAAATGAAATAATTGTAATAACAATTGATGGAGAGGAGGACTCTTGATATAGAACACCAAAAGCCATGAGAGGGACAGAAGCCAAAAAAAGAGACTTTGGGAAGTTCCCATCTACCCTAAGTTAACTGACTAGATTTCTAAAATTGGTAGTTGAAATATGAAACTACTAGTGGTTATCGGAGGAGTGTGGAAGTGGTACCAAACTACTTAGAGTCATGGGCTACACACCATGATTTTTGGAGTCATTTGGTTTCCCACTTAACCCAACAAGGGCGAAATATTAAGGAGGAAGGAAGTGGGGGAGGAAAAAAGGAAAGAATTTATGGGGTTTGAGTGAGAGCAGAGTAGGGAGACATATAAATAAATAGATAGATAGAGAGAAAATAGATGAGAGGAGGCTCTTTTGTGGACCAAAATCCCTATGTGCGATTTTAGTTATTTTGGTTTGTGAGTGAGGTCAATGTTAAAGTCTTTATCCCAAGTTAGAGGGCACAAGGGCACCAATGATAGGAAAGTTCCAAGGGTCTATTAGCTAGTCAAGGGGTCCCTCTATGTTGTGAAAGTCTAATGTGGTCAGTTATTGAGAAATCTTGTTGAAACCATGCATAAAAAGCACAAAAAGGAAGCACCAAGGGACTATTAACTTAGAAAAGGGATATATTTGTGTTGTGAAAGCCCATTTTGGCCACAGTGTGAATGGGAATGTGTTTTAGTTTGATACGTTGAAATACCACATACTAACTTGTATGTTGTTGAAGGAGAATTACCTTCATCATTACACCATTGATACCCTACGAGAGATTTTCCCTTCAAGTGCTTGCTATGTAGAGTAACTAGGAAACTGCTCAGAATAGTTGGGAAAAAATTGGGCTTAGTGTGGTGTTAAGAGAAATTGATGAGCTTGATTTAATGAAGGATAATGGCCTTCATGAATCCACCATATAATGTTAAGTGAGAATTTCTCTCATGGATTCATGGTTTGGCTAAGTGGTGGCCAACTAAAAAAAACACTACAATGTAGTTGAGCCTATGGTGGGGTGGAATGTGGCTCACCCTTCATTAGTTGCAAGTTACAAGCCTCCATATCGGACCCAAAATTCGACTCATTTGAGAACCTCGAAAGAAAAAGAAAAAAGAAAAAAGTGTTAACAGTCCTACCAGAGTTAGTCTCAACAGGAAGAAGAATAAGAAAAATCCCTAACCCTTGACTCTTGGAAACAAGAGGAAAAGAAAAGCAGGGTTCAAGAGTTTCCTAACAAGGGAATCGAAGTCATAAGGGTTTGGTAGAAAAGTTCCTTCGTGTAACTTCGAGAGAAACAAATGGTGGACTGCCTAATTGAGAAAATGCAGTGGTTACCCAAAGCATCCAAAAACGAACAAGATCATTGGATCATGAGCTTGTGATATCCATGGAGGAGGGAACTCCAGCTATGCACACTTAGGGTGGGAGGAATCCCAAGGTTCTGTATTAGTTGGATAATTAAACCCAAGACCAGTTGGTGCATAAGCATTAAACTGGTTTGGCACATCAAACAATCTAGAATGAAATTCCATCTAATTTCATGGTTGCTGAATTAAAAGTAATAAAAATTTTGTAAATTGGGCTAACATGATGTATATCCTATGTTGTATTTATTGGGTTAAATAGTTATGTACTAACCTTTAATATTGCCTTAATACTGTTTTGATTAAATGAGGGAGGAAAACATTGGACCATTAGGTGTTAGGTAAAAAAATTACAAGTTGATATGTATCATTAGTATGTTTATGGGTAAAAGTGCAATTATTTTGGTACAATATGTTACAAGTGGTATCAGAGAAAATGACTCAACATTGTGGCTTGTTTAAGGGCAAATAGAAACAAATTGTGTTGTGTTTCATAGAGAAGAGATCTAGAAATATGTCAACATTGCCTGCGAGACCAAATGTTTTCACGCTTACCTAATTTAAATCTTGAGATATGGTTGCTTCGCTCTATATTCACTATGATATTTAAAGAAGTACATAATTGAGGACAATAATCGTCAATATAAATATCCATGACTAACTTGAGTATTGAAATACTGATGGAAATTATTACCTACAAAACTGGTATGTTGGGCACTTAGGGGAGAACGACTGTTTGGAATATTTAGTTAGTAAATTATACTCCACCACTATTGGATAGTAATCAAGAAAAGTGTGGAAATATATCCATAAATAAATATGAAGACATATATATGTATGAATAAAGTACAACAACACTACCATATTGTTAAATAATTATAAATGTCAGATAATAATGTTGAGAAAATAGGCAAGGATTGCAAATGAAATCACCCTGACAAGTTTAGGGTTATCTATGTGATTTTTTTTCTATTTTTAGTTACAAGATCCTTTTGTTAGTATGCAGAAATAATAATAAAAATTATGGACAATCTATACGATCAATAATCATAAATATCTAGTATAGATTGTTGGGAATGGAGACAGGTATAAAAAAGAGTAAAGGATACTATTGGTGCCAAAGCAATAATATTTAATTGTTACCCTATATATAGTTGAAAATTAATTATTGGATTGACAATCTCCTCGTGCAAGTTGGATGTTGACCAATAACCTCGTTAATGAAGGAAATAGTTATAGTAAAACAAATTATGAATCCCAATAAATGAATAAACTTATATGTGTATGGGAAGAAAACTGAAAAGAAAGAGAGTACAATAATATTTGGAAAATCACTCATAATAAGCGGTGCAATGTACATTAAAAGGCGATAGGGAAACCCAACACAGAATAAATTAAAAATATGTATATAGGAGATAGTGAAAGGAACAAGAGGTTTGTAGACCTTGTATGGTGTATTGGTATACCTAAGGGGGCTGATTGGACATACTTAAAGATAACTTTTGTAAATGTTGAATGGAGATATAGATTGTTATAAACCTAAGGCAATGTATAAATAAGAGCCAATTGGGGCTATATCAAATGATTGATATAATTGATAGTGTTGGCAATACACATTGTAGGGAGTACACTACATAGTACTCACAAGGTAATAATAAAGGATTATGTGTGTGTGTGTGTGTGTGTATATATATATATATATATATATATAAACAAGTCCAACCCAATAATATTCAGCCATTGCAAGTAAGCTTGGACTTCAAGATCACTAGAAAAGTTGTAAAAAAACGAACCTGCCTCCCTGAAAGCCTTTTGTCAAGAAAATCATTGAAAATTGGTTACAACAATAGAATATTAGTGCAAACCATCAGCATGGAGGTTTTCCAAAGGAAAGTCTATGGGAATTGTTTCTTATTTTAAACTAAATGAAAGTAAGTGGTGATAAGTTATTATAGTAACTTGTGAGGGAAATTAGATTAGTCTTGAAATAATGAAGTGAGTAGTATACCTGAGATTACCACAAGGTGCTAAATGAACTTAGAAGCATCTCGAAACAGTGCTGGTAATATTCAGAAAGATACCAGTAGGTATAAAGTAAGCAGGCTTGGGATCACTTTCAAGGATATAGGAAAAATAATTTAGATAGCTCTCCAACCTCTTGTAGGCACAGGGGGCTCACGATTATTGTAGGCTATAGACTCACAACACTGAATTATGAATGATTTACTAAATGGTTTAATTTTACCACAAGATTATAGAGGTTAAAACTTATCAAAGTTGGGATGACAAACTAATTGTGATTGACAGTTAATTGTACATCTGATAATTAAAGATTTGGTATGGAAATGGATGCAGGCTAGATTCCATTAACAATCTAGTGGAACTGCAGAATACATATATATAATTTAAGGTCAAGTAAGACAACCGTAAGTTTCCAATAAATGCTTATTAATAAAAATTAAGAATAAAAACTCTTAACTTGGTTGTTGTTGGAATTCGAAAAGATAGGATCTTCCAGAAAGGGTAGCATAAGATGTTGGGTAACATACACACAAAAATGAATGGGAATATTATATACTTGAGGAATATTTTGTCCTAATGGGAATTGAAGGATTGATAATAGTTTTGTGTAAATAAAAAAGGAAAAAAAAGGATTAGAAACAAGCAGATAGTTGGGTAAGGTAACTAAGGAAATGTGACATGAAGCTTTAAGGAAGTTCTAAAAGTTATGATTAAAAGGATGTTGGCAACATGTTCGCATAAGCTTTAAAGGGAATGTTAAGATATACCAAATACATGTGAGTGAAAAAGAGAAAATTACATAAATGTGCACAAAAGCTAAATTGCGTAGAAATTTCATCAACGACCTGTAAAGCAGGGTGACAAGGGCCAAAATTAAGTAAATGCTGCTAAGTGGACTCCTAATTTTTCACTAAAATAAAATAGAAATCAGCTTGAGATGGGCCTAACTAAATGTACTCGGATGGAAATGTAGTCGCCTTGAAACAAGATAGGAAAAAGGAACTTACCTTATACTCATGCATGATAAATGCATAGGTAACATTTGAAATTAAAATGGAAACATAATCATGCTACTAAGTACGACAATACATCTATCATAAGAGGTAAGAACAATAAATGTTGTTTGAAATAATATTACCTTTATGTAAATAGTGCAAATGGATGTGGTACTTCCATGATTCAGAATTTACAATAGAATGACATGGTGGGAACTTTGTCAAATAATATAGTCATTGGATAAGTGAAAATGATTTATTTCTATTGACAATGATGTTGCTAACTCTTGTGGAGTGCGGGATACAAACCCTTGTTGGGTTGTAATGCAGGAATCTCCCAAAAGAATCGAAAAAAGAAATATGTCGACAAGAAAATAACATATAGGGAATTCCAAACTGGAGACCATATGTGTGTAAGGGTCAAACCTAAGAAAAGCACCTTGAGATGAGGAAGTTGTGAAAAATTAGCTTCCCAATTTCAAGGAACTGTCCAAATTCTGGCTTGAATAGGATTGGTGGCATAACAGCTAGCATTACCCTAGCCACATAAGCGTTCACAACGTATTTCATGTTTATTTATTAAGGAAGTACATTTATGACCCTATGCACATTGTCGATTGGCAATAAATTATGGTATTAGTACCGAAAAATGGAAAAGGAAATATATTCATATCATTATTTTTATTCTCCTTTATGTATTCTTTAATTCATGATTCTAGTTATCATATGAATTATGTAATACACCTCTAATCATTGTTATTTTCATTATGATTGTAGATCGAACCAGGCGAAGGATTCCTGGTAAAATATTTGTGTCTATTCAATTGGAGAGAAATCATGCTATGGAAGTGAGCTGTTAGCCAGGTTAAAGTGCAGTGGAGACACTTTAACCCATATGAGGAAACTTGGGTAGATGAAGCTCCTATACATAAAGCATACTTTTGTTTTTTATAACAAGGGTTGGATCAAACACTGAGGATGGTGTTTCACCCGAGGGGAATATGTAACACCCCTCTATGGAAATTTTTATTATTTAATTACCTTGGATGGAAAATGATCTGTTAAACAGTTGGCCAAGAAAAAGGCTTGAAGTGAGATTGGTTATTAATTTTATATTATTTTATTTATGCTAACAAAATTAATAAATATTTTTAAGGTTAGCCATTGAAATTACGGGAAGGTAATAATGCTAGATGATAATTTCACTCAGGATAAAGTTACTGGAAAGTCACTCCTCTCAAAGAGATAAATATACCAGTTTTGGAAAAGAGAGCCAAGAGGGTGAGGAGAGGAAAACCACCTGAGGTAATCAAGAGCAAGAGGATTGGAAATAATCTAAAACAGGACATTGTGGAGAGTAGGCAGGAATTTCCTAAACAAACTGGTGATTCTGTGTGAATCCTAGGAAAACAAGCCCTAGATAGACCTAGTTAGATCTTTGTCCAGAAGAAAAACTGATTTGAAAGTGAAGTGGCTCAGGGGGGGCATATGTTTTGTTACCTTGCTTGTTAGTTAGGAGGAATATTCTCCCTTCCCTGGTGATTTCCTATGTCAACCTAATCAATCTAGAATAGATAAGTATCTTAGTTTGATACTAGTTAAAGGCATGATTTCTTGATAAGTTATTTCCAGAAATGTTTTCTTTGTAAATAATGGTGCTAGTGTAGTTACCATTTTGATTAAAATAAAGTAGGGTATTTGTCTGAAAAGGAACTAGAGAATCATTGGAACATGTAATTGAATAAATTGTGTATGGAATTGTGTTGTGGAATCATAATAGTTAAATTTAAAATCGAATCATTCATCACAAGGGTATAAAAATTAATTTGGACCAATTTAGTCCAACAATCATCCAAACAGAGTTTGGTAGCTAGGACCATTTTCGGTGCAACATTAAATTTCAGAGGAGTCAAGACAGGCCTGGATAGGCCATCCTCTAAGCCAAAAACAATACCAAGTTTTCTAAGGTACTTTTTTAACTTCCTAGTGGGCATGTGATATCAATAGTAACATAAATTCTTTCTCTGCCCTGCTACCAATGACATGAGTTTATGCTATTGAACATATGATTGTTGTTGAACATATAGTAACCACATATCTAAACAACGTTAAAGACTAACTAGGAATACTAGTTTAGTTACCTAAGGAGGCCAATTGTACCAACAACTAGGAACCATTTTGGAAAACCATAAATACATATAACAAATTCTTGCAAGACAAGAGAAAGTGAAGACCACAACACGAGTTCATTATTTGGAATTTTTAATTAAGAATAATAGTAAACCAATAATAATGTTTGCAAACCCTTAGTTCGGTTATGGAAAACCAACATAAATCATATCCACAATGAAAACACGAGTGAGATTAGGTAAAACCTTGTATAAAATACCATTATAGTGAATCTATGTTCATACAACAACAAACAAAATGGTTCAAGAAAGTCTCCCGAATGGAATACACAGACACTGTTGTTTTTTTCTCAATTGAAATTTACTAGTGTATATACATTATGTAATTGAATAACTATTAAAAGCATATTGTAGGCCCTAGACAAGTTGTATTACAGTTGCAAGAATGACAAGTTAAAGAGCCATGAAGTCATTAAGGTTCAAAAACTCGACTCACCTTCTTAAACACTGAAAACAAAAAACAAAAACCCTATTACATTTCAGTAGAGGAACCTACAGGAAAACCCGTTCATAAGAAGGATCAAGAATCAGTAACCTGAGAGAATCAAAGTATGTTGTGGCTTGGGGTGCTCATCCTCAACAATGTTTTGAGAAAATAAACTGACTTCTTTGTTAAAGCCAAATATCCACCTACAAGATCACCGAATTGGACAAGGTGAGAAAAAATGTCAAACTAGAATAATGGGTTATCCAAAATCGAACAGGAATTTGAACTATGCTCAGATGGCTACATCCTTTACATTACATGGACTGGAAAACACCTGGGGTGAATTGTTATTCAAGAAATCGAGTATTAGAATTACTGTAACTAATTACAGTACTCCATGTAGGTGTACAAATAAAATAACCCTTATAGAAAGGAATAATCATACCTTCTCCTAGTTTAAATAAAAGTCGGGTCGACTATAAGTTACAAGCCTCCATACCAGACCCAAAATTCCACTCATCTGAGAACCCCAAGAGAAGAAAACTAATTTGTTAACAGTCCGGCTGAAGTAAGTCTCAACAGGAAGAAGAATAAGAAATGGGAAAAGAAGAGCAGGGTGTGATAGTTTCCTAGCAATGGAATCAAAGTTGTAAAGATTTGGTAGTAGAGTTCCTTCCCACAAATTCTAGAATAAATGGCGGACTGCCTAATCGAGAAAAGGTGGTGGTTACCCAAAGCATCCAAAACTATGTAAGACCATTGGATTGTGAGTTTGTGAAGTCCACGGAGGAGGTAACTCTAGCTGTGTCCACCTAAGGTTGGGAGGAATCCCAAGGTTCCATATTAGCTGGATAATTAAACTCAAGACCAGTTGGCAAATAAACTTTAAACCGGTTTGGCACGTCGAACAATCGAGAATGACATTACATGAAATTTCAAGGCTATTGAATTAAAAGAAATAAATATCTTGTAAACTGGGCCAACAATATGTATATCCTATGTCGTATTGCTTGTGTTAAATAGTTATGTAACAACCTTTAATATTTCCTTGATACTATTTTGATTAAATGCGGGAGGAAAACTTTGGACCGTTAGGTGCTAGGTAAAAAAGTTACAAGTTGATATGTATCATTAGTATGTTTATCGATAAAAGTGAATTTTTTTTGGTAGAGTATGCTACAAGATAGTTTAATTCCCTAGAAGTGGCTTCCATTCCCAATCCCTCCTTATGAGATTTCCATCCGTGACCTAATGAAAAATAAACCTTATACAAACCAATTGATCTACACCTTATGGGTATATATAAATATACTATACTCATAATAAAGTTAATTTGTTATATAATGGATATTATTTCTGTTTTAAATTATATATTAGTGATTTATATTTGATGATTAAATATAATGAATAAACATTATTCATTTAATTTTTTTTTGTTGTTATACTATTATATATATATATATATATATATATATATATATATATATATATATATATATATATATATATATATATATATATATATATATATATATATGTGTGTGTGTGTGTGGTTGAGTTTATTATTAAAAATATTAAAAAATAAATAAAATTTAATTTGTAGTTTCTTAAGAATATTTTATATGTGATTCTATATAAGTACATATTACTTATAATATTATTAAATATTATTTTAAATATATATCATTATTACGTTTTCTTTTTAGAGGTGGTTCACGGGTGGCTGCTACATCCACGGAAAATCTAGGCAAATCAACCCCGAAGGGAATCTTTTAAAGCATGTCATATAGACTACCAGGGCATAACCCCAAGGGCATCAAAGAGAATTGACCGAGTGACCTCCCAATCAGTGAGGTACTTAAAAATGGGGACTCAACCATTTGAGCTAACCCTTGGGGCTCTATATCTCATTATTATTACTTATAATATTATTAAATATTATTTTATTATAACTAGTTAAGATTAATTGATACTATGATTTTGCAACACTGTTTATTATCAAATAATTTTATTAATGTGTATTTTATATATTCGAAAAATTTAATGTATATTGAAGTCTTAATTATATATGAAAATTTAAAAAAATTATATTGTATATTTAATTTTAAAATTTTGAAACATATAATTGTGTGTTGAGAAATATTTTACAATTTAATATTATTTAAATATTGTAATAAGAAGAAATTTTAAATTTAAAAGTAATAATAAAATATGACGTGGATGATATTTTTTTAATTTAAATATGCATTTCACATTAAAATAAATTTAAATAATAATATTTCATATTCACAAGCCATAATATTTCGCAATATATAATCAATAAACACATAATAATTTAATAAATAAACATATAATTAGAAATAAGAAAATATAAAATATTTATAAAATATAAGTAGTAGTTATAAACTTACACTATTTTATCATATAAATTGAAACAATGATTCATTTTAATAAATATGTCAAAGAAAAATGTCAACATATATATAATTAAAAATAATAATATTTCTATGTATAAATATGTGAAATTTATCTAACTAACCTATTGGTAAATGTCAATAGAAATCAATCCATAATAAGTATAAAAATACTTCATCATACGTCTTAAATTGTAAAAATTATCTAAATTATAGCTTTATTTAAAACAACAATATTTTTTTTTGCTTAAGCAAGAGTATTTCCTTCTATGTTACTCACTAAAAAAGTTACAAGTATATATTACAAGCCACGACACTGAGGCCGAGAAGAAAAACAGGCCCCACCTAACCTAAGAAGCCAAGCCAAAGTCTCGAAAACCAGGCCTAGGGCCCACGACACTTTACCAACCACCGACGACTATATGATCTGTTTTCAAAGATCTAATGGTTGAGGGGTGATATCGGGAGCTCATCTAGCCCACCAATTAACCAACAAAACGGACCTGAAATGCTTTCAAAACCTTCTCTAAAGTCGTATCAGGTTCAATCTGGGAAATAACTCCCATGCTATTTCACCGCTCGGAATCCAATAGATGCAGGTGAATCCTTACAAAGCTCGAGATTAGCACGGATGTTAACATCAACTACGGATCCGAAGCCCTTATAGGGACCATTCCCAATCGCCTTTCAGATCCGATAGGAAGGTTAACTTATGCACAGCTTGCCACATGAAATGCACTGTATTTCCACAATTACACTGACCTACCCACTCTTTAAAGAGGATCTCAGTGCTAAACAAGAAGGCACCCATTAATGTTTTCCTTAAGACTTGATTTATAATAAGTTTCCCGCCCGAGAAACTTATAACTAAAGATTGTCGTATCGATTTCTGACCCGATAACCAGAGTAGACCCCTAGATTTTCTCTTGACCTCCTGCTTTTGAACACTTTGCTTATACATCATCCTGATTATTTCCTCTATTCAGGTAGCTCTCCCTGTCTAAAGTTGCATGTTTGTGGCATTCATCCCTCATCCGACCTTGAGGAACCTCTAACAATTCATATATTTTGTTATTTTTGGTACATAGAACACCTTCATTAGCCATAATGTCCGCTACCCTGTTGGTTGTTCTTTGCACATGAGTGAAACTAAGGGTTCTCATGGTGTGCAGGTGGGATTGAATAAGTTTATAGACTTGCAGTAATCTCCAGTGTTTCGAAACTTTGTGTGGCACTGTTTGATTGGAAATTTTCTTAATTGAGTTGATTATCAATTCAGAATGAGCTTCAATAATGGTATTATGTAAGTTTGAGTCCTATAGGATTTCTAGGCATTGCTCCAGGGCCATGAGCTCTGCCATATTATTAGTGGCTTTACCCAGATGACTGTGAAAGATGGCTTTTATTAAACCCTTGTCATCTCTTATTACTCCTCCATACCCAACAATGCCATGGTTTCCTTTAGAGGCCCCATCTATATTTCACTTCATAAAACCTGGGGGGGTTGCTAGAGATCCTTATATGCTGATATATGACTTACAATCTTGGTTACTTCCAGGGGAAAGAGCCCCTGAAGGCCCAACTGACGCAGAATCTTCCTATCCTGTTCATGAGGTTGGTTCTCAGGGGGGGGATTTTATAAGGCTTCCTACAATCTCCTTGAGCTTTCTTATGATCTGATCCATGATGCTCTGGGCAGAACCACTCCTGCTCTTGAAGATTCTATTGTTGCGCTCTTTCCATACATCCCAAATTAGAAAGCCAGGAACCAGCTCCCAAGCTTTGTTGATTATTTCATTTGTAGAGAAATTACTCCTCCAATTCCTCAGAGTGCTTTTGACGCTGCCTTGTCCCAGCTAGAATGTCTGAAGATGGAAGCTACCCAATTCCATAGAGTGGAGGTGAATGGGCATAGATTGAGAAGGTGCTCCATAGTTTCTTCCTGTAAATAGCAAAGCTGGCATCTTGATGGACCAATAACCCCTCTCTTTCGCAGGTTTTCCCAAGTTAGAATCTTTTTATGTTGCACCAACCACATGAAAAGTTTGATTTTCATCCAAATTTGATTCTTCCATAAGTCCTTCCAAGCCGTATCAGGGTTTGTAAATTCAAGTCCAAGGGCTATAAGCTTGGCCTCTTTGAGGTTAAAGTTCCCTTCATTGTTTTTGCCCCATCTTAGTTGGTCTAAAGATGTTGAGATCATAATCTTTATCTGTTCCAAGATAGCTGTAAGAGCTTCTACCTGGGTCTTCAATGGAGAGTCCTCACTATTAATGAGATTCCTCCATACTCTCCATTTTCCTTCGTTTATGTCCTACTCCCAGAAGTCATTTACCCTATGTAACCCTTTGTCATCAGTATCCTTCTTAAGATTGTCAAAATCTTCTCTAAGCAGTTTTGGTTCTTATTGCTAATTATCTTCCCAAAACCAAGCAAGGCTTCCATCTCTGATTTCCTAAAAGCTATGTTTTTGAACAATAGCTCTGTTCTCCCAAGCTTTGTTCCAGATGTGAGATCCTTTAATTATCCCAGTCATTTTGATGTGCTCCATTTCTTTCCAGTTGTTTGCATACTTCTATTTCCAAAACTTGGCCCAAGGGGCATCTGATTCCTTTAACCATATCCACCATAGTTTTGCCCCCAAAACTTTTCTTAGGATTTCAGGGTCATCAAGTCCCAAACCTCCATGTGCCTTAGGTTTACATATCTTTTCCTAGGCTACCAGAGCCCATTTCATTTTCTCTTCTCCTTTGCCCCAAAGAAAATCTCTTTGAATATTTCTAATGTGTTGCATAACTTCTTTAGGAGTTGGGAGTGTTGATAACATGAAAATAGGAACAGTTTGTAAGATGGCTTTGGTAAGCACTAGTCTTCCTGCCTAATTCAAAGATTTGTTTGTCCATTTCCGAATTCTGTCCCGAAGTCTATTAATAATAGGCTCCCAAACTATCTTGCTTAGAGGTTTGTCTGTTAGAGAAATGCCCAAATATTTGGAGGGTAGAATTTCTCTTTGAAAACCTAAAATTCTAGTGAGGTTTCTCTGTATAGAAATATCAGTATTAAAAAAGAAAATCTTTGATTTGGTAAGGCTTACCTCAGTACCTCTCGCCATAGCAAAGTCTTTCAGAATTTTTTTGAAAGCCAGTGCTTCCTTGACCATAGGTGTACCTTGCAGCATGGTGTCATCCGTAAATTGTTGATGGGTCAAAGCATCCCCATTCATGGTGAGTTTGAGCCTGTGAATTTTTCCTTTTGCTTTGGTAGCTTTGATAGCATTTCCCAGCCCTTCCATCATGAAAATAAAGAGGAAGGGTGAGAGAGGATCTCCTTGTCTAAGGCCTCTTGTAGGCTTAAAGGTTTTGGATGGTGAGCCATTCAGTAGTATTGCAAAGCTTGAGGTGGTAACGAGGGTCATTACCCATCTTATCAAGTTATGGTCAAAGCCATATGCTTTTAGAACTTCCCTAATTTATGCCCAACTAAGCTTGTCATAAGCCTTTTCAAGATCAAGTTGCATGATCATACCTGTCTAATTATTGCTTTTTAAAGAGTGAATCACTTCGTGAGCTTGAATGATATTGTTTAGGATTTGTCTACCTTCCACATATCCAGTTTTCTCCTCAAACACTAGAGTTGGAAGAAGGGGCTTAAGCCTGTTTGCAATTATTTTTGAAATAATTTTGTACACCACATTTCATAATGCTATGGGTTTGAATCTATCTGGTGTCATAGCATTTTCCTACTTTGGGATTAAGGCTATGAAAGAGGTGTTGAGCGCCTTCAAAACAGTTCTTTTTTTTCTTGAATCCTCTACTACCTCCAAAATATCTTGCTTGACTATATTCCAGCACGCTTTGAAGAAAGCAACATTGAAACCATCCAGGCCAGGAGCTTTCCCATTTTGCATGTCTTTGATGACTTCGCTAACCTCTTGTTCATTCACTAGCCTGTTAAGATTGAAGTTATCTTCTTTTGTCACAAGCCTAGGAATGTGTTTTGTGAAGTCCTTGATGAAATGTGATCTGTCTATGAGGGGATCCTCTGCTATGCCTTGGAAATGTTGAGTCAGAGCAGATTCTATTTCTTTGTGGGTATTGAGTTGTATTCCCTGCGTATCTTTCAATTTAAGAATCCTGTTATGAGATCGATGGTCCATAGTGGACTTGCAAAAAAACCTTGTGTTCCTGTCTCCTTCCTTTAACCATTGGACTCTCGATTTTTGTTTCAAAAAGATTTCATCTTGCTTTCATAAGCCTTCCCAGTCCTGTTGAAGTGAATTAGCATGCTTCTTACCCTCCTCTGTGAATCCCTTATAGATGAGTTCCAGGTTCATTTCTTGTAACTTACCCTTAACTACTTTTTTTTCTTCGAAGATATTGCAAAACTCATTCTTATTCCAATATTTTAGCCTGAGTTTGATGTGTTTCAGCCTTCACTGTAATAGGAACATTTTAATACCCTGAACATTCAAATCTTCTTTCCACCATTTTTCAATGTTGCTGTAGAAGTCCGGATGGGTAAGCCAAATGTTTTCAAATCTGAAAGGTCTATTTCTTGGCATTCTTATAAAGGACGCTTCTAATTGAATGGACCAGTGGTCTGAGCCTCCAAAATGGAGAATCATAGCGGCCATGTCAAGGCCTGAAAGGATAAGGTCCTCAGAGATAATGAATTTGTCTAGCTTAGAGGTCACTTGAGTAGCCCCTCCCCTCTTATTGTTCTAGGTGAAGATATCATTGTAGGTTTCTGTATCTACTAGCCTCATGTTTGTGATGAAGTTCTGAAAAGCTATGGAATCTTTGCCTAGAGATCTAGTCCCACCTTTTTTTCTCAAGAGAGATCTAATCATATTAAAAGCCCCTCCCAGAATCCATGGGATGCCCATATGTAATTCTCTGAGCTCCTCCAGAGAGGTTAGAAGCTCGAATTTATCCTCAAGCTTTTGTGGACCATAGAAATTTGTGATCAAATAAACTTCCTTGTCCCCCAAAGGTTGGATGACCAATGATAGGTAGTTCCTGGATGCTTCAGCATCTAGGATTCCAAGTTTTTGAGGGTTCCACAGTGTAAGAATTCCTTTAGCTGTGTTGTCTGCTTTAACTTCTAGATATTCATACGTAATAAGCCACTTACTATGAATTTCTCTTATTTTGTCTACAGAACATTTTTTTTCCTGTATAAATAGCAAATCTGGTCTTTCCTCCTTCATTCTATTACTGAGATTTCATTGTTTCCTTTTACTTCCTAGACCCCTAATATTCCATGTTGTAAGCTTCATTAAGAAAGATTTGTAAATGAGTAACTCATTAGGTCTTTCATCTTACCTAAGTTTATCATGAGTTTACCACATTCTATCAACAGCTCATTTTGTCTTTTTCTTCCTCTTTTCCTTCCTGGGTTCTTGGTAGCATGTTCCTCTATTGCCTCCAAGGTTTTGACCCCTCCATTTTCTTGACTATCATGATTCCTTTTGACTCCCGAACCCTTTTCCCGAGTTCTTAGGAGGAAGAGTTGTTGTACTCTGTTAAATTCCTCTTGAGGTAGAGAATCTACACCTTTGGTAGTTCCTTCCTCCAGAAATTTTTCTAGATCTAGATGTTCCCTTTCCAGTATGTCCTGCAGCTCCTGCTCCTCTGTTCCCACTTCACTTGAGGTCATCTCTTGGTCCCTATCAAGCTCCATCGTGCTTGGCCGATCTTCCTCTTGTTGGCTCTTGTTAGAACTATTCTCTATGCTTTCATCCATTTCCTTAACTGGATTGTCCTTCACTACTTGCTTCTCTCTTTCAACCTCCTCATCTTCTTCTAATATCTTGAACCTATTATGACTAGGTTGCTTTTCCTCATGGGGTTTTTTATTTTTCTTTCTCCCCCCTTTTCCTTTACCTCCCACTTTAGTAAAGCTATTAGTCTCTTTACCTAAGGTTGCTCTAGTGCTGCTCTCCATTTTATTAACCGTGCATTCTCTGAAGAGGTGCCCGTGTTCATAGCATTTGTGACATCTAAAGGGTATATGCTCGTAATCCAATGCTTGCACCCAATCTTCATCATAAACCTCTAGTATTATTTCATCTGGAAAAGCCCTCGAGAGGTCCATTTCCACACATACTCTAGCAAATGAGGTATATTTTCCACGCAATGTGGCCTTTGATATTTTTATGAAATTTCCTAGTTTATTACCTATTTATTTTAATGATTCTAGTTGCTAGTAGTTTAGAGGTAGGGAATAAAGTCTTATCCATACCGGCACCAAAGTAAAAGTCTTACGCTCCAGGACAAAGTTCATCACCGAAGGTCGCATATATAGACTTGCAGCCGCATAGAAGTAAGGACCTCCTTCAAACATTCTGTCCTTGTCCTCTATGTTTTCAAACACAACCGTGAAGAAAACCTTTGATCCAAGGTGCAAATCGATATCTCCCTTGGGTTTCCAATGGTTCCTTATCCATGCATGTAGGGCCTTCTCCGTTGGCCATACCCACATGAATTTGCATATCACTGCATAGCTTGCCATGTGCTCCCTGTGCGCCTGTATCATTGGGTCACTTAACACCACTCGGGGTGTGATGGTAGCCCTTGGTTTACAAGGTCTTGTCCTACTTCTGGGGTCTGCTTTCTGACTATCTGCTTCTGCATATCTCTCCCGTTTGACTTCCTCCTACGTTTCTGCCATCTTCTGTGCTTTGATGTTTTCCCATTTTCCTCTTTTTGTACATCCTATTTCCACTTCCATGGGCTTCTTGAAATGATTGGAGACTACATGACTGTAGGAGGGAGTAGAACTCCCCCCTTCAAAAAAAATAATATATAAATTAAATTTAAATATAAATTTTACTAAGTTTATTGATAATACATATATACATATATACATATATACATATATATATATATATATATATATATATATATATATATATATATATATATATATATATATATATATATAAGTTAAATTTAAATATACATTTTAAAAAGTTAAGTCCCACTAGCACAACCACTTGAGGATGGACCTCGTTAGTACGGCAACCTAGGATCAAACATCATGGGTGAGGTTGTGCCTTATGCTAGGGGGAGGATACATGCTAAAAAATCCAGTCAACTTAGGACTGGCATCGCCCAGGACAAGTGTGATCCCCAGATGACTTTGATGGATAAGATGCCCCTGGGTGGCAGCTCCTTAAGCCACATGTCAAGCATGGAGGATCATTTACAACTTGACGAAAAAAAAAATTTATACATTTAAAAAAAAACAAATAACAAGATTCTTATCCATGAAAATTCACCTCACTTTATTATGGAGATTAATATCATGGGCCAATACCATGACTTATCAATACCACATCTAGAAAAAATCAAAACTCATTTCATATGACATTTGTTTATATAACATATTTTAATTAATGAAATTAATTAAAAGGTAAAAAAAGGCAACTACTTTGAAAATAAATCTTGATTTTTGATTTGTGTATACTATTAACAATATCCGAGAATATTTATTAATGGTTGATAATTAAATTAAAATTATAGATGTTCAATTCCAAAATAGACATTCTTACATAAATTTGTCTTTAGATCAAGTAAATGCCCCCCCCAAAAAAAATCTTGAGGTTCAAATAGTTTCTCAAATTTTGCATTCAAAAAAATGTTTGCATTTCAAAAAAATTGATGCTCTTTACACTTATATATGAAAAAATGATAATTATATATTCAATTAAATATCGATGAATATATCCCTGAGTTGTTTATATTTGATTGGAAAATTTTCTTAATTCACTTAACAAAGAGTGACATAAACAAATTCATGGCCATAAAGACATCCCATCTATCTCCTATTTTTTCAATTGAAAAACGCAGACTACCTTCATTAATTAAAAGAGGGATTTATTTCAAAACACAGACTACCTTCAAAGTCAATTATTTCAATTTGTTTTAAGTTAAAATAGTTCTAACTATTGGAGGAACTAGTGGAAGGTTAGTAGTGTAGTAGGACTCCAGTCAAACTCAGCAATCATCTAGTTAATTCATCAATCAAACCGAAATAGCTAGTGCATGCAGAGAATTTGAATCCCCCGGCTGTGGTGGAGATTCCAAGGAAGTGTAACATCATTTTTAGACTATTCTTGAGTGTACAGGTGTTGCATACAATTAGATGATCAACCTTGGGAATTGTGTAATCCATTTTGGAGAAATTCCTAAATAGTAAGGGCCTAATTTCTCAAGGAATTGCGCAAGGAAATAGGGGCTCAAGTAGAGGAAAAAACTGAGTAAGATTGAGTTAGAGCTTCTAAGTGAACAAAGAGATGGTTATTCACTTACAGGTTGAGCTCATATTGAGCTAGAAATTGTAATATATCTCTATTCATTAGAGTAATGCAAGCAGGCATTGGGGTTTTTAGCAGATTTCTTTCACCTGGAAAAAATAATGTGTGCATGTGTGTTATTTCTCATTGCATGTTTGTGATTTATGTTCTAAATTGTGAATTTATTTCCATAGAGAAATAAAGTAGGTTTGTGTCTTGTGATTTTGATTAAAACTTCATGAGGATTTGCAAATCTACACCATAATTTCTACATGGTATCAAAGTGGGATTCACATTAGAGAAGGAATTTCGAATTTACAGTTTAGTGTAGCAAGATCTCTTCAGAGCTGAGAAGATGACCTTCAATGGGTTGAGGTTGGAGTATTCCTTGTAATGAAACTTTAATTTCATCACATGGAAGAATCGCATGGAGGCGAGTATTGGATGACAACAGATTGCTAGAATACATTAACACAAATGTTTCAAAACCACAAGAATTTGATGCCCAGAACCTTGCTAAATGGAAGAAAGATGTATCCAAGGCATGGAGAATAATATTGGAGGGAGTACGAGACCACATTGTCACCAATCTCCACAAGAAATAAATTCTTTATGCAATGTGGCAGGCACTAACAGATATGTTCTAGAATAGAAGCAACCATAAGAAACTGGTGCTCAAGGATAAACTTCAAAATATCAAGATGCAGAAGAATGACTCGATCCCACAATATTTGAGCAGGTTCACGCAAGTTTGTGATGAGTTTGTAGAAGATGGTCTTACTGTTTTAGATGATGATTTGGTAAGCCTATCCCTTCTAGGCCTTCCTAAGAGCTAGCTTAACTACCAAGATTTGGTTTACGGGAGGGAGAAACTACCAAATTGGGAACGCTTATGGCTTGATTTGGTACATGAAGAAATAAGGCGAAATATAAAATATGGGACTTCATCCAAGGGTGAGTATGAAGAAAAATTTGCATTCGCTGGAAAGGGAAATAAGGGAAAAGGGAAGAAATCTCAAACCAAACTAGAATCCAGCCAAGGGGGCAAGAAAAGGATTTGTCCAAAATTAAATGCTTCCATTGTCATGAATTCAAGCACTATGCCATGAAGTGTCCACACAAAAACGCAAGCAAGAAGACCTTAGGAGGAGAAGAAGGTGAAGCCTTGGATTCACAGTTTGATCTTGACTTTACCCTTATCACATTTATGGTCAACAAAGTGATGGGGAGCATGTGGTACTTGGACCCTGTGCCTCGTTCCACATGACATGGTGTAGATACTTGTTCAATGACTTGGAGGATTCGCAAATGCACATCAAGCTAGGGGACGATAGAAGGTAGAGCATAACCAGGGTTGGTGCAGTCACTTTTAAGAGGGAGTTGTGCTCCCCTCTCAGGTTCAAGGATGTCATGTTCATTCGAGGACTAAATAAAAATCTCATCTCTGTTGCAGTTTTGGAATACTATGGTTATGATGTGATCTTTAGCAAAGGAAAAACATTCCTGAGACACATAGCCATGGGACAGATGAAGCATATCAAGGTTTGTGTGAAAAACCTATATAAGCTAGATGTGGAACGTTGTGCTACATTAAGAAATAAGGCAGAGAAAGTGCAAGGTCATGATGTCGATGAAATTTGGAACATAATACTTGGCCATTTACATCATGGCCCCTTGAAGATTATTCAACAAATAACCACTGGCCTCCCCAAAGGAGCACTTGAGCAACATGACGTATGCAAAGGATGCACTTTGGGGAAGTACGCGAAAGCCACATTCCATGATCGACACAACAAACCACATGTAGTCCTAGAAAGGATCCACTCTGATGTCTGTGGACCTTTCTCAATGGCCGCCACTGCCAAAAACAAATATTTTGTCATTTTTATTGATGACTTCTCACAGAAGTGCCATATCTTCTTCATGTGGAAGAAAGATGAGACATTCTCCAAGTTCGTAGAATTCAATGCACTGGTTGAGAAAGAAACTAGCAAGAAGGTGAAGGCTCTTAGGAAGTATAATGGAGGTGAGTATGTGTCAAATGAATTTAAAAATATCTTTGCAAAAGAAGGCATTTGATGAGATTTGAAAGCACCCCACAACCCATAGTAGAAGGGAGTGGCTAGGAGAAAGAACCATAGCATTATGGGAGTTGTGAGGGTGATGTTGCATGACCAAGGCCTACTTGTGCATTTCTTAGTTGAGGCATCAACACAACAGTCTATTTGTAGAATCAGAGTCCTCATTGGATTATTAGTATGATTACACTGGAAGAGGCCTTCTTGAGGAGAAATTTGAATGTGTCACACTTCAAGATTTTTGGAGTCTCTTTTTACTGCCATGTGTCCAAATAATCAAGGAAGAAGCTTGAGTTGAAAATAGAATTGGCGGTATTTTTGGGTTACATAGAAACTCCCCACAACTACCTTGTGTAATTTCCATCCTTCAGAATGACAATTGTGTGAAGGGATGTAAATTTTGACGAGGAGAAACCCATGTGGTTCTCTCTTGAGAGGGAGATCCAGATCAAACTAGAGGATGAGATTTTAGCTCCAAAAGAAGAGCTTGAGGAAGTTGTGGAGAAGCCACAAGTATAAGAGTAGAGAGTGGAGACATCCACGCTAGTAGAATCATCTAAAGAAGGAAGGAAAAGAACTAGGGAAGTTGATAGACTTGTGAAAGATGTGAGGGAGAATGTGGGAGCTCCTTCAAATTTTCACAGGAAGAGGAGGTCACCTGATTGGTACACTGGCTACATGGATCTAATGACTAAGCTTGTAGAAACTGAGCTATCCTATTTCGAGGAAGAAGTAGGGAAACATCTATAGGTTGACGCAATTGTGGAGGAATACAAATCCATTGTAAAGAACAATATTTGGAAAGTGGCCCCAAGACCAGCAGATTAATCAGTAGTGGGTTGGAGATGGATCTTCAAGGTTAGGGATGAAAAAACATAAACATATTGAAGTATAAGGCTAGATTTGTGGCGAAGGGGCACTCTCAAGTTGAGGGAGTTGACTTGAGGAGACCTTTTCTCCTGTAGCAAGGTACTCATCCATTAGATCAATTCTTACTCTCGCTACACAAATGGGGTGGAAGATCCACCAGATGGATGTAAAAACAAAATTTCTCAATGGATTTATTGAGGAGGAGGTGTACATAGAGCAACCACAAGGTTTTGAGACATTTGATCGAGAGTCTCATGTGTGCAAACTCAACTGAGCATTGTACAATCTTAAGAAATCACCTTGTGATTGGTACACCAGGATCAATAGCTATATCACTAGTTTGGGTTTCACCAAAAGTGAAGCGAATGAAAACCTCTATCACATGTTGGTAGAAGGTAAATTGCTTATTATTTTCTTATATGTTAATGATTTGATTTTAACTGGTGATGAGAAGCTAATCAGATCTTGCAAGGAGGACCTTCCAAGGGAATTTGAAATGAAGGACATGGGCCTCATGCACTACTTCCTCAGGTTTTAAGAATGGTAAGGAAATGGGTAATTGTTTTTCTCTCAAGGAAAGTATGCAAATGAGATACGACAAAAGTTTTGCATGGAGAGTTACAAACCCATGGAGACACCTCTAGAAACCAACTAGAAGAAGGAGGATGCCACTATAGGTGAGGAAGTGGATACTACCATTTATCGACAGTTAGTGGGTTCACTGATGTATCTTGTGAACACACGACTAGATATGTGATATGTAGTCAACCAACTGAGCCAAGCTATGGTTAGCCCGACCAAATTATTTTGGAAGGCATCAAAGCATGTTTTATGGTACCTCAGAGGCACTGCCCAGTTTGGAATATGGTACAGACGAACAGAAGGAGTGAAGCTATGTAGCTTCATAGATGCAGGTTGGTCATGGAGCCCATCTGGCTGAAAGAGTACATCAAGTGGAATTTGCACTGTTGGGTCTGCAATTGTAACCTTGTACAATAGGAAGCAAATGTTTGTGGCGCTTAGCTCAGCAGAAGTAGAATACATGACTGCATGTCAAGAAACATGTGAGGTGATCTCGATGAGAAAGATAATTGTGGGACTGTTTGGTCAGATGATGGATCTAGCTGTAACCTATTGTGATGATCAGAGTTGCATCAAGATCTATGAGAATCTTGTATTTCACGATCGATCCAAGCATATAGATTTTTGGTATCACCATTTATGGGATGGTGTGCAAAGATGGGTAACGTTGCTACAATACATTCCGACAGAGAAACAAGATGTTGACATTTTGACAAAGGCCTTTTCAAGAGGGAAGTTCGAGTTCCACAGGTGCAGGATAGGGGTGATCGATAATCCCTTTATTGTTGAGAGGGAGTGTTGAAAATTGAAACAATAAATTCTCAATTTGATTTTGCCTTGACTAAATTGAGAAAATTTGAATTTCCACATTAGCAAACAACTTGGATGCAATTAACTTGTGTGAAATGGCTTGTGTCCCCCAATTTACTCAATAAACTCGAGTTGGATGAGTTAGAGTTCAATTAAGCATGTGTGATTTATAATTTGTAGAAATCAAGGTCAGTTATTTCAAGTTATTATCAGTTAAACTAGTTCTAACTATTGGAGGAACTAATGGAAGGTCAGTTGTGCAGTAAGACTTCAATCAAACTCAGTGATCATCCAATTAACTGATCAATCAACCCGAATAACTAGTGCATGCAGAGAATTCGAGCTCCCTAGTTGTGGTGGAAATTCCAAGGCAGTGTAACATCATTTGTAAACTAGTCTTGAATGTACAAGTGTTTCATGCAGTCAAATGATCAACCTTGGGAATTGCACAATCTATTTTGGAGAATTTCCTGAATAATAAAGGACTAATTTCTCAAGGAATTGTACATGGAAACAGGGGCTCAATCAGAGGCAAAATTTGACTAAGTCTAGGTTAGAGCTTCTCAATGAGGAGAAAGATAGGTTATTCACTTGTAGGTTGAGCTTAGATTGATCTAGCAACTGTAATACATCTCTATTCATCATATTAATGCAAGCATGCATTGGGGTTTTTAGCAGATTACTTTCCCTTAGAAAAAATATTGTGTGCATGTGTTTTATTTCTCATTACATGTTTGTGATTGATGTTCTAAATTGTTAATTGATTTCCATAGAGTAGTAGAGTAGGTTTGTGTCTTGTGATTTTGTCTAAAACTTCATGAGCAGTTGCAAATATACACCATAATTTCTACAATGTATTTGAGGCATTAATGAAACACATCTGCCAACCAATACTCACATGTGTGGGTAAAAAAAGAGCAGAGGAAAATTGTCGAGTACCTCAGAGCATGATAAAAAATACATGTAAAGCTCCATATGCCTCATAGAGGCACAAAAAATGGAGCCTATGAGTAAAAAAGGAAAAAGACAACCCAATTAGTGAAAAAAGGATTTGGCCCAATCAGTACACAAAGGATTAAGCTTCTTTGATCACTTTGTCAATGAGGAGCTCAAGGAAAACCATACCAGACTAAAGAGAGATCCCACACTTAGAAAGAGTGTCTGACTCCATATTCTGCACCAAGATACATGTAGGAAGGAGATGTCTCTGAAAGCAAGTAATAGGGCTGAGATATTTTCCATATAATGGTGGAAAGATGGGACCTCGAGAGAATCCTTCCCTTCAACCCATTCAATGACAATCCTAGAATCCCCTACAATCTTGAGCCCATCAATAGCAAGCCATGTTGCACATTGGAGGGATCCCCACAACGCAACCACCTATGCCCTGCAATAAGTACCACTACCTCCATGTAGAAGAAATAAAATGAGCATTTAGGGAAATTATTGATGTAGACCCACATCCACATTTACCCCTAGCAAAGGCTCCATCGAAGAAGGCTAGAGTGAGTGAATCCCCTATATCCTTGAATGAAACAGATCAGCATGACAGTCTTGGGTGCACGGGCCAATCTCATTTAAGAAAGCAACAATCTTGAGGCAAGTGGCCAAGATATTACGAGGTACATTTTCAAAGATGTAGGCATTCATGGAATGCCAAATTTACCAGAAGAGGTATAGAGGGAGGCTTATGTATGCTTTCAATTATGAAGACCAAAATCGAGGACAAGGGAATATAGATGAATGTATCTCCTGCTTGCCTAAATAGGGTTTTATTGTTCAACAAAAAATGATTAAAAAGTAACAAGAAAATAAAATGGCAGAGGAATAGGAAGTCCATGATTGGAATGAACATTTCCAAAATGGGGCGTGTAATGTCGGCCCTGGCTATTACATTCATTGAATGCACTACATGATAATGCTAACATTAAAAATTGCAAGGTAGTAACGTAAGCGAATCTCCTGCAATTAAATATGATTTTGCATTAAATACATGTAGCAAAGTATGAGTGGTATCCAAGAGTTTATTTATTGAAATTTTCATCATTTGTGAATTATTGTCTATTAAATATAATTAGCACAATTACATTAATAAATAAATATCAATCAATGTTGTCATAATTTTTTTTTTTTTAACAACTTGACCATTCAACCCCATATATAATACACATTATTCTTCAATTTTCAGAACCCGAAAAAACAAAAATAATGTCAATGTTTGGACAACCTAAAAATTCTAGGTGGTGCCTACCTAACTAACCTATAATTTTCGGAACCTGAAAATCATGTTCCTTTTTGGTTGAAGATCTATGACCCAAAATAAACATTACTGCATAATTTACTTTAGGCCAATCCAAAATTGTATATATATAAACCACAAACAATATTTACAATGGGTTTTCATTGCATAATTTACATTAAGCCCACCCAAAATTGAATATATAGAAACCACAAACTATATGTACATTGGTTTCTGGAAAATGTGACATCTGGAAGAACGATTTTTTGCTTTGAAAATGGGTAAATTGATACCAAAAGAAGAAGCCTTCTCCTTTGGTACAAGATATATGAAATAATGCTACATTTTAGTGTTCACGGTATACCTTCTGTTTATAAATCTGAATTGTTGGATCCATATTTTATTTTCCAATCTAGGATTGCATATCTACGTTTGGAATGAGAATATTCTTGTTTATGGTTTGATTTGTCATTGGGGACGTATTGTTGTTTTCAATACAAGTCTTAATGATGATGTACTCGTACACGAAACCGTCCCCCGCGATTTGGGGATCTTCCATGACTTCCTCCATAGTCACACATCATTTCTTGAAATGAAACCTGGGTGAGAAAAGCTAACCTGGAGTATAGGACAAAAGAAGTGATGAGGGGGCATAACATCAATTTCCTCTATGACATGTCTGATTTGAGAAACAACAAGGGATTTGAATCTATAAAGTTTTGGCAGAACATCCTTTTCCAAGTCTGGCCTTTTCCTCTGCCGAAACTCTACACATTTAAACCCTAATAGTGCTGATTCCAGAGCTTCATGAAGAGTCCAATCTCCAGAATTTTCGTCTAGGATCTCCTGAAATGAGCCATCCTCAATGGTTGTTTCAACTGCATCTATTACAACCATGGGTGGTCTTCATATCAGCAATTGCAGAATGATTATTCCCAGAGCATACAAATCAGACTTGGGGCCAAGAATACCAGTCCTTTGGTACTCAGGATCAATAAAACAAAATGTGCCTGCGAGGACTGTGCTATTGTACTGGGTTGGCATGGTTGTGGTCATTGTAGGCACAAGCCTGGCAAGACCCGCATCATCGATTTTTCTAATGAAGTTGTGATCCAGTAAGATATTTGCAGGTTTTAAGTCACGATGAACAATTGTCGTGGCTTTGCTTTGTGAAGAAAAAGCAATGCAGATGCCACTTTTCAAATGATTCTGAAGCGTGAAAACCATGGAAGATGAGCATTGTTTCCCTTGCAGAGAAGACGATCTTCTAGACTACCATTTGCCATATATTCATATATCAAACACCCATGTTCAGGGCAGGCTCTATGAAAAAGTACCATGAGAGGGTGACGAACTTGGCTCAAAATCTCAAGCTAAACAATTTAGGAAAAGAAAAACACCCAACCAAAGATTTGAAAACAAAATAAGCAGAAACCCAAGTAATAAAAATCCTCTACAAATTCATTTTATTAAGTTTTAGATTTTAAGATCATTAACCATAAGTAGTGCTTTAAAGATTTAATACCTCTCGTTGAAATTCTTGAAAGACTTGAGTTGCTTCATTTTTAAGAATCTTGATTGCCACTATGGTATGTTGCAAAGTGAACATGTAGACAACACCATAACCTCCCTCTCCTATCTTGAGTGAATCTGAGAAGAAAGTTGTGGCAGTTTGAATTTCTTCTATTGAGTATCTTATGTATCTGTATCCTTTATGGGTAGATTCAAGCTTTTCCTATCCTTTCTTTCTCTCTTCTGCTTCTATTGTGGATCTTAGTTCTTTCTTAGGCCTCCTTTTCAGCAAGTTGTCTAGTTGTTTCAGCATGTAATATTGATTTTTTGAATTAATACTAACATATAATATTGATTTTTTGATTTTTTTTTCCAAAATGTTATAGGTAATGGCTACCAAGATGATTATCAAAATGATGATCCAGACTATGCTGAGTATACATCAGGAGATGATGATGATGAGGATGGTGATAACATTGGTGAAGGAGATGATGATGAGGAGGATGGAGATAGTGTTAGTGATGGTGACATGGATGAGACTAATCAAGATGGCCAGGATGGTGATCATGACAATGATCTTGGTGGGGTAGCTGCACATGCACATGCACTATTTTTTATGAAGAATTATTTTGTAGAATCATATTCCTATTTTTAGATGGATGTTGTGAATTTATCCTAGAATAATTATATCTATGAAACATTTTGATTTGTTAATTATACAATGACTTGGCTTTGATTAAATATTATGATGATATTGTCAATATTATATTTTTATTTGATGTTTATATTGGAAATTATCACCATTATTTTGATGGAGAATTATTATGTATGGTGATATTACCATCTTTGGATGTATGTTGTGAATTTATCTTAGAATAATGATATTCATGAAATATTTTGATTTGGTAATCATATTTGAATTTGTTTTTATTCGATTATGTTGGTACTTTATATATGTGTTTTGAAATTGTCAATGAATCATTATGTTCAAGGATATTGGCAGTTTCTCTACCTACACAACTTTGCACAACAATATGTCCTACTATACCCCCTAGTCTATTTGCTCGGAGTTTCCATGATTTGACTTTTGGTCACTGGAGTTATAGAATTTGGTTATACTTCTTGTGGATATCTAGGTGTATTTGCATTAATTTTATTTGTATGTACTAAAATGAGTCAAATGATCTCTAAGAAATAAGCTAATATTGAGAATAACTCTACTTGTTTAAGTTGTTGAGTACTCATTACCGAGAAAGCTTAAATTAGCTCATACTATGTTGCATTACTCTGCATTATAGACAATGCATATATGAAGAAGCATTGTCTCCATTTATTCATATTAGAAAATACTAACCATAGGATAAGTAAGGAACAATGAAACCATTGTATTTTAGTGATTGTGTATACCTTGGATCCAATTATTATGGATTTATTGTGTCATAACTTTCCTAATTGACAGGAGGTTGTGTAAAAGGGATTTCTTGCAAAGTAATTGACATGAGACTATGTAAAAGTGATTTATTTATGAGAATTCTTAGTATTAGATAAACTACAACCAACATCTTACATCTCTTCATATTCTTATTATCCCTTTGGGTCATCGGAAGAGGTGACCAAAGGTTCCTTTGCTGTGTGGATGTGAATTTATTTTGGAATAATGATATTTGCAATGAGTGTTGACTTGGTAGTCATATATTTAAATTAAAATGTGTTTAAGATTTTTTATGGACAATTATTGTATATGATGACATTGCTATTTTTTTGGATGGATGTTGTGAATTTCCCTTAAATTTATTTACAAACACTGTTATCGATTTGAATTTTGGTATATTCTGTAATGAAATTTAGAAACTGTGATATATTTCACTATTCAATTGAAATTAGTAAAATGAATCCATAAAGGGGGTCATAAATGGGAAAAAAAGGGTACACTCTACACAAGAAGTCAAATGTGGATGTAAAAATGGATGTAACCATGGATACAAAATTGGGAGTAGAATTGGATGTTAAATTAGGCATTAAAACAAGATGCAAATAAGGACACAAAAAGTGTTTTAAACTAGAAGTAAAAAAAGGTGCAACAATAGACACAAACAAGGGAACAAAACAAGGCATACAAAAGGATACCAAATTGGGCGCAAATAAAGATGCAAAAATGGACACCAAACTAGATGCAAAAAAGGAAAGAAAACTAGATATAAAATAGGATGCAAAAGGGGATGCTAAGTTGGGTGCTAGAAAGAAGAAAAAATGATGCAAATTAAGATGCCAAATGATAATGCAAAGAATGGTGTAAATTTGAGATGCAAACTTGGGTACAAAAAGGAAAAAAAAATATGTAAGGAAGGACATAAAACAAGATGCAAAATGGGGCTAAAAAAAGGTGAAACCAAGGACACCCTATTTGGAAGCCAAAAATGATGCATAATTAGAAGAAAATTTAGACTCAAAAATAGACACAAAATGAGATGCAAATGTGGACACAAAATGATGTAGAAAAAGAATGCAAATTTGGCTGGCGAAAATGATGTAAAATTAAACACCAAAAATGATGCAAAATTCAATGAAAAAGTAGACGTAAATAATGGTGCAAGATTTAACAAATAAGTAGACAAAAAAATAGTGAAAAAATGGGCATAAAAATAGCTCAAATTTGAATGAAAATTGAGATGGAAATTTGGATGCAAAAAGTGATGCAAAACTTGGTGCAAAAACAAATGCAAAAGTGGGTGTAAAAAATGGCTCAAAATTGAGTCTAACATTACACACAAAATGGGATGATAAGGTCGACACAACACATGGCTTAGCATAGGATGCTCAAAAGGATGTAAAATTGGATGCAAGAAATGGTGTTAAAAACAATGCAAAATTGGATGCAGCAAATGATGCAAAATATGGTGCAAAATGGAATGCGAAAAATAGAGACAAATCAAAAGTAAAAGTCGACGTAAAAAATGGTCCAAAAAATGACGCAAAAACGAGCACAAAATGGATGCAAAATTTGGTGCTGAATAAAATTCAACATATGATGCAAAGATAGGCTCCAAAGCTAGTGAAAAACTAGATGCAAAAATAGGCACAAAATTAGAAGCAAAAACTAGTGTAAGACTAGATGAAAAACCTAGTGTAAGAATAGATGCAAAATCCAGCACAAAATGAATGCAGAAAAGGCGATAAATTGGATGAAAAAGACTGTGTAAACTTGATGCAAATGATGGTGCAAAAATGGAAGCAATGAATGGCACAAAATAGGAATAAAAAAATGATGAAAAATAGATGCAAAAAATGGCACAAAACTAGAAGAAAAACCTATCATAAAATCAAATGCAAATCTTGGTGCAAAATTTGAAGCAAAAAATGATGTGTAATATGGTGTAAGGAAGGATGCCAAATCTAGCATGAAAATGGATGAAATATCAGGTGCAAAAAAGGATGCTTTAAAAAAATTAAAATAGAGTTAGATTTAGTGGAAAGTTGCTCATCCCAATTGTAAAAAAGAATGCACTAAAATCAGGCACTAAATCTGATACAAATTGTCTGTTTTGTTGTAGTGAATCTAGCTATTACTTAGATATTAGTTATTTTTAATTTTATCATGAGAAGAGTGTCCATATATGCATAGAATGAGTGCTTAATGTCGTAATAATTCATACAACTTTATGGCCTTTTATTACTAGTTTATAGAGTTGTTTCATAAACGAAGGAACTAAAAGATTGCTATCTTTACAAGAATTGTTATAATAAGTTCATAGTCTTAGTCTTAATATTATTAATTAGATAGATTCTTGGCCATTGCATTCTTAATGAAATATCATAAAGCAACTTTCTCCTAAGGATTAAGGAGTTGCATTGTGGCACTACTTTTTCCTTTATGAGCATGTTGCATTAAGATACTAACAACAATCTAAATTATAATTGTATTTCTAATTTACAATTAACATTTCTTTGTTTTTATGTACTCCTTTTTTCATTGGCTTAACATTATTCATCTTTCATTGACATAGTTAGTTACATGAGTTTTTGGCCATCATTATTCTCTTGTATATATGTACATTTATATAGATTAAATAGCAGTTTCATTTATGTATTATAGTATAATTTTTTTGATTCTCTAACCTGATTCTACAACCTGATTCTGTAGCAAAGTTGTTGTGTTATATTTTTGAAATCTAGTTTCTAAATGAAATGTACAAATTAGAATTACATAACATTTTGTAGTTTTTTAGAGGCGAAACTTACAATCCTTTTATTTAAACAAACATAACAAGTTTAGACTGTTTACTTTTGACCATTTCATTTATATCATTAAATTGATCATTAACTTGTAGTTGTAATTTAACCATAGAATAGTATAAATTTATTTTATATTAGTATGGGATAACCGTAGTTTAGAGTAGGATTAGTTTTCCTCGGATTCATTTCTTCGAAAGAGGAAAGGATCTAAGGCTAACAGAGCCTATAAACCCATCAAGGGTAGCCATACCAAATAGCTTGGGATATTAAATAGCCTCGGTTTGGGCTATTCCTCCCTTGTTGACTAGGGTGCATAGTGATTGTATTAACATATTCATGTTTATGTATGTTTTCATTGAAACACTTTACCATTTACTGTAGAATTATACTATTATGCTAATGAGTATCTGTTGTTAATATATTACATATAAATGGATTGTAAAGTTATATTTGATAATAATGTAATCTATGTTAATTTAAAGAAAAAAGGACGTTCTCGAAAATAAATTATTGTTTTTATGCAAAATTTGGTTTGATTATCACTATTGGATGGAACGATCGAGGTCACGCATTTCCCTAGGGTTTGATCTCTTTGTGGCCCTTTGCCTAGTTCCATCACTGATTTCATGCCCATGAGTTACCACATAGACAAACCTTGGTGCAAAGGTGAAGCCCTTCACATCCTCCAAGGTGATGATCGAAGGGAGAATTTGGCTCATTATCCTGTGGAAGGGTCCAACCCCTACTATTTTGCACAAACCATTCTTGAGGGTAAGAAATTTCTATGTTCTGTTAAAATCATTTGTATATTAGCTCCCTATAAACTTGTAAAGAAAGAATAGTATCATAGAAAGGCATCCAAAGCTTGGATCTACGATGACAACATGGATTTTCCATGATGGTCATGATAGGCATGTACTATGGGGCCATTAACCGACCATCCACCTTTTTGCACATAGGGATATCATACTATTACTCCTAGATTGAGTCTTATATTAAGTTGGAAGAGACTTAAGAATGAAGGAGGAGATGTTCCACTCCTCGCAACCACTGGACTGCAAGAAATAATTCCTGAGGGAAAGTGGCACCATCAAAGATTAGAGGCAGTCTAACTTGCCAGCATGCGCATATAAAAGCGGGTTCTTCCAAATATTCATAAAAACCCTATCTGGTAGATCCATATTGATTTGGGACAAGGATAAGGACTCAGTGGAAATCCTCAAAAACAAGATTCAGTTGCATGAGGGGATGCCCATAGTACATCAAAATCTCATCTTAAAAGGGAAATAGTTATAAGACTTGCAGACTCTCAAAGATTATAAGATAATCAAAGGCTCCACTCTTTCTATGGTCTCAGGATTGTATGGTGGAACTAGACCTTTCCCATCTGTCTCCTACAAAGAAGTAGCTAGAGGAGGTGTTGGACATGTTAAAGCTACAACCCTAGGTAGGAATTTTCTTGGCCCTTACATAGTGGATAAGAAGGAGGAATACCCACAGATAAATTTCAAGAACTCACAAGTAAACAATATGTTCTCATATTTTTACAAAGGGATTGTAATATGTAGATTTAATTGTTTTTTGCCTAAAACTGAAGACCTTTACCAGTGGATCTACAAAAAATGGACCAAAAAATACGACATCTACTTATGCTCAAAGGGTTTCTTCATAATATGCCCTTTATTAAAATCATGTTACCAGAAAATTCTGAAGGAAGGATCGTGGTTCTGGGGAAGACTTGGGTTATTCACTACTCCCTAGCTTCTAGATTTCAACTCATCTACCATGGAAGTTACAAAAATTCCCATTTGGATTTGTTTGCAAAACCTCCCACTTCCATTTTGTTAGGATATCCGACACATAGGAAATAGTTAAGTACAACTTGGTCTAGTATAGAGTTAGGTATAGAGTTAGGTAAAGTGTGTTTCTTTACTATGTACATTTTGTAACTTACAATCCGACGGTCACGATATGTAGTGATCCGACGGTTCATTCTCTCCACGGTATTACCGACACTTGATCCGTGGCTTAACACCCGATTGGTCCATGATCTCTATTTAAAGAGCATGGAGGGTCATTTGTAGGGTAATTCGTCTATGAGAGAAGCATATGTAAATTTTTATTCTTTTATTAATAAATTGCCTGAAGTGGTCACGTTGGCTCAGGCCGTGGACTGTTTCCCTCTTTGAAGGTTTTAACCACGTCAAATGTACTGGTGTATTGATTTGTGATCTGTTTGTGAGCGGTGTCCTTTGGTGTTCTGTCTGAGGAACTTACCCTATAAATTCCTACATCGTATCAGAGCTATTTGAGGGCCGCGCCCATTGGTGATTCAAATCTGAAGCCAGTAGAACTGCATCCGACTGACGTTTCCTAGATCTACTATTTCTGACTGCTTTCGGGCTGAGAGGACTACTCTGTTGTGTTGGGAGCATCTGTTCCAGTGTGGAACCCCTTTCGTTTCACGCGAAAAGGTTTCTGGTAGCCCTAGCTGCGTCATTTTTAAGATCTGGAGGTATACAGTGTTTATTTGCAGTTTACAGTTATTTTCTCTTGTTTATTTCGGTTTCGGTTTATTTAGCCTTTTTTATTACCGGATCTATACCTTTCATTTCTGTGTATGCTCTTTTCCCTGCAACTCTGTGCGATCTGGGCAAATCAGAAACAGAAAGGAAGGATTTTTCTCATGCGTATGCTCTTTTCCGCTGCGCCTTAGTGTGATCTTAGAAAATCAGAAACATTGAGGAAAATATTTAGTTTCCGGCTAAAGCTAACTTCGAGCCGCAAGGTTCGTTTTTGAAAATATTTAGTTTTCAGCTAAAGCTAACTTCGAGCCGCAAGGTTTGTTTTTTTTGTATATCCGTGTTGGGTTTTGTGTTTGTAGGGAAAAATAGCTTTCTCAAAGCAAGCACGCAAACCTAAGCATCAACCCCCCCTCTCTCTCTCTATCTCTCTCTCTCTCTCTCTCTCTCTCTCTCTCTCTCTCAAACTTTTTGTATAGCTCACTTGGTGCAAAGCTAATTTATGAGAGTAGAGGTCTTGGGTTCAAGTCTTCATTTTGTGGGGGTGGATTTTTCATTTCCGCACATTCCTGCACTTCGTCGGCGACTTGATCAAATTTTCTTCAAAAAGCCATAACTTCTTCATCCGGAAGTCGTTTTCAGAACCGTTTTTTTTAAACAGCCTAATTTTTCGAGATCTTTTCATTGCAACACTTAGTTTCAGCATCTATAGCTTCAGTTTTTTTTTTAAAATGGAAAGTCCATGCCAAGTTATTCTTGACAGCACCAACTACTTCCAATGGTGGTCCTACATTGTGGATTTACTTAGAAGTAAAGGTTTTTATAGAATAGCCACAAGCCAAGAGACCAAACCAAAAGATGAAGACAAGGTAGCTAAATGGGAAAATAGACAAGACCAAGCACGCGGGTTGATAGGGATGTCTATTTCTCCAGATCTTAGATTCCATATTGCAGAACTTGATACTCCTGATGAAGCAATGAAACAGATTACTAAAGTCTTTGGAATTAAAAATGAACTTAAAGCCCATCAACTTGAAAATGAATTGCTTACATTGGACCCCAATAATTTTTCTTGCATTGAAGATTTTTTGTCCAAGTTCAAGACCCTTAAACTTCTCTTGGAAGGTGTTAAGGTTAAGAAAGAAGATAGTAGCCTTATCTACTCCATTCTTACTAAGTTGGGACCAGCCTATTCTGTGTTTGTTTCCACCTTCCATTCTACAAGAGAAGCCTTCATTTCTCAAGGACAAACCTACAAGTCCCCTTCCTTTGATTCCTTTTGTGATTTTTTAATAAGAGAACAAGAAAAACTCTTACACCTTGGTCTTCTTCATCTTGGAAACTCTTCTAAGAAAGCGTTAGCCGCCTAGCAGAAACCAAATCCAAAGAATCCTAAGAAGTTGTATCCTAAAAAGAATGGTCCTAAACCAAACAAGGGTCCTAAGCAATTTCAACCTCAAAATGAAAAATCATTTCAACAAAATGATAAGACGAATAAAAACAAAGTGAAGAAGACTGATAGACATTGCAACTTTTGTAATCGAGATGGCCACTTAGAATCCAAATGCTTTAAGAAGATGGAAGCCTTGGAAGCAGCAATGAAGAAGCATGGAGCTCAATCAAACTAGATGTAAGTCATTTTCGTGTTTTCAAAAGTTAAGCATGGGCCCATATTCCAGATGAGAAACATAAATCTTTAGAACCTAAGAGTGAAAAATGTATTTTTGTTGGATATTCCGAAGATTTCAAAGGATATAGACTTATTCCACTTAAGTCCAAAAATGTTATCATTAGAAGAGATGTAAAGTTTGCTGAAAATATATCGGCCTGTGAGCCTAGTTCAATAGATGTGCCACCTCTCCCTATCTCTTCTACTTTTGAAAATATTTCTTCTTCAGATGATGAAAGCGAGGATGAAAATCCTCCCCCACCTTCTCAGGGTCATCCTTCAGCTCCTCAGCTTCCAAAATGGGTCCGTGCTACTCGAGATGAAGCAGGTGATCTTGCCGGAGATCCTACAGATCAACGATGTACATGTTCTCAGTTCGAGAGAGCCTCTTCTTTACTGGCTCAAGCTTCAGTGAATTATGATCCTGACACCTTTGCAGAAGCTTCAGGCCATCCAGATTGGGAAGCAGCTCTGAATGAAGAATATCATTCATTATTGGCAAATGATACATGGGATCTTGTTCCTCTACCAAAGGGACGAAAACTTGTTAGATGCAAATGGGTTTATAGAACCAAGTATGGACCAGATGGGAAAGTTGATAAACATAAAGCTCATCTTGTTGCTAAGGGTTTTTCACAAGTTGAAGGCATTGAATATACTGGAACCTTCTCCCCTGTTGCCAAAATGAACTCTATCCGCCTTGTTCTTTCTCTTGCTGCCTCTTTCAAATGGGAAGTCCATCAGATGGATGTTAAATCCGCCTTCTTGCATGGGGACTTGCATGAAGAAATCTATATGGAACAACCTATTGGCTTTATACAAACAGACTCCAGCCTTGTATGCCAGCTTAAGAAATCCCTTTATGGTCTCAAGCAAGCTTCTCGAGCTTAGTATGCCAAAATGGATAACTTTCTTTTAGAAAATGGCTTTTCTAGGTGTCATTCTGACAATACTGTCTACACCAAGAAAGTGGGCAAGTCCCTTATCATTCTTGTTCTTTATGTTGATGATCTTATCCTGACTGGTAGTGATCCCAACCTTATAAACCATGTGAAGTCTAGCCTTAAAAGGAAGTTTGAAATGACAGACTTAGGACACTTACATTATTTTCTCGGTCTTCAAGTCTTGCAATCCAAGGAAGGTATTTCCCCTTCTCAGTCCAAGTATGCCTGTGATATTCTCCACCATCTTCACATGGAAGACTGTAAGCCAGCCCCTTCTCCCTTTCAGTCTCGAGTCAAACTTTCAGCCACTTATACTTCTCCTGAAGTTGATGCTACCTTATACCGTCAACTTGTAGGAAAACTTTTGTATCTAACCCATACTCGTCCTGAACTTTCCTTTGCCATTGGCCTTGTTGCTCGGTTTATGAAAAACCCACATGAAATTCAGTGGAAAATAGCTAAAAGAATACTTCGTTATGTTCGAGGTACAGTTCAGTTTGGGATTCATTACAGTGCCGAAGTAGCTCCTCTATTGGTTGGTTTCACTGATTCTGATTGGGCTGGTGACCCTGATGATCGGAAGTCTACTGCAGGTTATGTGTTCACTCTTGGTTCAGGACCTATTACATGGGCTTGCAAGAAACAAGGTGCCATTTCTCTTTCTTCAGCAGAAGCAGAGTATCGTGGTGCCGTAGAAGCTAGTAAGGAATCCTTGTGGCTTCGTCAAATCCTGTCATAGTTTGGCTTTCAGCAGAAGCATCCGACTACACATTGGTGTGATAATCAAAGTGCCATTCAGCTATGCAAAGATCCAGTCCAACATCAGCGCAGCAAACACATTGAACTGCACATGCACTTCATCAGAAAGCTCATTCATGACCATGTTCTTGAAGTGCAATATTGTTCAACAGATGATCAAGTTGCAGACATCTTTACAAAGGCTCTCACAGAGGCGAAGTTCACTAAAATTTGATTTATGGTTGGAGTTCAGGAAGTTGTCACTAAAGGGGGATAGGCTCTAGTGCCTCCTTCCTTCTCCTATTGCGTCATATTTGTAAATCCTTCAATCCTATCCCAAGTTGTTCTTAAGGGGGGATGTTAGGATATTCCGACACATAGGAAATAGTTAAGTACAACTTGGTCTAGTATAGAGTTAGGTATAGAGTTAGGTAAAGTGTGTTTCTTTACTATGTACATTTTGTAACTTACAATCCGACGGTCACGATATGCAGTGATCCGACAGTTCATTCTCTCCTCGGTATTACCGACACTTGATCCGTGGCTTGACACCCGATTGGTCCATGATCTCTATTTAAAGGGCATGGAGGGTCATTTGTAGGGTAATCCGTCTATGAGAGAAGCATATGTAAATTTTCATTCTTTTATTAATAAATTGCCTGAAGTGGCCGCGTTGGCTCAGGCCGTGAACTGTTTCCCTCTTTGAGGGTTTTAACCACGTCAAAAGTACTGGTGTATTGATCTATGATCTGTTTGTGAGCGGTGTCTTTTGGTGTTCTATCTGAGGAACTTACCCTGTAAATTCCTACACATTTTGGCATCATGAAGTACTTGAAGACATTGGAAATGCATTGGAAGTATTCGTAAAAACAGACAATGAGATAATAACAAAGGGGCTTTTCACTTTTTCCTGCATTTGTGTGAAGATCGGCCTCACAAAGGGGTTGTCATACCGCATCCAACTAAATAATTGTCACTTCCAATGGACAAGGAGTCTTGATTAATAAAAACCAACCTCTAGATGTCATGTATGTAACCTAACAAGAAATTTACAAGACAATTTATCTCTAGCCAAAAAAACAACAAATAAGAGGAAAGGACCATGGGCTAAAACAAAAATATTGCATCCCTATGAGCCCCCTTTCTTCAGATAATGAAGAAGTGGAGAATTAAAAGGACCCCCTAGAAAAGGAAATGATGAAATGAATGAAAATGACACTCAAGAAGAGCTCCCTCCATAGACCATAAATCCCAATCAGAACATAGAAATGTTAGTCACATCAAATGTCTTAGCCATTGAAGCAGCAACATCAAAGAAAGAAATGATTCTAGGAACTAAAAGATCACACGAAATAGAGAGCTTTGAATATGAAAAGAAGCCCCCCCTTCCTCCGAACACAATGGATACAACATTGGTTGTTATCCAACATGGCCTAGGGCCATGGAAGGAAGTAAAAAATAATAAAGGGAAGAAAGGAAAAGTGGATGGTTTCTACAACCATACTAGTTGTTGGCACTCCAACTAGTTTTTTTCTTTTTTCTTAGTTATGAGGGCTTTAAACCATTACTATGATGGATCCAAGTGATCATTTATCTCTAAATGCATGTCAATCATGTATCTACAAAACGTAATTTTATTTCACTTGATAATAAAATAACATTTTTTTTCCGAGGAAAAAAAACACAAACAATTAAGAGTTCTTAATTTTTATACGCATTTAGAGTAAAAACTATGCTTTTAGAAAGAGTTATACATGGTTTTCTATTGAATATATTATTATTTAATAATAATAAAAATAATAATTTTATTAATATTATTATTTTATATAGTTATTTTAATTTATAAAAATATTTATTATTATTATTATTATTATTATGAAATAATAATAATAATAATAATAATAATAATAGTAGGAGAGATGAGTAGTGGCTAGGGTTTATGTAGTTCATTGATCAATTGTGAATTCTAGTGGTACAGACGGACATAGGGAGTGAAGTTGTGTGGCTTCACAGATGCAGATTGGGTTGGGAGTCCATGAGACCGAAAGAGTACATCATGTGGAATTTTTATTGCTGGGCCCGCAGTTGTTTCCTAGTATAGAAAGAAGCAAATATATGTGGTGCTCATCTCAGTAGAAGCATAATACATGACTGCAAGTCAAGCAACATGTGAGGAAATTTGGATGAGAAAGATACTTGTGGGAATGTTTGGTCAGATTATGGATCCAACTGTGATCTATTGTGATAATCAGAATTGCATCAACCTCTATGAGAATCCCATATTTCACAATCGATCCAATAATATAAATATTTGGTATCACTATTTACAGGACTGTGTGCAAAGGTGGATGACGTTGCTACAATACATTCCGACAATGATATCTAACGCAGTTGAATCCCAAAAATGATATCTAATATAATGCACTGCGTAAACCCCCATACTTAAATTCAAAAAGAGTGAAGGGATCTCTACTTGAATGGTTCATGAGGCACAATACTTGCTAAGGTTTTGCAAATGGGGTAGCAAGCTAAGTGGGCTTGATTGTGGGGAAAAACTCCACAGTTAAGCGCGCTTGAGCCAGAGGAGATCTGGGATGGGTGACCTCCTGGGAAGTCCTGGTTACCGGGTGCAAGCCCCGGAAGTGATGATTGATGCTATGTGATTCATTTCACTAGTTTCAATCCCACTTCTTCACCCCTGTGAGCATCACCCGATGCAATGAGTGCTAAGTGAACTATTCAAAAATCATGAGAAATTAGTCAGTTACAACTACCTCTCATGGAAATGGTCATACGTGAATGACTTACTTAACGCAGTTGAATCCCAAAAATGATATCTAATATAATGCACTGCGTAAACCCCCATACTTAAAAGGAACAAAACGCTGACATTTTGACAAAGGCCTTGTCAAGAGGGAAGTTCGAGTTCCATGGTTGCTAGATAGGGGCGGTTGATAATCCCTTTCTTGTTGAGAGGGAGCGTTAAGAATGCAACAATAAATTCTAAATTTGATTTTGTCTTGATTAAATTGAGAAAATTCAAATTTCCACATTAGCAGACAACTTGGATGCAATTAACTTGTGTGACATGGCTTGTGTCACCAAGTTTACTTAGTAAATTCGAGTTGGATGAGTTAGAATTCAATTAAGCATGTGTGATTGCTAATTTGTAGCAAGCAAGGTCAGTTATTTCAAGTTGTTTTCAATTAAACTAGTTCTAACTATTGGAGGAATTAGTGGAAGGTCAATTGTGTAGTGGGACTTCAGTCAAACTCGGTGATCATCCAATTAGCTTATCAATCAGCCCAAAATAGCTAGTGCATGTAGAGAATTCGAGTTCCCCAACTTTAGTGGAGATTTCAAGGCAGTGTAACATCTATTGTAGTCTAGTATTGAGTGTACAGGTGTTGCATGCATTCAGATGATCAACCTTGGGAATTGTGCAATCCATTTTGGGGAATTTCCTAAATAATAAAGTCCTAATTTATCAAGGAATTACGCAAGGAAATAGGGGCTCAATTAGAGGCAAAATTTGACTAAGTCTGGGTCAAAGCTTCTCAATGAGTAGAGAGATAGGTTATTCACTTGTAGGTTGAGCTCAGATTGAGCTAGCAACTATAATACATCTCTATTCATCATATTAATACAAGAAGGCATTGGGGTTTTTAACATATTAGTTTCCCCTCAAAAAATTTTGTGTTCATGTGTGTTATTTCTCATTGCAATATTTTGATTGATGTTCTAAATTGTGAATTGATTTCCACAGAGAAATAGAGTAGGTTTGTGTCTTGTGGTTTTCATTAAAACTTCATTGGCAATTGCAAATATACACCATAATTACTACAATGTAGTTGTGGCATAAATGAAACACATCTTCCAACGAATAGTCACCTGTTGGGGTAAAAAAAAAAAACAAAGGAAAATTGTCGAGTACCTCAGAGCATGATAAAAAATACATGTAAAACTCCATATGCCTCATAGAGGCACAAAAGATGGCACCTCTGAGTAAAAAAGGAAAAAGATAGCCCAATTAGTGCACAAAGGATTCGAATTCTCTGATCGCTCTGACAATGAGGGCTCAAAGAAAACCATACCAAACTGAAGAAAGATCCTAAGCTTAGGAAGAGTGTCTCACTCCATATTATGTGCCCTGAACACTTGTAGGAAGGAGATGTCTATGAAAGTAGGTAACAAGGCCGAGATATTTTCCATCTAATCGTGGAGAGATGGGACCTCAAGAGGAGCCTTCCCTTGAACCCATTCAATGGAAATCCTAGAATCCCCTACAATCTTGAGCCCATCAATAGCGATCCAAGATGCACATTGGAGGGATACTCGCAGCGCAACCACCTCTGTCGTGCAATAAGTATCGCTCCCTCCATGTAGAAGAAATGAAAAGAGCGTTCAGGGAAAATCTTGATGGAGATCCCACATCCACATCTACCCCCAATAGAGGCTCCATCAAAGAAGGCTATAGGGAGTGAATCCCCCATATCCTTGAATGAAACATATCGGTGTGACGGTCTAGGGGTCCATGGGCCGATCTCATTGAAGAGAGCAACAATCTTGAGGCAAGTGGCCAAGATATTAGGGGGTACATTTTCAAAGATGTAGGCATTCATGGAATGCTAAATTCCCCAGAAGACCTGCAGAGATTGGCTTCTGTATGCTTGTGAAGACCAAAACCGGAGATAGGGGAATATAGAGGAATCTATCTCCTCATTGCCTCAACAGGGTTTTATCGTTCAATAAAATATGATTAAAAAGTAGCAAGAAAATCAAATTGGAAAGGAATAGGAAGTCCATGATTGACATGAACTTTTGGGAGTGCAACGTCGGCCCTAGCTATTACATTCATGGAATGCACTACATGATAACGCTAGCATTAAGAATTGCAAGGCAATAACGAAAGCAAATCTCCCCCAACTAAATCCAATTTTGGTCACAAGAATTTTTTTTCATTATTCATGAGTTATTGTCTATTAAATATAACTAACACAATCACATTAATAAATAAATGTCAAAAAAATCGATATATGGTATCATAAAAATATTTTTCTTTTCCTTAACAACTTTAACAATTCAATTACACATAATACACATTATACTTCAACCTCAGAAACAAAAAAAGAAATGTCTCTCTATAGACGACATATATAGTACATATTATACTTCAATTTTCAGAACCTCAAAAACAAAAAAATGTCTCTGTATAGACGACGTAAAAACTCTAAGTAGTGCCTACTTAACTATAATTTCAGGAATCTGAAAATCATTTGCCTCTTTGGATGAAGATCTATAACCCATAACAAACATTACTGCCTAATTTACACTAGGCCAATCCAAAATTGAATATATATAAACCACAAACAACATATACATTGGGTTTTTGATTGCATAATTTACAATAAGCCCTCCGAAAATTGAAACCACAAACTATATGTACATTGGTTTCTAGAAAAAGTGACATCTGGAATAGCGAATTTTTTTTGTTTTGAAAATGGGTAAATCGATACCAAAAGAAGAAGCCTCTCCCTGGATATAAGACATATGAATAATGCTACCTATTAGTGTTCACGGTATACCTTCTATTTATAAACCTGAATTGTTGGATCCATATTTTATTTTCCACTCTAGGATTGCAGACTTAAGCGTATGATTTGGAATGAGTATATTATGGTCTAGAGTCTGTTTCGTCACTGGGGACGTCTTCTTGTTTTCAAGCCAGGTGTTGATGTTGCTGTGCTCATATGTGTAACCATCAGCCGCGATATGGGGATCAACCATGATTTCCTGCATACAATAAGGCCAGCATACTTTCAGTATTAGAAATGATAGCCAGATGTTGATGAGTCATGCACATATAGTTCTGTTTACTTAAATGAATTAAGGCATCCTCTCTAATGGAGATGGGTTTTCTTTCAACCTAGATTATCATAATCACTGATCCTTTCATTTAAATGAAGCCTGGGTGAGAAAAACTAACCTTATGTATAGGACAAAAGAAGTGACTTGGGGGTATCATATCAATTTCCTCTCTGTTCTGTCTGCTTTGAGCATCTCTGTTCTGTCTGCTTTGAGCATCACCAAAGTCTTTGAGTTTCTCTAATTCTGGCAGGACATCCTTTTCCAAGTCTGGCCTGTCCCTGCGCCGAAACTCTGCACATTTCAACCCTAATAGTGCTAATTTCAGAGCTTCATCAAGAGGCCAATCTCCAGCATTTTTGTCCAGGATCTCCTGAAATGAACCATCCTCAATGGCTGTTTCAACTGCATCTGTTACACCCATGGGTGGTCTTCCTGTCAGTAATTGCAGAATGATTATTCCCAGAGCATACAAATCAGACTTGGGGCCAAGGATACCAGTCCTTTGGTACTCAGGATCAATATAACAAAATGTCCCTGCAGGGACACTGCTATTGTACTGGGTTAGCATGGTTGTGGTCATTGCAGGCACAAGCCTGGCAAGACCTACATCACCGATTTTGCTAACGAAGTTGTGATCCAGTAAGATATTCGCAGGTTTCATGTCACGGTGAACAATCGGCTCTGGCTTTGCACTGTGAAGAAAAAGCAACGCACATGCCACTTCCCGAATGATTCTAAAGCGTGAAAACCACGGAAGAGGAGCACTGTTTCCCTTGCAGAGCAGACGGTCTTCTAGACTACCATTTGCCATATATTCATATACCAAACACCCATGTTCAGGGCAGGCTCCAAGCAAAAGTACCATGTGAGGGTGACGAACTCGTCGCAAAATCTCAAGCTGAACAGTTTAGGAAAAGAAAAACACCCAACCAAAGATTTATAAGCAAAATATTAAGCAACTCAAGTATTAAAAATCTTCTGCAGATTCATTATTGAGTTTTAGATTTTAAGAGCATTAACCATAGATAGTGCTTTAAAGATTTAATACCTCCCGTTGAAATTCCTGCATTCCTTGAGTTGCTTCGTTTTTTAGAACCTTGACTGCTACTGTGGTATGTTGCAAAGTGCACATGTAGACAGCACCATAACCTCCCTCTCCTATCTTGAGTGAATCAGAGAAGAAATCTGTGGCAGTTTGAATTTCTTCTATTGAGTATCTTCTGTATCTGTATCCTTGATGGGTAGATTCAAGCTCTTCCTGTGCTTTCTTTCTCTCTTCTGCTTCTATTGTGGCTCTTAGTTCTGCATCCCTTCTTTCTTGGGCCTCCTTTTCAGCAAGCTGTCTAGCTTTTTCAGCCATCCTAATGGCCATTTCACTCTTTACTTTCTCTTCGGCAGCGATTGTTCTCGCTATCTCTTCTCTTTTCTCTGCTTCCTCGACTTTTCTCACGTCTTCCATGACTTGGAGAGATAGTTCATTGGCCTGTCAGCGGCATTGAGCTCCTAAACATCAATCCTCCAGGGTACCCACAACTGCATATCTGATATTCAACCTACGTTAAACTCGACTAGAAATTTTAAAGCAAGATCGACGGATAAAACTCACCGTAATTTTCGCTTTCATTGCTTCTTCTCTCTCTACAGCAAACATGCCTAGAGTATGATTTAGCTCACGCTTCAAACTTTCTAGCTCCATCATTATGTTGGGCTGAAGAAATAAAGAAAGAAATCATATTAGCTCAAAACAAACGCATTATATACTCATATCTTGATATTGTCAAAAAATTTGCATAGACAGCCCTTGATTGTCCCATTCTACTGGTTGGTTTTCTATATTTTTAATTTTATACGGTCAGGCATCACGTTTTTTCTTTAAACAACTATTTTCTTGATCTCATCGGGAAAAATCACCTGTAGGTTTTGAAAATCACACGCATTTCGAAGTTCTTAAATTTCAGTGTCGAAAAGGACAGACAGGATTGCAGAAACAGTAGCTTCTGTAATGGCGAGGGTCTATACTGATTCTGGCCAAGGACCTCAGGCTATGGCATAATAAGCTATTTATACATTCTCTTGCTTTTGAGTAAATTTAATTTTAAGTTTGAAAAGAATTAGGTTGAAACTTCAGAGTTTTATTTTTTAATAAAAAAATTATTTATATAATTTTTATCTGAAATTTTAACCAGTTTTAGATTAACCTACTTCATATTCTTTTTCGCAACAAAATATTTCGAATAATATACAAAATAAAACTTCTACCTTCTAATCCATGCTTTGATCGATGAGGATATATTTATTTTGCTTATGAAAAGCTTAATGAAAAGAGATTTTCGTTTTTATTTGGGTTTTAATTCACAGAGATTTTCGGTTTTATTTGGGACATTTTTTTTTGTAAAATTCAGTAGAGATTTTTATTTGGGACAATTTTTTGTAAAATTCAGTAGAGATTTGTAATTAAAAAAGTGAATTATGTAATATAAAATTTGATTCTTTCCAAAATTTCATAGATCTTGAATTTAATAATAAAAAGTCATAATTTGTTTCTCGGTTTTGGATGGATGGTGAAAAGATTGTCAGGTTTTGGATGGATGGTGAAAAGATTATCTTTTCAAATTTCCACTGGGTTTGAAATATATTTTTTGGATTCATCCCAGTTAAAAATGGAAGACACATGATATATTCATCGAATTGAACAACTCACAGGTGATGAGCTTCACCTAGAGACTGACTGCCAGGTGATAAGCTTCACCTAGAGACTGCCAGACTGCCTCCAGCAGAACGCTCTACACATTTATCATTAATCATCATGAATAAATAGTTTACATGCAAGTAGGAGGGTTAGAACAAACTCCAAAGATGTAGGAACTAAATCCTAATCTAAGGTTCACACTTAACTAATGAACTAACTCTCTCAACTAAATCCTAATCTAAGGTTCACACTTAACTAATGAACTAACTCTCTCAAAGAATACATTTCTCCATTAATTTCAAGACTCCCTCGTTAATGGAGAAAGGGTTCATTGGTACTCCTAACATCTCCCTAAATAACTCAAATTTAATTCTTCCAAGAGGCTTAGTAAAAATATCTGCAGCATTGTCACAAGTATTACAATATTCAATATGGATTTCCTTTGATTGAACCTTCTCCCTAACAAAGTGAAACTGTGTATCAATATGCTTTGTGTTTTTATGAAACACTGTATTATTTGCAAGTTTGATTGAGCTCTGGTTGTCACATTTGATAATTGTTGCATCTTTTTGTTCTTCTCCAACATCTTGGAGAAGTCTTCCCAACCAAACTGCCTCACGCGCTGTTGCACACATTGCTTGATACTTTGCTTCTGTTGAAGAAAATGATACAATGTTTTTCTTCTTGTTGCTCTATGTAATGACCCCGGACCCAATGTTTAATGCATACCGTGTTATGGATGTCGATCATCTAGATTTCCGGCCCAATTTGAGTCTAAGAAACCTGTTAATATAACATCAAACGAATTAGTACATTTAATACCAAAGTCTAAGGTTTCTTGAATATACCTTAAGACACCTTTCGCTGCAACCCAATGAATTTCCAGAGACTTTGACATGAATTGGCTTAATACACTGACTACAAAAGCCAAATTTGGCCTAGTTGTAGTCAAGTAAATTAGACTCCCAACCATCTCTCTATATAGTGTTGCATCGACCTCCTTAGAACCATCATTATTCTGAGGTTTGGTATTCTGTTGTAAAGTGTTAAAATTAGAAACTATGGCCAAACTCAATGTAGGTCATCTTATTAATAGAAGCTGATATTTTTCTTGGATCCCTCTCATCGAGAGGTGTAGGTTTGATCTAAAGATCATCCGATTTCAATAAGTATTCATGGAGATATGAATTTATTTGTGTTATGGGACAATTCATCAAGGTCGGCCATCAACCAAATAAACCCCACTTGTGCTTAACGTTTTAGTATAAATAGAGATAGCCTTCAAGTCATTTCAACACACGTGGGATCTCTTCCTCTCTACTTGTCTTTGGGTTTTAGTAGGAGGAGAGATCCTAAGGGATAATGTTGCTCTAATCCAGAGGGCAGAAGCCAAACTTCCGGAACTGCAGGGAACTATCGGAACTATCGAAACTGCTGGGAACTATAAAAAACTATCGGAATTGCCAGAACTGCCCAGAACTATCGGAACTGTCGGGAACTGCCGGTACTGTTGGAACTGCTGGGAACTGTCGGAACTGTCGGAACTGTGGGAACTCTGGGAATTGTGGGAACTGCAGGAACTGCCAGGAACTACCGAAGCTGCCAAAACTGTGAAAACTGTCGGGAATAGTCGTAACAGTCGGAACTGCCAGGAACTGCTGGAACTACCGGGAACAGCCAGAACTGTCGGAATTTCCAGGAACTGTCCGAGTATCTGTCTCCGAAGGAGAGCAACATGCAAGGGACAACTAACTAACATTGGGACAGTTGTATGGTACTTAGCAGCAAATACATCAAGTATGCAATGTTACAGCTAGCATGCAAGGGACAATTAGCATGCAACATCAAGCATGCTAAGGACAACAAGCATGCTAGGGGCAACAAGCAAGCAAGGGACAACAAGAATGCTAGGGAAAAGAAGCAAGCAAGGGACAACAAGCATGCTAGGGACAGCCAGAGCATATGTCAGTACAACAACATGATGTAGCAATGGCACATAATGCAGTATAGTGATGGGTAAGTCATGATTAATGAAGCGTGACGAGATGCAGCATAATGATGATGGGTGTAGCATGGTGCAGCACGGTGAAGTGCAACATGATGATGAAATGCAATACAACTATAGGTGGAGTCACCTTGGAGAATCAGTTGAAGCAACATGTCTTCAACTAATCTCATGTATCATCTTCTTAGAGATGATCTATGCTCTTATCTAGATAAGTCAAAGTGTTGACTTCTATTGTAAACATACTATCCCTCTCTCTCTCTCTCTCTGTTGAACTATTGAAGAACATATAAGAAGAATTGATCAAGGGTTTCCCCACATTGGGGTTTGTCCCTAGCTAGCACCACATCTTGTGTCCTCTTGTCTTGGCTTGTCTTTTGCGATTTATGTTTATGTTCTATCTGCAGTTTACTTTAATGTTGATGTGATTGCTAATCTGGAAAAAATATTGAGCTAACTATGAAAATTGAAATAAATTGCTCTAAGCATAGAACATACCTAAAACTACATGGTATCAGAGTTGAGGTGAAGACAATGCCCAAGCAAGAGTGAAAGAGCAATCATCGAAGATAGTTGGGAAAGGACAAAAGGATCAATGGATTCCTTGTTCCTCTTCAAGTTCACCGAGGGTGAAGTCGAAGTAGAGAATATTATCAAAATGGCGCAACAGAAGTTTCTGATGGCCTACCTAAAGATCACTTCATTAGGAAGTCCGGACCTATGGGTAGAAGGAAACGTAGATGCCTTGGTTGTAATAAGTTCGATCATTATGCGAAGGAGTGTACGAATGGCAAAAACACATCTCTTGATGAAGATAACAATCATTCGAAGGACATCTTCAATGATCAAAGGAATCAAAAGTAATGCAGGTCATCAAGGAAATGGTTGACTCTTCAAAGAAGGCAAGGAACTCGAGGTATGAAGAATCAAATGTTGTTTCTAATAAGAAAAAGAAGCGTTATCTTGTATTGGCCCTCTCCTTCAGATTCTTTTGGAATCTAGCTTATTGATTGTAGTGCTTCAAGGCACTTCATCGGATAGAAGGGTGCACTCTCTAATTTGGTAGAGATGGAAACAATCATGGGATTATACTTGGACCCGATGCCACCTATCCCAAAAAGGGTGTAGGGAATGTTACCCCTCAATTGAATGAGGGTAACTCGATTCATTTATAGAATCTCTTTTATGTACTTGATTGCAAGAAGAACCTGTTGTGCATCTTGGAAATGGAATTCAAAGGTTTCAGGGTGGCATTCATTGATGGAAAGGTACATGTTAAAAAATAGAATTTTCAAAGATACATTTTCTCATGGGTTCAGGGTTGGCAATTTGTATCAAGTTGGAGGATGGTCCATTGGGGATCATGTCAATTAACATATCGCATCTATAACACCTGAGGTCTACCTACGAGGCCCTACCCGATGTGAGTCAGATGGTGATAGGGATGCCTGAATTCAAGAAGAGCATGAAGGTACATGTTTGATATGTACCAAAGGAAAATCTTATAAGGGGACCATTCCCCTCATGCAGTAGGTCCACAGGTTTGGAACAACCCGAGGAGTTTGAGATTCATGATCGGGAATCTCATATATAAAAGTGGAAGAAAGCCCTCTATGGCTTGAAGCAAAACACCCCGAGCGTAGTATGAGAGGATTGATAGCAGTTTGATGAAGCTAAGATTCACTAGGAGTGAAAATGACCCAAACCATTACCCGAAGGTTGTGGATGATAGACCTCTCATACCGGCACCTTATGAGGATGACCTATTTCTGACAGGTGCAGGCCCTCTCACTTGCAGAAGTAAGAGGGGGTTGGATTCCATATGTGGAATGGTAAATTGCAAGCCCGTGACTACCTCGAGGATCTTAACTTTCAGAAGTTATATGGTGGTGATGCCAGACTAGATTTGGGAAATGCCTCTGAGTTTCATAAACTCATCTGCATTGATGTTCTTGGTGAACCTCCATTCATACATGTGCTTTGCAGTTAGTATGGTGAGCTCATATTTGGTTGAGCCTCACTAGATTCGTGCCAAGAATCTTTTGATATATCTTCAGGGCACAATCTCTCATGGATTGAGATACACTGCTGGAAATATGAAGCTGCATGATTATTCGAATGTTGACTGGGCAGGCAGTGTGGAGGATCGCTAGAGCACTTCTCAGTGTTGGTTCTCTCTGGATTCTGCTTCGATATCATGGATGAGCAGAAAGCAGAAGTCGGTTCCTATAAGCACTACTGAGACCAAATACATAGCTACGAGTATGATCTCGTGTGCAGCTGCCCGGTTGTGGAAGCTCATCAGTGAGTTGTTTGTACACATGATGAATACCACAGTGATTCTTTGTGACAACTAGGGGGAATTTGATTATTGAGGAATCCCGTATTCAATGATTGATCCAACAGATAGACATTAGATACTGCCTTATCTGGGATATGGTAAGTCGATGAGAAAGGAGGCTCCATCACATTGGGACTAATGTACAAGTCGTAGAAACATTGTCAAAGCCCCGGGGAAAGGGAAAATCTGTGATTTTCCTGAACAACTTGGAGTCATTGAGAGACCTTCGTACAAGGGTCCTGCATGTTGCATGCATTGAGCTCTGGGAGCTCTAGGGGGATTGGGGTACTTACTGGAGCGACATACGACCACAGGGCGACTCACCCTCCCCTGGTGGTGCGCTATGTACAGGGTGATAGGTTCAACCTTTCCCTGTGATACCTCATGGCAACTATGGAACAAGATGATTAATTCTCCTGTGTGCCAGGATGATTAGTTCTCCCATGACAACTATAGGATAGGATGATTAGTTCTCCTATGGACCAGGATGATTAGTTCTCCGTGGCAGCTATGAAATACGATGATTAGTTCTCCTGTGTGCCGGGATGATTAGTTCTCCTGTGGAAACTATGGAACAAAATGATTAATTCCCATGTGTGTTGGGATGATTAATTCTCCCATGGCAACTATAGGACATGATGATTAGTTCTCCTGTGGGCCAGGATGATTAGTTCTCCACGACAACTATAGGACAGGATGATTGGTTCTCCTGTGGGCCAAGATGATTAGTTCTTCATGGAAATTGTGAAATAGGATGATTAGTTCTCCGTGGAAACTGTGAAACATGATGATTAGTTCTCGCGTGGGCTGGGATGATTAGTTTTCCTGTGGCGACTGTGGGGCAGGATGATTCATTCTCCTGTGAATAGACTAGTTAGTTCTCCTGTTGAGGCATCCTACCCATGTAGTCAGGGACTCATGGGAAGTACCTCTCATCTAATCAATGAGCAAGGAAATGGGGTTAGGGACCATAGTAGTACTATCGATGGATGCATCGATGTATCTACTGTACTCCCTATGCTAGGATGACCTCCATTGATCTGGGAACAATGAAATTGATCTGAGATCAGTATGAGTGGTTTGAGACACTCTCTTATGATATTGATATAGGATCAATAAAACTGACTTCGGGCGAGTAAGAGTGCTCTGACACACTCTCTTAAGATGAAACTGACTTTGGGTCAGTAGAGAATGGTATGAGACATTATCAATCAATTCTTCTTCTTCATGGTTCAGCAGAGCAGAGCAGAGAAAAGCAATGCAGGGCACTGATGGCAGTGATAGTACAATCAGACATATGGATCAACAGATGGAGTTCTCCCTAGTTGAAAGGGAGTGTTAAAACTGGAAACTAGGGCCAAACTCCATGTGGGTCATCTTATCAATGGAAACTGATATTTTTATTGGATCCCTCTCATTGAAAGGTGTAGGATTGATCTAAATATCATCCGATTCTGATAAGTATTCATGGAGATATGAATTTATTTATGTTATGGGACAATTCGTCAAGGTCGACAAGCAACCAAATAAACCCCACTTGTGCTCAATGTTTTAGTATAAATAAAGGTGGCCTTCAAGTCATTTCAACACACTTTGGATCTCTTCCTCTCTACTTGTCTTTGGGTTTTAGTAGGAGGAGAGATCCTAAGGGAGAACGTTGCCCTAATCTAGAGGGAAGAAGCCGGAACTACCCGAATTACCAAGAACTACTGGAACAGTTGGAACTGCCGAAATTGCTGGGAACTGTCGGAATTGCCGAGAACTGTCGGAAACTATTGGAACTATCAGAACTACTGGAATTGCCGAAAACAGTCGGAACTGCCAGAATTGCGGGAACTGCCGGGATCTGCTGGAACTGCCCTGAACTATCGAAACTGCTGGGAACAATCAAAACTGTCGGGAATAACCAGAACTGCCGAAACTGCTAGAACTGTCGGGAACCACCGGAATTGCCAGGAACTGTCAGAGCATCTGTCTCCGAAGGAGAGAAGCATGCAAGGGACAACTAACTAACATTGGGACAGTTGTATGGTACTTAGCAGCAAATACACCAAGCATGCAATGTTACAACTATCATGCAAGGGACAGCTAGCATGCAACAACAAGCATGCTAAGGACAACAAGCATTCTAGGGACAACAAGCAAGCAAGGCACAACAAGCATGCTAGGGACAACATGAAAGCAAGGGACAACAAGCATGCTAAGGATAGCTAGAGCATAGGTCAGTACGACAACATAATGTAGCAATGGCACATAGTGCAGTATAGTGATGGGTACAATCATGATTAATGAAGTGTGATGAGATGCAGCATAGTGATGATGGGTGCAGCGTGGTGCAGCACAGTGAGGTGCAACATGATGACAAAATGCAACACAATGATAGGTGAAGGAGTCACCTTGGAGAATCAGTTGAAGCAGCATGTCTTCAATTGATCTCATGTATCATCTTCTTAGAGATGATCTATGCTATTATCTAGATAAGTCAAAGTGTTGACTTCTGTTGTAAACATACTATCTCTCTCTCTCTCTCTTTGTTGAACTATTGAAGAACATATAAGAAGAATTGATCAAGGGTTTCCCCACATTGGGGTTTGTCCCTGGCTAGCACCACATCTTGTGTCCTCTTGTCTTGGCCTGTCTTCTACAATTTATGTTTATGTTCTATCTGCAATTTACTTTAATGTTGATGTGATTTCTAATCTAGAAAAGATATTGAGCTAACTGTGAAAATTGAAACAAATTGCTCTAAGCATAGAACATACGTAAAATTAACATAAGGCACTGAGGCAACTTTTCACTGATCCATTCTGAACTTTTTCAATAAGCTCCTAACATACTTTCCTTGAGATAGAAAAGTCTTACCAGAATCCCTCTAGACTTCAAGACCCAAACAATACTGTAACTCTCTGAGGTCTTTCATCTAAAAAATGTATGACATCTACTCTTTGATTTCTTTAATGTGTTCATCAACATTTTCTTTAATGATAAGATCATCTACATATAAAGAAATCAAAATGATTTTCCCCTTTTCATCAAACACGGTATACAGATTAGGGTCATTCTTACTTCTTTTATAACTATGGTATAGGAAAAATGAATCAATTTTATCATACCACAACCTGGGTGCCTGTTTTAGTCCATACAAAGCTTTCTTCAATCTATAGACTAAATGTCCCCCCCCCCTATTTATCAAACCCTTCAGGTTTCATTAAATATACTTTTTCTTTTAATTCCCCATTTAAGAATGCAGATTTCAATCTAACTAGTGTAACATCCAATGGTGTCTGGTAACTAAATCAATTAACATTATAAATGTGTTTAATTTAGCTACAGGGGCAAAGGTTTCCTCATAATATATTCATTCTTTATGCGAGTACCCCTTTGCAACTGGCCTATATTTGTATTTTCTTATACTCCCATTTGATTTAATTTAGGCTTGTATAACCATTTTGAACCCATGGGTTGTTTGCCTTTAGGTAGCTCAACTGGATCCCAGGTTTTGTTTTTAAGTATTGACTCATATTCCTCTTCCATGGCTGCCCTCCATTAAGTATATTGACTTGCTTCTTTATAATTATATGGTTCAACAACACTAACATACTAGTTATAAGAGCATGATCCCTATATCTTGCTGGCAGCTGATTTTTCCTACCTAATCTCCTGAGTGGTGGACTGGCTTCAAATTTGATTTAATCATCCCTTGGTGGACTTGGCTTGCTACCTACATCTATACCATCCACATATTCCTTTTTCTGTTATTGCTGTCGTTGTTGTTGCCATTGGTACCAATGGCTATCCCTTTAATCACTTCCATCTTCCACTAGCAAAGGCATGTGCCATTCTTCATTGCTTCTATCATGGTTTCCATCATCAATCTGTTCATGGAATACTACATCTCTACTTGCAAACACTTTATGAGTAGAGGGATTAAACAATTTATAAGCTTTAAACTTTGTGCAGTACCCAACAAAAATTCATTTAATGGCCTTTGAATCCAGTTTCTTCCTATCCTCTTTTGGAACATGAGCAAAATCTTTGGATCCAAAAAGTCTTAAATGATTAACTACAGGCTTAAAACCTAATAAAATTTTGAATGGAGTTTTAAAATCAAGGCTTTTTGTTGGACTCCTATTCTTCAAATATATTGCAGTATTTATTGCTTATGCCCAAAAGCCATTAGACAGGTTCTTACCTTTTAACATGCTTCATGCACACTCCACAAGGGTTCTGTTCTTCCTCTCTGCAACCCCGTTCTGTTGAGGAGTGTGGGGTACTATGAACTGCTGAACTATCCCATGGTCCTTGCAATATTTGATGAAACCACCCTTGTCGTATTCTCCCCCTTGATCTAAGGAGAGAATTTTGATGACTTTCCCTATCTATTTTCCAATCATGCTTCTAAACTCCTTAAAATAGTCAAAAGTATGACTCTTCTTTCTGAGAAAATATACCCAAGTAAATCTCGTGCAATCATCAACAAATAATAAGAAATAATAGGCACGTCCTAATGACCTCATTTGCATCAGCCCACACAAATTAGTGTGCACAAGCTCTAGTATATCTCTCTTCTTTCTATCTATATTCGCAGGAAACTCATCCCTCTGCATCTTCCCAAGAGCACATCCTTCACAATCAAGACGAAAATTATTTAAAATAGGAGGAGCATTAACCATACCTCATTTCTGAAGTAGAGGCAGGTCATTAAAATTGATATGACTGAATCTTTGATGCCATAAGTCTTTTGTAATCATAACTGATGAAGTCAAGGTTTGGTGTGGTGTGCTTCTTACATTCAGCTTATACAATCCTCCCACTTGAATACCTGATGCAATTGGCTTCATATGATCAAGTAGATATTTAATAACACAATAAGACTTAAAAAACTCCACCTTAAGATTCTGATATGTTACCATAGAAACAAAGATCATATTCTTTTTTATTCCAGGTACATACATTACATTTTGAATATGCCTAATATTTCCATCAGACAATACAATAGGAACATTACCATACCCTTTGATTTGGTATCCTCTGTCATCACTAAGGTAGATATTAGCACCACTGTTGGTTTCTTTGAAATTTTCAAGCCAATGTTTGTTACCTGTCATGAGAGTGGAAACTCCTGAGTCCACAAACCAAGTTTTTGCTTCATCATCCTCAATAGAGAACGCAGAATCCGATACAAACAATCTGAAATCCTGATTCTGATATTGATCGGCAAAGTGCCTTGCATACTTCTTATGTCTATGTCAACCTTCATCAACCTTCTTCTTATGGCAATTTTTAGCAATGTGACCAACTCTACCACAATAAAAACATTTGGGTCCTGAATCAGTTCTGTTTGAAGACATACCTTGAGGTGGTTTTCTTTGTGGTGTAGTCCCGCCTTTGTGTCTTGCACTTGCCTTCTCTCTAAAGGGATTCTTCTTCACCATTAGAGCAAGATCTAAACTCTGCGGTTTCATAGTCATATGCCTTTCTTCCTCTTACCTCAGGATCAATGTCAAGTCTTCAAATTTGGGGGCTTTCACTCTTGCATTCAAGCCTGTGATAAACATCTCATAGTCATTAGCCATACCATTCATGGTAATCGTGAAAAGATCAATGTTTGACATTGTCTCCCCTATGTTGCTCAACTTATCTCTGAGCTCCTTTATTCGAGAGATGAACATAGCCACTAATTCATTCTCCTCCATTTTATTGGAAATAATTTGGCTTTTCAGAAATAGTAGGTGCTTTTTGTTTTTGATCTCGTACATGTCTTGGAGAGTTATCCATATGTCGTTTGTTGATTTACATTCTCGGATGTGAGGGATAATACAATCTTTCACTAACAATTTTAATAGCACTTTTGCTTTATTCTCCCTTTTTTCCTAGTCCTAGATTGTTGTTGTTGTTTCATCTGTAGCGATGGTCGGCTTCAACTCATCACCGCTTGTAATCGCCCTTACTTTTTGCCCCTCAAGTAGGGTCTACAACTTAAATTTCCAATTAGAATAATTGGATCCGTCGAGCTTATTGCTCTCGTTCAAATATTCCTCTGCCATCTGGTTATTCAGCTTGACAGGTCTACCTCAAAACAAAGAAAACTTCTCGTGTTATGCTTCAGCTCTTTGCCTCCTCACCACCAAGATTCCTTCATATCACTCAAGCTACAATCCCACCCCATGTACTCACCCAATCACCAAATCACTTTGGCTTTGATTCACTCAACTCTGGAGCTCTGATACCATGTTAAAAATGGAAGAGACATGATATATTCATCAAACTGAGCAGCTCACAAGTGAGGAGCTTCACCTGGAAATGAACGCTTTACACATTCACCATTAATCAGCATGAGTAAATAGTTTGCATGCAAATAATAAAGTTAAAACAAACTCCTAAGATGTGGGAACTAAATCCTAATCTAAGGCACACCTAACTAATGAATTAACTCTCTCCAATGATACATTTCTTCATTAATTTCAACAATCACATAAAGATTTTGAATAATAGACATTTTAAATTAACTAATATTATATTTTCCAAATCAATCACATAAAATTTTTGAATTTCGGATATTTCAAATCAATCAATATAAATCATGTCCAGGAAAAAAAGATTACCTATAAATTAAAAAATTTTACCTATGAATTAAAAATGAGAGGTTGAGTGTCTACCTAAAATACCCAAATTCACAAGCTAATTCAAATTTATACTTATATATATTTAATTTTAAACGTATAAGAGAGTTATTATTAACCCAAATTCACAAGCTAATTCAAATTTATACTTATATATTTAATTTTAAACGTATAAGAGAGTTATTATTAAAAAGGACAGCCATAATATATCAGCATCTTTTATTCTCAACCCTACAATTAAAATTTGTAATTAACAAAAAAACAATAATACAGTGACTTCCAGTAGAAAACGACAATCACAAAATAAAATACAAATTTGTAAAATCTACACAACGGGGATACACATTTTACCTGGCACTGTAACAAGGGTTCATTATTTGATGTTGATGCTGCTTTGAAATCCAATGAACTGATCTCCATTTCTGGTTTCCCGTTCTCATTGTGAATGTTTACATTTCCATGACCACATGTTGAACTGTCGGAGAAAATAGGTGGCTCTTCTTGCAAAGTGCCCCTAAGGTCATCCACACTTGGATTGTCCACGCTAAATTGATTTGTGCAGCTTGTATAATAGGTATCACCTTCCATGGTTGGGAGGTCTCCAGGGGATGGAGCTATAGTCCTCGGAAAGCTGAAATTGATCACATCTGAGAAGCCATTGAGGTGATCATTAGAATCCTCTAGATTGTCATTTTTGTGCTCTGTACATGTAGCTAAGCGGACGGAAATCAGCTCGCCCTTTGATATCGCATATACGGAACAAAAAGTAGGGGCATTTTTGGCAACAGTTGCCGGTACGTCAAGGCCCTTGATTCTCCTGGAGAAAAACAGGGATGAGGGAGAATGCAGATATGAACTAAATAAATAAAAGCAATAGACGAGTAAATTTTTCAGACGAGGTAGACATTAAAGCTCATAAATGTAGCCACAGATAGCCTCAAATTCTGAACCTCACAGGCCATCATTTTGGAATAAGAAAAATAAAAGAATCCTTTCCCTAAACTTGGTTATATCCATCCTTCTGCATATTGAGTACACAAACTCTTATTGATAGCTGCTCAGAACCCTTTGGAAGAAGTTACATCTGTGACGTGACTGGAGAATACGAATCACCAAAGTTGCTAAAATTTCTCATGAAGTTTCCTTGCGAAGTTTATATTACCATGCAATCATAACTATATAGTTAAAAGCTCATTATTTCGTTATATTTTTCATCCAATGACAAGGATAACAGCTACATGGTTTTATATACTTGCAAATTTTATCAGCATCATAATTTTTTCCACAATCACCGTTTCTGTGAGCGCATGAACCTTTAGATTGCCTTGTTTTTGGAGTAAAAGTCATTGACTTCCGAACTGCATTGGATTGCCTACAACTTGGTTTGGTTTGATCGAAATGAAACGGACTCCCTTTCCAGGTAGATTTTCTTGATATAATGTAGACATTCTTTAATGAAATGAAGAATTCTGAGTTTTCTTGATATAATGTAGAAATTCTTTAATGAAAATGGAGAATTCCAAGTTTCCTGTTTAAATATTTTGTAATTTAAAATAGGTTTTGATTTATAGATTCAAAGTTTAAAAAAAAATTGGAAAGTTTACAACTTAATCTTGTAAATCCAAAAAATCCCTACTAAATTATATACCAATTAAAACAAAAAAGAAAAAAAAAAAAAAAACTTATCAAATATAAAACAAATAAACTCCCAATTTTCGTCATATGATTTAGTGTTTCTTATGTAATTATGGAAATAATCATTTTCGAAAAAATTTCAAGCTTCGTTGCAAGTTAGGCGCAGTGACAAACGCATGATAAAAACCAACCACATAAAATGAGCAAACGAATATTTTTCATATATAATAGGGCATTCCCCAGTTTTCGGATCAAATTTAACAGCTTTTAAAACATGTTTATTTCAATCTTACCAATTAATCATTCTTAAAGTTTCAAAAGAAACTAGTTCCTTCAAAAGCTTGGAATATTTTTAAAAGAAACATGCAGGTATCATAAAAGAAATTCTTAATTATAAAGTTGGAAAATGAAAAACGATGTTTTCTCATATTTAGATAATTGTTATTATATTTATTTTAAATATTTTTTTTAAAGAAAAAAGGTGTTCTTTGAAATAATAAAATTAATATGCTTTTTAATTAAAAAATAAGTCTATATCAAATTTCGAATACTTGAATAAAAAATTAGAATGCGTAGATAAATAGGCTGCTCATTCTTAATATAAATAAGCTAAAATAATGGCCATACAAAAATCAATAGATAGTACGTTAAGCAATGATTGTCATTGGTTGCATTGGATCAAGAACAAATTAAACATAATGATGTATCTTTCCCAGAAACTTTATAATTAAATGAAATTTTATTAATATAAATTAATTTATATAATAATTTATATAATGAAATTGTGATATAAATAGTAAAATATTAAAAATGTAAAATTGCGAAAATTATAAATTAAAAATAAATTAATTTAAATTAAAAATAAATGAATTAATTATTAAAAAATCAATCTAATACTTATTATACATTAATATTTAATTTCATTAATAAATAAAATATATATATATATATATATATTAAATTTAAATTGAACTTGCCATTGAAACTATTAAGTAATTTTCATAATTAAATATAATATTTAAATTGAAATATAAGAGTTTAGATATTTTTAACCTTTTAAAAGAAATAAGAATTTAGATATTTAATAATATTATAAATTAATTAGTTACAAGATATTTCTGAAAATTTAAAAGCATGTAGTTATGGAAATAAATTATTCACCAAACTACTAAATCTAAAATTTTTTAACATTTTTTAATATAGCATACAAGTTTTTTCACTAGTAATATAATTTCAAGCAAGAATGTGATTTTTCATGTTTTAAAATACATTTTATAATGCATAAATAAATTTAGCATCCTCAAAATCCTCTAGCCCACTAAAATTTTATATATTAAACAACTTAAACTAAAGTTCTAAAAAAATTCTATTAGAATTTTATTAAAATATAGTGAAAAAAACTATTTGTTCTATAAATAAAACTACACTCATAATAATCTTTAAAATTAAAATTAGTAAATTTAATTTTCCCATAAAAACTAAACACCTTCCTATCTTAAAAATGTTACCTTATAATGCCATTGCCGGAAGATGATCCTATAACAAGTTTATGGATACCATAACTTGAAATCTGTCGGATAATTGCAGAAGCCACATCATCTTCTTCTGCAACCGCAAGCATCGTGTTCACCTGTATTTCGAGAGCTCAAACTGCTGAGTACTAATAATATAACCTGATCAAGATTATTTCTATCTGCAAAGCACGTAACGTCAGAATGGCTGTTTTTGCATTGCACAACTACCAAGTACCAATAATACAACCTAATTTGGATTATATCTGGTCTACAAATGAAGAAGTAATATCAGGATGACCTCTTGCGCATTGCACAACCGCCGATATGGTGATAACAGTGCATTAGTTTGGGACTCCACTTTGTGCATATAAGCCGTAACTGCATCTCCCTGTACGTGTGTAATTGGTACACGATTTCCCACTGCATAAACAAAATTAAGAATTAAATCAAGATGTAAATATAATGCATGTGAAGATATATATAACTCTTTTCCTTTTCGTAGATGAAGTTGTTAGATTGATAACTAATTTTTTTATTTGGTTGGGAAGAAATTGATAGAAAGAAATAAGAAAAGCATAGATCTTCGTTTCAAACCCTAAAATACAAAATATTTAACTAAATAGATTAATTTTGAAAATATAAATAATAGGTTTTACAACATGAGATGCATAAACAAAATTACAATGATATACAAATTTGTTACTTATAGTCCATTGAAGCAAGAGAGAATTATAGACAAATGAACCTTGATTCTATGCAACCATAAAAAAGAGTTAATTATTTAAACAAGAATGGAAGATGCAGATGGGCGAGGCGCTTCCATTATTTGCAGGTCAACATCGCTTGTCACTCGATGATAATTTCTCAGAAGTCACTGCTTGGCAGATGGATAAACACTTTAAATTTGCTTCCTCTGAAATATGTTGGTATTAAGCACCAATTCCCATATGGAAAAATTGTATAGTTGTCAAAAACATTCTATTGTGTATTACCAACTAATATGCAATAAACATGTTAAATTTTTTTGAAAGAACCTATAATCAATTATCCATATTTTTACAAATTTTAACAAATGACATGAAATTGAGCCAAGAATGAAATTGGTAGCCATGCCCATAAAAAAATTCCATGCTGTTTTGTTTGAAAATATACGTGATCAAAATTTCCTACTTGATTGTTTGTTTGAAAAAATTACATGGATCAATTGTATTGGTTTGTTAAGTTATGAATACCGGGTTGGTAAGAATTTTGTTTAACAATTAGTTATGTACAGAATATAAGGACGAGATCTGAAGGTTCTTTGCAGTCTTATATATATTATGACTGGGAATTAAAAGTTCGTATTCCCATGTATGAAAGACAACTCAAGACAACCAAGCTACATGATGGAAATAAACTTTTGAGCAATCTCTGAAATACAATCCAATAAATGAATGAAATATTAAAATTACAGATGCATATACAATCAACAATGAAGGGCTAAGAGGCAGGCATGCACAAGAAACTTGTTCCAAAGAAGAAAACTGAGAAAATCAACTGTGGGTTATAATATATTTCCTTGTCTAATGAGAATTGCTAAGATGGTTGCTAAAAACATTGGTTCCCAGTGAAAAAATATTCACACCCAGAAAATGAACTATGCGTAGCAGCCATACTAACCAAACATGTAAAGTACAGTAAAGCAATACTAACCAAACATGTAAAGTACAGTAAAGCCATACTAACCAAACATGTAAAGTACAGTAAAGCATAAGGCAGAATTCATACTTGGTGTTGGAATGGTGAGAAGGCGCTCCCTGACATGTAAGAGAATCAGAGTTTGGCCTGGAGACATTAAATGGTCCAGCGCCCACTTGACAGCATACGCGCTCTTATTTCCCTTCTTAACTGCCACTGCTATTACAATAGGAGGTGCCACGGTACCTGTCTCATGCACTTCTTGTATCTCAAAGCTGTCCATTGAAACAGATACGAGGATCAACCAGCGCCCACACCAGATGAAAAGGAAACCTAGGAAGACCTCAGATTTCAGGGTTAACAAAGCTTTTAATGGGCTGCATTAGCCCCACCCAAGACACCAAAACACCGAATTCAAAGACCTTGCTTCCAAATTCAGGTGACATCTCTTCTGAATTGGAAGACTTTTCCATTGAATGTTCTTGCAGGCTGCCTTCCTGACACAGAATTCACTATCTCTTTCCTTCTGCGCGCCGGTGGGATAGAAATAGAGCCATGCCTAATGTCGAATTTCACCCTGGTCCCTACAGATCTACAACCACAAGGGGATAAATAATTATATCAATCATCTACAATCACAATAATCACAATAAAGAGATAAAGAATTATCTTAATCAGTATAAATAATTATCTTAATTTAAGTACACATTTTGAAAATATTCTCAAATATGATAAACAATAATAAAGTCAATACTGTCAAAGTCAATAATTTCAATTGACTTTTCATTTCCAAATATTACCAGAATTTATAATTGAAATAATAATTTCTCTATAAATGAATATATCAAACCTCTACTATTTTTTTCTCAATTTTTATATTTTATTCTAATGTTACAATAGATATCCAAAGTATTAAAGTGAAATTAATTAAATTTCAAAGTATTAAAGTGAAATTAATTAAATTTTTTATTGTGATAGACATATTAATTTTGAAATAGACTTTCAAAATTTTGATTCAATTCTTAATAATTATTAGATGGATGGTAGAGATTTAACCTTCATAAAATATTCTAGAATATTTTTAGTAATTTAATTATTAATAATTATTAGGTGGATGGTATAGATTTAATTTTCACAAAATATTCTAGAATATTCTTAATAGTAGTCCCATATCAAAAGTTAAAATTTATTTAAAACAATTATGTATTTTTTTCTTTTTAATTAAAATGATTAATTAAAAAAATGTCATATAGAAATGTGACATATGAATATGATTTAAGGTTTTTTGGGCATGTGGTATTAGTAAGTCATAACAAAGTCTATTTACATGTTAAAAATCTGCATGGTAAAGTGCCGGTGAATCTCCATTTTTCATTGTTAAGAATCTTGTGACATGCTTTTTTTAAATGTATATTTGAAGAGCCTTAGTCTATTTGTTATAAGTTTTGGAGTTTTTTTAGTTATATTTTCTCATTTCATTTGTCTAGAATCACAAGTTTGAGTTGTAAACTCTCCACAATCCAAGCGCTCCAATGTTTTTCCTTTATGTTGAATTTACATTTACAATCAAAAAATTATGCATTTTAAACAAAAAAAATCATAATTTAACCCAAAAGCAGTTTAGCTTATAATACAGATAGACCTATCAATTATTTAATTTATATGGCTCTGCTAGAAATTTGAACCTAACATGAAAATACAAATTCATTTACACCTCATAAATAATTCCATAAACCAACTATAATCTTAATACACTTTAATCATGCTCATCAACTACCTTATTTAATTAATAAGTTTTAACCCAGAAAAATTGACGTTAGTCATTTTTAAACCAGCCAAATAGAAATATTTTTAATTAAAATAATATATATCTTTGTTAATAAAATATGATTTAAATAATTAGTTCTTATTCTAATATTAATTTATAAAATATTTACTAAACAATAATTATAGATCTAAATAAATTATATTACATTAATTATCAATATATCTTCTTAATCATATCATTGTCATTTTGAAATATTCTTAGTTTTTTATTTTTTAATTTTTTCTTTTATTTATTTATTAAAACAATAGTCTTTCATATCTCTTTTTCATCTTAGAGTATTTATTTATTAAAACATTAGTCTTTCATATCTCTTTTTCATCTTAGAGATAAATTACAATTATTGATTCGAAACGTCAATTATAAAAAATATCAATATTATGAATCCGAAAACTTATTTATAGCAAAAAGATAATTCTGAAATCTCTATGTACTATGCAATAATCAAAATAGTAAAATTTCCGTTCAGTTAGTCGCACTAAAAATAACTCATATATATATATTTATATACTCTTCTTTATTAAAAGTCAAACCTGTTACCCTCTCCTGGTTACTGCGTGGGGCTTGCCCAGCTTATAGAATACATATATATAAATATATTTATTATATATAATTATCGTCAGTATTTCTATATTTATCATTGAAGTTGCAGGTCGTTTAACATTCAGAAGCGAACATTTTGGCAACTTTTGAGATTTGTCGAAAGTTTTGTCCCATAACACGCAAAACCCAAATATTATTTAATATCGAAACTCCCCGCTCCTGTGTTATCGTGTTAACCAAAATGCATATTCCCAAATATTTAATACCCTATAACAAGCTGGTTAAGCGCTGCCTAGAACGGTGACCCCAGGTGAGTAGTTGTGTTGTTCCCGTCCGACGGCACTATAGGGGTTGTTCCCGCCGTGACGGTAACCTAGCCCTCCAAGACGGCAATACCAGGTGGAATTTTACGAGGCCAAGAGCAGATGTCGTGACCGGATCTTCTGGGGATACGATTTTGGTGGGTCCACCGCCACCTGGATTGCCCCATGGGACCGACGGCTCAACATAAGCAATGGGTTTTTTATTTATTTATGTGAGAGGACTAATGGGCGGTCACAACTTGGACAAAATATAACGTGTCACACGAGATATCTATCCTTGACATTTTGAGCAAATATTTATATTTAATAAAAATATTATTAAAAATCTATTTAACATTTTGATTTAACGTATTAATCAGTTTGACATTTTGATTTATAATTTGTCTTGTTAATTAATATTTCATTTTTTGTGTCATTACATCGGCTTCGATTACATAATTTGACTTTTTTCCCTTAATAATATTAAATATATTTAATTGCTTATTTGAAATTTTTTTTTTTTTTAACACAAAAGACGTCATTATACGCCAAAGATATAAAATTAATCAAATTCTTTATTATTTTTCCTTCGAGACTAAACTTGTTTATTCTTTATTTATATTTCCTTCGAGACTAGACTTGTTTTTTACGGTTGGCTTCCTGCAACAGAAAAATAAATAAAAAATAATTTCATTCTTAAAATACCAATAAGTGCTTACAAGAAACTTGAAAATATGAATAAGAAATAATCATTCGTTTTAGCATGAATTCCTAAAAATTATAACAATTTTATTTTATTGATGATGGTTATATTTATTAGTATAAATATATTTAATTAATTAAAAATAGTTGATATAAGTCAAGGTTTATTTTGTATTACCCGATATTCATAAATATATAATAATTAAAATAATATAAAAAATTATTACACTAAAAATATTATTATTATTATTATAATTATAATTAATTAATAAATAATAACAAATAATTGTCAAGTTTTACTAGCACAACCAGTTGAGGATGGTCCTTATTAGCAAGGCGACCCAAATCAAGCCTCACGAGGGTGGTTGTGTCTTGTGACAGGGGGAGGAGACATGCTAAAAAATTCAGTGAGCTACTTCAAGCCATAGGTCAAGCCTGGATGATCACAGACAACTTGACAAACAAAAATAAATAATAAATAATTAAAAAATAATAATCTAGTCAAGACCCGCTAGCACAACCAGTTGAGGATGGACCTCATTACCAAGGTGACCCTGGATCAAACCTCACGGGGATGGTTGTGCACATGCTAGGGGGAAGAGACATGTTAAAAAATCTAGTGAGCTAAAGGCTGGTGTGGCCGAGGCCAAGTGCGATCGCCAAGTGACTTTGATGGCTTAGATGCCCCTGGTCGCAACTCCTCATGCCATAGATGAAACATAGAGGATCACATACCATTTGACAAATAAATAAATAATAATAATAATAATAATTGTTGTTGTTATTAGTTATTAATAATTATTCTATTATGTTATTATATTAATAATAATAATTATATTATATTATATTATTTTTTAATTAATATTTCTTTATTAAATAATATTTATTTAATAATAATAATTATTATTATTGAAATAATAATATTAAAAAATAAATACCTTAAAAATATTTAATAATTAAATAATATTTAATAATTTAATTAAATAATAATACTAGTTACTAAAATTATTAATAATAAATAATGAATATTATAAACTTTATAATAAATATGGTTGACCATGGTTGATTTTCATATTGAGACAATCTTTTTCACAATGCGACTTGGACTATGGTTGACCATGGATGACCATAGTTGTGACACTGTGATGTTGGACCAAGGAATTGATAAACCCAAGGGATATGAATCAGCCAACGCGCTCTCACCTTCTATATCTACAGTCACTCCATGCAATCTCTCCACAGGGATAATCTTTATTGATTTTCCATTCTCAAATGAATCAGAGAGCAGCGCAAGTCTCCCCATTCTTTCCCATGTCTTTTTAGGCAAAACATTCACAGCCGACCCCAGATCTAAAATAACTTGATCCATCTCATACTTCCCTATTTTTGCGGTAAACCCATGCTAGGGGAGGAGACACGATAAAAAATCTAGTGAGTTAAAGGCTGGTGTGGCTCAGGTCAGGTGCGATCACCAAGTGAATTTGATGGCTTAGATGCCCTTGGTCGAAACTCCTCGTGCCATAGATGAAACATGGAGGATCATAGACAACTTGACAAATAAATAATAATAAATTATTATTATTATTATTATAAACCTTATAATAAACATGGTTGACCATGGTTGATTTTCATATTGAGACAATCTTTCTCACAATGTGACGTTGGACCAAGGAATTGATAAACCCAAGGGATATGAATCAACCAACGCGCTCACACCTTCTATATCTACAGTCACTCCATGCAATCTCCCCATAGGGATAATTTTCTGTTGATTATCCATTCTCAATTGAATCAGAGACCACTGCAACGCAAGTCTCCCCATTCTTTCCCATGTTTGTTTAGGAAAAACATTCGCATCCGACCCCAAATCCAAAATAACTTAATCCATCTCATAGTCTCCTATTTGTGCGATAAGCCCACACTGGGGGGAGGAGACATGCTAAAAAATCTAATGAGTTAAAAGCTAGTGTGGCCCAGGCCGGGTGCGATTGCCAGGTGACTTTGGTGGGTTAGATGCCCTAGTCATGGCTCCTCATGCCACAGATGAAACATGGAGGATCACAGACAATTTCATAAATAAATAATAATAATAAATAATAATAATTATTATTATTATTATTGAAATAATAATATTAAAAATTAAATAATTTAAAAATATTTAATAATTAAATAATATTTAATAATTTAATTAAATAATAATAATAGTTATTAAAAATATTAATAATAAACAATGATTATTATAAACCTTATAATAAACATGGTTGACCATGGTTGATTTTGATATTGAGACAACCTTTCTCACAATACGACGTTGGACTATAGTTGACCATGGATGATCATAGTTGTTACAATTTGACATTGGACTGAGGAATTGATAAACCTAAGGGATATGAATCACCCAACGCGCTCACACCTTCTATATCTACAATCACTCCATGCAATCTCCCCATAGAGATATTCTTCTGTTTATTTGTCATTCTTAATTGAATTGGGACCACTGAAGCGCAGGTCTCCTCATTCTTTCCCACGTCTATTTGGACAAAGCATTCACATCCGACCCAAGATCCAAAATAACTTGATCCATCTCATACTCTCCTATTTGTGCTATAAGCCCATGCTAAGGGGAGGAGACATGCTAAAAAATCTAGTGAGATAATGGCTGGTGTGGCCCAAGCCGGGCGCGATTGCCAGGTGACTTTGATGGCTTAGATGCCCTTGTTCGTTACTTCTCATGCCATAAATAAAACATGGAGGATCACAGACAACTTGAGAAATAAATAATAATAAATAAATAATAATAATAATTGTTGTTATTATTATTAGATAATTATTCTATTGTATTATTAATAATTATTTTATAATAATAATAATAATAATTATTATATTATATTATTTTGTAATTAATATTTTATTAAATAATATTTATTTAATAATAATAATATTTATTTATTACTAATAAAAAATAATTATAATTGTAATGATTAATTAGTTGTTAATGTTAATAATAATAATAATAATAATAATAATAATTATTATTATTATTATTGAAATAATAATATTAAAAATTAAATAATTTAATAATATTTAATAATTTAATTAAATAATAATATTAGTTACCAAAAATATTAATAATAAATAATGAATATTATAAACCTTATAATAAACATGGTTGACCATGGTTGATTTTCATATTGAGACAATCTTTCTCACAATGCGACATTGGACTATGGTTGACCATGGATGACCATAGTTGTTACAATGTGAATTTTGAAAAAGGAATTGATAAACCTAAGGGATATGAATGCTTCAATTGATAAACTCAAGGGATTGATAGTATAAACCCAAGAGATTAATTCTGAAACCCCAAGGTATTATAAACCCAAGGGAATAATATTAAACCCAAGGTGTATAAACCCTAAGATAAATATTATAAACCCTAAAATAAACATGGTTGACCATGGCTGAGCACGAATGATTTTCATATTCAAAAAATCTTTGTCACAATGCGACGTTGGACTATGGTTGGCCATGCTTGAACATCGTTGATTTTCATATTGAGACAATCTTTGTCACAATGCGACGTTGTACCATGGTTGAACATGGATGGCCATGGTTGTTAGAATGTGATGTTGGACCAAGAGACAATCTTTATCACAATGTGACCATGGTTATTGATGATAGTTGACCATGATTGACCATGGTTGATTGTAATGTCGAGACAATCTTTGACATAATGCGACGTTGGACTATGGTTGATCATTGTTGATTTTCATATTGAGACAATATTTGTCAAAATAATAATTATATTTATTATTTTATTTTTTTCCCCTTGGAAAAATCGTAATTTTCATTATATAAAGGAAAATTACATGTTGTATATGCATATTGGATATGATGTAGGAGAGGCAGAGTGCCTGTCGAAGTAAAAATAACCTAGTGTAGCAAAATTGGTGCCTTGTATCCACGTAGGGAGGCACATATCTCTGATGAAGTTCAGTAGAATTTAAAGCAAAATTACTCTAACATATAGAGTGCATAACAATTATATATACATCTGTTAATTTAAAAGCATATATGAATATTTACAAATGGTATCAATAAGACATATATCCAGGCTCCCTATGAGCCATCTAGTCTGTTATATCCATAAACGGCCGATGGTAAAATTGGTAATGAGAGTCATCCCTCTGTTCCTGAATCATCCAAGTGCCGAGAGGCCTGACCGCAGCTTCTTTGGATAATAGATCGGCAACTGAATTTTGTTCCCTGTAAATATGATGGCATACAAATGAGTCAAAATGAGTGATAAGTTGATATGCCTCTTCCAAGATCTGTCTCAGAGAAAAAATAGTGCAATTTGATTTTTTATTTATCCAATCACAAACAACTTTTGAGTCACCAAATAATTGAAGATCTCTACATTGTTTTTCCAGAGCGAATTGAATGAGGAATTTGGCTGTGATTAGTTCAACGTAATTGTTTGTGCCTCTTCCCAGACCCATTTGTATTTTAAAGTAATGGGATTCAGATAGGTACAAGTTGGCCCCTCCCCCACAGCCCGCCTCCTGTGCAGATCCATCAAAAAAAGCCCAAGGAAGCAGGTGGTTTATGGATTCTAGGACAATGGTACGGGGCCGATGGGTGTCCTCCTCATCAGGGATGATGTTATATTCAGTCATAATGTGAGCCAATATGGAGGGCCAGTGAGGGGTAATGTTTTGAAAGATGAGTTTATTGCGGGCTATCCAGATTGCCCAGCATATAAGGAGGGGAAGGTTTCTAGTTTTGGATGGGTCTGCCCTATTCCACCAGTTAGTCAGGCCTCCTTGATAGTCACACCCTGCCATCTGTTTTGGGGGGACAAGGTCGATGAGGTCGAGCTCCAGAGGTCCTTTGTGGCCTGGCGATCAAGAAAGAGGTGGTCCACAGATTCATTGTTGCTCTTGCACAAACAAAACCAAAATGGATAGTGCTATGCATGTTTCAGGAGGTTATCGCCAGTGGGGATCTTGTTTTTAAGAATTTTCCACATGAGAAGCCGGGTCCTGGGGGGTGCTTTGAGCTTCCATAAGTGTTTTGACCAGTGAACGATGGCTTGTGGTCGATGTGTCTCAGATAATACAAGATAACCCTCCTTGGGAGAGTATTTTCCTGACTTTGCGAGCACCCATATTATCCTGTCCTTCCCTTCTACAATTCTGATGTGAGCTTTGGTTAAGGCTGCTGTGTAGTCAGCCCATAGCTATTCCCACTGCTGTGGAATGTGCAGTCTGTGAGCCGACTTCCAGGCTTGTTGAAACATAGTGGTATGATCAAGACCAACAATGTGACTGATGCGGGTAAATCCCGTTGCACTAAGATGGGCTTTAAGCTTGATGGGTAGCCTGTGGTCATTTCTGCATCCAATCCAGGGATCCTCCCCTATCTGCACAACATTTCCATCTTGTATTCTCCAAGTAAGGTCAGTACTAATGATCTCTAGTGATTTCAGCACTGCCTTCCATATTACTAATATCCATGTGATATATCTTAGAGGTTGTCTTAGCCAATCCGTCAAATTAAGAGGTGTAATGTATTTAGAGGTGGCCACCCTTGTCCACAAGCTGTTTGAGGTGATGAGCTACCAACCAAGTTTGGCTGCTAGAGCTGAGGAAAAATCCTCCAACTTATTGATGCCCCACCCTCCCCATTTCTTTGGTAGTGAGAGAGCTTCCCATCTGACCCAGACAAAGATTCTTCTAGATTATTTACCCTTCTAGAGAAACCTACAACATAGGGTTTGTATCCTATAGAGTATGCCCCTCGGTATCCAAGACAATGCCATATAGTACACCAGAGTGGTCTCCAGTACTGCTTTTATGAGGATTAGTCTGCCTGCCCTGGATAAATACTTGTGATACCAAATATTGAGTCTTTTTTCCAATTTGGCTAAAAGCCATGTCTAGTCTGCTATTTTGTATCCCAGGGGCTTTAGCTTGTATCCCAAGTATCTAAGCCCTTCCTCCATTCTCAGCAGGGTAAAGTTGAATGTTTGGAGAGCATATTGAATCTCATGTGGCAAGCATCCGGGTGCTATCATTGTGGACTTGTTGCAGTTGACAATCATGCCTATAATAGATTGAAATAGGGAGAAGGTATTATTCATGGTAGTAAGGTCCCCTATGCCTCCATTGAGGAATATCAACACATCATCCACAAATAATAAGTGAGTTAGTATGCATCTATCAGTGATTTTGATCCCTTGGAGTCTGCCCCTGATGTGTTCTTCTTTGATGAGCCTGCTGAGCCCTTCCATGATGAGAAGAAAGGGCAATGGAGATAAGGGGCATCCCGGTCTGAGGTCTCTTTCTGACTGAAAGAAAGGAGATGCCACTCCATTTACCAGAACATTGAAAGATATATTAGTAATACAAAACATGATCCATTTGATGAATTTGAATGGAAACCCTATGTGTGTTAGAATCATTCCTATATAGATCCAGCTTACTCTGCCAAAAGCTTTTGAGAGATCAACCTTAAGTATCATACCTTTCATTTTCTTAGTCTGAATTGAGTGCAACACCTCCTGTGCTATTCCAACCGCCTCATGGATCTGTCGATATTGTAAGAAGGCAAATTGGTTAGGTGAGATATGGGAGGATAGGATGGGCTGCAGTCGATTGGCTATGATCTTAGCTATGATTTTATAGATACAATTGCACAATGAAATGGGCCAAAAGTCATCATATGAGGCCGAATTATCAGATTTTTGTATGAGGGCTATGAATGTTGAATTGAAAGCTTCATACATCTTGTCATTGATCCTGGTATCCTCGACGACCTTAAGGACGCCTGTACCAAGTGTCTCAAAAAAATCCAAAGAGAACTCCACCGGCCAGCCATCCGGTCCTAGGCTCTTGTCTCTCTTGAACCATTTGAGAGTGGCCTTAAGTTCTCTAAGAGTGACCTCCTTAGCTAGCTCTGATGCCTCCTCCTGATCCACAAAACGGGGAAAAAGTTGTGCCACTCAAATGATTTCAGCAAGGGTGGCGTTGGTGGGTGCTCTGTAAATCTACTTAAAGTGTGATGTTTCCAAGGATGCTAGATGTGAGAAGGTGTTTACAGAGTTCCCATTCTCATTCGTGAGCTACCATATGGTGTTGGTTGCTTTCTGACCATTTGCAAATTTGTGATAAAATTTCGTGTTATCATCTCCCTCAAGCAACCAAATTGCCCTGCTTCACAGTCTCCATGACTCTTCTTTGTCCTTTAATATTTTTCCTCTTATAGCGTATAAAGATGTGAGCTTATCCTTATGTTCATTCGAGGTGAAAACTCCTTCCTGATTATTCTCAAAGTCAGAAATCTCTGCTTCGGTCTCCCTTAGAGTTTGGTAATCCTGTACTCTCTTGTTATGTGCCCATATTTTAGAGAGTTTCTTCAGCTCTTTTAAGTTATGAGAAAAACCATATGCTATATGCCCCCTAGCATCAGGGGGGTGGGTCTTCCAAAAATCTGTAACCAAGCGAGCGTATGATGCATCTTTTAGCTAGGAAGAGTTGAATTTGAAAGGACCCTTAGGCTTATCGATCCTCCCTCTGATTTCAAAATAAATAGGCAGGTGATCTGATAAACCTACTGATCCCACCCATTCTCTATAATTAAGCCCCAAACTTAGAAGGCTTTCCTTAATAAGGAAACGGTCCATTCTTCTGGCTAGGCTGTCTTCCCTAGCTCTGTTATTACTCCAGGTGGGCTGCAACTTTGCTGATGGAATCTCCACAAGACTATTATACAATTACCACTTACCCCTGACCCATAAAAAAATATTGTATTTAATCAAACTGAATCGATCTTATCTTACCTTACTTACTTGACTTACTCAAATTTCTTCCCCTCAATTCACCCTATGTCGGTGCTTCTTCTGCCTTTCCGTTACCCCTTCGCCAAGATAGGTTCTGATTGGTCATTTGAAGGCCCGCTATCCTATGAAAGGAATTCCTCATGGGGCTATATCGATCTCTCTATATCCTCGTATCTTTTAGTAAATGCTCTCTTGACTAGGTCCCATCTAATGTATAAGTTATTCGCTGGCCAACCAAAGCTAACTGGTATGCCTCTTCTACCCAATGCATGTTATTAAGACTAATTGAAAGCCATCAACATTCCTCGATATCCTCTAGTCTTTTGGTTCCTCTGGCCCTGTCCTAATGGGAAATCTTGTAGAATTCTTCAATGCACTCTTGGACACTCTAGTCTTTCTACTTCAAAGTATGCATTTGTCTAAACACAGTTTATTGAGGATTCATCTACAAAAGAATTTCACATGGTTTACCCACCATCTTCATCAAAGTTCCAATCTTCATAATTGACTTAGTATTAGCTTGCGTAAGGAGACTTTACTCTTCCCCCTTCCTTTCCCCTTACCGCTCTCCTTCCATCCTTCCTTACTACTATAGAGCCTTTCCCCTTCCTTTACTTTAGTCTCTTTCTTGGTAGTTAAATTTTATTTTCATTTTAGATCTCTTTTATTGCAAGTACTTTCCTTGCCCTAGGAAGGATAAGAACTCCAGACCTTTTTCAGCTTTTCATTTTGAAGTTGAACACATCACTTGTGCATACACTTTAGTAAACACATCAGTAGGGAGTGTAAACGCATATGGTTTGACTGTCGACATAGGACAACCGAGAGTAGCATCTGGAATGTAATGATCCATGTCGTGCATGGAGAGTATGTTGGACAACGTAGAATCATATATAAAAAAAATACAAATATATATGTAAGCCCCTAACCAGGACAGTGTGGAACTAGCCGGGGATGTGTCCCATCCAAGCCAGTGGACTCATTCGAGTTAGCAGGGAAATCTTTCAGAGTGGCCTATGGAGAAATTTAGATCACCTCCAAGAATTAAGTGGTCCTTTTGTAGTATATCAGAGCTCAGAAGATGTTCCCAGTATTTAGGCCTATGATGGCATGACCCATACACATTAATAAGCTTGATCTCAATGCTGAGGTCGACTGAGAATATATCTGCCCCAATATGCCCAGAGCCTCCCCAGCTATTGTAAAGTTTGATGGATCGAGTGTTATATCCAAAAGAAATGCCTCTCGATATTCCATTTGCATAAAGTGCTAGGAAAGACCAACCCGGGAGCATCGATTTGAGCAGGTGGGAGATGGCTTCAGCACTACCCAAGGTTTCTAGTAGAAAGATTAAATCGAATGATTTAGCATTGATCAGCGTTCAAAGTGCTAATTTTTTATCAGGCCTAGCTAGCCCTCTTCAATTGAATGAGAATAGCTTCATGGAGGGGGGTTGGCTAGGGTTTTCAATGCTCTAAGGGCCCTATGATTGGTATTTTGTTTCCCTGATGCTATTTCCTCCTCGGCCTGCATTTTTTTCTTTAGAGAGAGAGGAAGGACGACCTTGAGGTAGCTTTGGAGGGATGGGGGTCGTATCCAGGCCAATACCTAAATGAGCTAGGGCTTGTAACTTCTCCTTGGATCGAGTCGAGTATCAGGGGGAAGGAGGCCCTAGCTCTAGAGCAGGGGTGATGTTAAGGGGAAACTCTGGGAGGGAGGGTGGAATAATAGAAAATGTGGGGGAGGGGATATGGAGGGGGAAAGCCACAGAGATGGGGGGTTGAGAGTAGCCTTCAGAGACTTTGTAATTAACATATGCAGAGAGTGCAATACTTTCAGATAGAGTATAAATTTGAGAAGAGAAAGGTATATAGGTACGCTTACCCGAAGATAACGCAGCCCTAGCACCTGCCCTAGCCCTGGTGAGTGGAGGAGAGGGAGGTCGATGAGGTGTTTTGACGCACTTCTTTGGAACCTCCTTTGAGGGTGTCTCCTTGGCTACTTCAAGGTTAGCATGGGTCTCTACATCTCCATAGGTTGGATGCTCCTCTTGTGATTGATGTTTCCTTGTCGGCATTGCCTTTCCAGTCTCCCCTGCTCTAGCCTTGTTGTTGAGTGGGCAGTCCCAAAAGAGGTGACCAACCTTATGGCATCTCTTGCATCTAAAGGGCACCCCTTCATAATCCAATATCTACAGCCTTGATAAATTTCTCCATTGGAGGGTAATGTGCTCCTGTAATCCCTCCCTGGTATCTAAGTGTACCAGTATCCTTGCATAAGCCATCATGCCTGTCGATGGACAGGATTTGTCATGTTCCAAGTATGTACCTAGGGTATTCCCGATGCACCTAAATATGTCCTCAGACCAGAACTGTAGGGGGAGTCCTGGTAAACGAACCTAAAGGGGGCCAGCTCCAAGTTTCTCTCTCTCTAGATCAAAGAGGGGATTCCATCTACGCAGGAGGATGAAAGCTTGTTCAATATGCCAGACTGATGAAAGTACCTAGTTTGTATGCTCAACCATCGAAAATCTTAATGCAAACCATCCCTAAGTTTTGGACAAAAGGAAGATCAGCCAGATGGTGTCTCCATACTTCGGTCGTCCATTGCTTCAGCCTGGCTGTTATATAATTATGTTCCCAAACTCTTCCAACTAGTACTTTGTCTGTAATATCCATGGTGTCTCCCCACTGAATGTCCTCGCCTAAGCTGAGAATTACCTCTTGCACTTTAGATCTTACGCACCTCTGCTTCTTGCTTGGCATGTTCCCTGCATCAGATTGGGTCTGCGGAGGGCCTCTCGAAGGAGGGTTTGTAGTAGGGTTAGGAGGCTCTGTAAAATACCCAGAGGGAAAAGCTCTAAAGATTGGCAGGATCTTAGTGAAACTACCAGATGGAGGGGCCAAAGAGATCAATTCCGAATGAAACCCTACTGAGGTGACCAAGAGTTCATCGGGAAGAGCAATAGAGGGATTGTGGGTGCTTACTGATGGTGGTAAGGATGTGAGACCTGAGGAGGAGTCGGCTAGATTAGGGCCTATGGAGCGGGCCACAAAATTTAGGGTGGATGCTGACAGGGGAGGAGTTGAGTAAGCTGGCCAAGAGGGGGTGACCTCTAGGAGGGTAACGACCGAACACAAGGGTCCTGAGATTGAGGGAAGCATCACTAATGTGTCAGATAGTTCGCAATTGTAGTGGAACAAGCCCGCTGGGTTTGCATGTGGTATTGTCCAGATGGGAGTGCCCTCCAATGGGTCCTCCGAATAATCTACTAGGTCATCCATAACCTCCCCGAAGTCCCGTGCCAACTGCTGTCGTAAAGAAATTTGTGCCCGTTGTTGTTGAGACTGGGAGCAGGTGGAGATATTTGAGAGAGGGTGGTGAAAAAATGGAGGGGTAATAAGCCTGACCATTATGGAGAATGGCGACGTCAGTCGTACAATGTATAGTGCGGCCAGAACACCACAGACTTAGACTTAAGGGGACAAAGCTTCAGGCTTCAGGTCTTCAGCTCAAACCATAACCCTCATCAGGTCTCCTTTTCCATCTCTTCATCTCCTTTATGCAACCTTCCTTTATTATTTTACAACCTTTTGTTATATTTATTATCTTTATAAAACATATGTTCTTTCTTGGGAGGTTATATGTTTAAATTTAGAAGAGAGTATAGATAAATTCTTTTTCTTTTTCTTTTTCAATTATAGTGAATTGGTAACTAAATGGAGTCATCTAGACAAGGTCCATGATCAAACCTTCCACCACTGTAACACCAAGAGTATATTGAACAACTTGCAAGCCAAATATACCAATAACTTATGACTTAACAAATGTCAAGGCATCTTGTCCCCGTTGATCTCAAGGAGTGCCTACTCTTTGAATCTTATCTTAGGGGGCTGACATGTCCCTCTGTGGGAAATGACCAAGTGGATAGGAAAAAAAATATTTTTTCAACCACTCGGGCTAAACTCACAAGGAATCACACCTCCATAAGCTCTATAATTCTTTCATTTTTTTCTTTTTTTCTTTTATTTTAATCAAGAGAATCAGTAGGCTTGTCGCTTGTCACTGAGGAGGCACACGGTCAATTTGTCTAGATTTCACATATTCTCCTAAGCCTAATGTAACTACCCACAAGCATGTTAGGAGAGTTAACCTAGTTTCCAATTTGTTTAATGTCCTCATATTGGTCAACAAAGGATTTACGGTGTAGGACATCCATCATTCGTCCTATCCTGATGGGTTATCATCTCCGTAAAATTTAGTATTCAAATCCTTGCAAGAAGACAAGTCCCTTATTCCACAAAAAAAGGAGTCTTATATACTAATTTGGTATCTCGCTTAACTATGACCTTAAAACTATATTATTATTATTATTATTATTATTATTATTATATGAAATTTTAAAATATTTTTAATTAAAAGCTTACATTGTTAATGTCTCTATCCAATAAAAGATAATATTGTTTGAAATAGGCTAAGAAATTTTAGGGGCTATATTTCACCCATGGGTTAATTTTCTATGCTTTTTGCTAAAAAATGATTAACCAATTTCCATTTTTCTAAAAACACGGTTCGTCCAAATTCATCAAAATTTTATAGAAACTATATAAATATGTAACACCTTAGTGTCTAATCCCCCACTGATATTGTAAATGTAATTAATTATGTTAATGATGATTCTATGAGTAAGTAAATGTAAAATTTGTGTAAAATTAACCGAATGAAACAATTGTAATAAAAACTGATGGAGAGGTGGAGCCTTGATATAGAACATGAGAAGCCATGAGAGGGAGGGAAGCCAAAAAAAGAGACTTTGGGAAGTTCCCATCTACCCTAAGGTAATCGACTAGATTTCTAAAATTGGTAGTTAAACTATGCAACTATTGTTGAAGAATCTAGGGCAGTTAGAGTTAATGAGATTCTTCTTTCATGATAACTATTTGTGAGGTATTTAACTTTAGTCCTTAGCACAATCTTCAATCGTTATTATTATTAGAGTGTGTCTTCTTAGTTCATCAAATAACTACCAAAAATAAAGAGACAAGAACACACGATGTTAGCTTTTTGTCGGGGCCAAAACCTCTCCCTCTTGGAGAGGAAAACCCGCTCAAAATTCCTCTTATAGAGATTCCAATTGACAAATACCAAGACCATGACGCTTGACCTATGAAGCCACTTCATGACCAAGACACCAATCCTCTTCTTACTATTGAGATCACCATCATCATTACTTCTTCACTGAGATAATCATTGTTGCACCATGACTTCTCCTTGAGATCACCACTGAGATTATTTCTGCAACTTCATCGATATCATAACCTTCTAGAACAATATCATGACTATGATAGGATCATGACTGAACCTTAATGTAAGTTGAGATAAAGTATTTCACTATGAGATCCTTCCATCATCATTAGGTTGAGATTGTGATCGTCCTTGTCATTTTCGTCACCACTCCTCCTCATTATGCCGAGACTGTAATAGTTGAGACTGTGATTATCTTTGTCATTATCATCACTACTCCTTCTCATTATGCTGAGACTGTAATATCCATTCGAAAACTTATAGACTCATTCTTCAATTGTAACACTGCAACATAGTCTTCATCCGATATTCCTGTTCCATTACTTGTCCGAGATATCACTGAGATTATTAGCGAAATTTCAGATATATCTGAAGTAGCAGAGGTTTATGCGAAGTTCTGAAACCCTGTAATCTTATCTAAAAATATCACATTGTTATGAAACCAGCTCACAAAAAGATAGAAAAGATAGATAAATGCCTTATAAATCATTCTCTTAGAGGGGGCAATCTCCTTTACATTACACAAATGAACAATTCTTGGATGATACAAATGATAAGACCTCCTTTCTATATATACGAGTCTAGGGGTCATAATATAATCAGAGCCGACATAACAATAATAATGTAAGGGCATAATAATAACAATAGTGGGATTTTATGGGGCACAATAATAACAATATGGGGACTACATGGGCACAACAATATGATAAGGGGGTTGTACTAGTAGCAATAAGGGGTTACACACAGGTTACACTAGTAGTATAGGGACCTAACATGCCCCTCTCCTTCAAACAATGTTGTCCTCAACGCTTGAGTAGTTCTTGATACTTCTATATAAAATTATTGTCCTCCCATGTGGAATCTTAAGTGGGTAAGTTCTTCCACTTGATGAGATACTTTGAAATTGGTCGATTTCGAAGCTGTCGGGTTCTTGTTTCTGTGACTGCTCCAAGTTCAAGTTCTGGAAATATTGTTTGAATTGGGATCTTCTGCAACTTTTGAATGAGTGGCCACACTTCTTCGTCCTTCTTCCATTCATCCCTTGCTTCGTTTATCCAATTTGGTTGGATAATAGAAATTGCATAAAACAATGCTTCCATATCTTCATCCCTTCTTGAGAGTGCATCTACAACAAAATTTTGCTTCCCTTTTCTGTAGATGATTTCAAAGTCATAACCCAACATATGTGTGACCCATTTTTTCTATTATTCTAAAGATAATCTTTGTTCTAAAAAGTATTTAAGACTATCATGATCCATTTTTACCTTGAAGTGTCTTCCCATTAGGTAAGGTTGCCATTTCTTAAGTTCATGTAGTATTTCCAATATTTTGTTCTCATAAATAGCTTGCTTGAGATGTAGCCGTAAAAAAACCAAATTTCCTACATCAAAACTTATTTCACCGCGATGTTGATCTGCCTGTTGTTTCATTCGATTCTGCACCAAAATGGCATTATCCTTTAAAATTTGGAGAACTTGTTGTTGATGCTCGATGTGATCTTTCACTGCTTGAATATTGTTCTTCTTGATATGTCCTTCTATCTTTAGAGTTTCAGGAGTGGTAATTTCTTCCAATGCATTACAAGATATGGTTGGATTCATTTCTTGATGCTCGATGTGATGTTTAACTTATTGAACATTTTTCTTCTTGATATGTTCTTCTATCTTGATAGTTTGAGGAGTGGTAATTCTTGCCAATGCATTACAAGATATGGTCGAATTCATTTCTTCTTTCTCGATGTGATCTATCACTTCTTGAACCTTTTTCTTCTTGATATGTCCTTCTATCTTGAGAATTTGAGGAGTGATAATTCTTTCCAATGCTTTACAAGATATGGTCGGATTCATTTCTTCTTTCTCTAGGGTTGGTTCCTGGTGTATATCCTCTTCTTTTGATGTTTCTTGATCCTTTTCTTCCTCCTCTTCACAATCTATGTAAAATAATTTATTCTCAGTACACTTATGAACTTTAATGTATTTGTTATCACAATTGTAACAAAGCCCTTTTGCTCTTTTTTCTTCCAATTTTTGTGGTGTCAACCTTGTAGGTTGTGGAAGGCTAGGAGAAACAACAATTCCATATTTATAGTTGTGAGGGGTAGACTTCCTTGTTGCCATAATTTTTCTTTCTACTTTTCTTGCCAACCTAAATGCCTTCTTCAATGAATCAGGTTCCCAAAGATGAACCTCATGTTGAATGTTATCCTTTAAAGTCCTTATGGAGACATCAATCCTTTGCTTCTCTAGAATATCATTTTCCCTTATATTCAATTTTTGAAAGTCCTCAATGTGCTATGTCATTGAACACTTTTGTTTGAGATTGATCAATTGGCTAAAGAAGGTGTTGCTCTTTATATCCTCATAATGTGCTATCATTTCCTCCGTGAAAATTGACCACGTAACAAGTGGTTTACGAGAACAAATCCCTTTATACCATAAAAATTGATCCAGTTCTAAATATGAAGATGCAATACATACCTTTTGTAATAATTTCACCTCATGTAGATCAAAACATTGCTCCATCTATAGTATCCAATTTACCGGATCCTTGCCATCAAGCTTCCTCATATCGCCTTTTTTTTATTTTAGGAGCTCGATCTTGAAACGACTATAACTTTGTAGTTTCAGATCTCCAAGTTCTAAAGTTGCGTCCTGTAGTAGCCCTTTGCGTTCTATTTCTAACCCTACAAGTCTGATCAAGATTGGGTTCTGCAAAGAAGAGTTATGTAAAATCTCCCACAATGACCTAATTATAGACTAGTTCCATAGAGCGCACTTGTACGAAGTGCCACATGTCATTGTTTCAACCTGAGGATGTGAAAAATATACACAGAAAACTACAATCTGTTCTCTTTCTGCAACTTCTTACGAAATGTCAATCTGATGCTCAGAGAGAAAGTTATGAAGATTTTCCCAAGGTCACTTGTTCAGAATGTAATTCAGGAGTCTACAAAACCCTAACTTCCTCAGATTATAGCTCCGAAAATATAGCGGGACAAGATCGGAAATTTGGACTCGAGCTTCACCAAGATTTCGGTTCAAATGGGTTTTAAATTTTTAGAGTCTGAACCTTCGTAGAAAAAATAGTATAGTGAAAATTCTATGATGACCTATTTGAGATGAAATTATGGAGCTTGCAAAGACACTAACTTCCTCAGATCATATGAGACAAGATCTAAAATTTGGACCCAAGGTTTAGACCGATTTCTTCTCAAATGGGTTTTGTTTTTTTTCTTCTAAAACTTTGTAAGGAAACAACTATAGCGAAAATGCCATGATGACCTGTTTGGAGCAGCGAAACCCTAGAATCCAAAGCTCTGATACCAAATTTCATGAAACGAGCTCACAAAAATATAGAAAAGATAGATAAACGCCTTATAAATTAGTCTCTTCGAGGGGGCAACCTACTTTACATTACACAAATGAAAAATTATTGGATGATACAAATGATAAGACCTCCTTTCTATATATAGGAGTCTAAGAGGTCATAATGTAATCAGAGCCGACATAATAATAATAATGTAAGGGCACAATAATAACAATAGTTGGCTTCTATGGGGCACAATAATAACAATATGGGGACTATATGGGCACAACAATATAATAATGGGGTTGTACTAATAAAAATAAGGGGTTAGACTAGTAGTATAGGGACCTAACACAAATGTATCTGAGTGATCTCACTCCTTCTTCGCAAACCCTAATGGGGTATATATAGTAGGTTTCTCTCCATAAATAATCTGACTTGTATTGTTGAACCAATGTGTCTATTATTTGAGTTGACTTGCTGCCTTTTAATTCGATTTCCAAGCCGACGTGTAAGAGAGGATGGTGCTTGTCATTTGGAGGGCTACTTGACATTGTTTATTACACAAATAAATTTTTCTTATGCTCAAGAAGAGTTGCTTCATACATGACTTGACTCTTTGACATATCAGTAAATCCTAAGGCTCTCAATGGGAGCCACTAATAAATAAATAAACCTCTTGTTCATGAAACCCATGCAACAAGATATACAAAAATAATTTTGTTCTCTTTATTACATCCTTTACAAATATCATGTCATTATGAAGACTGAACCTAGTTACATTCTACAACACTCCCTCTTAACTAGGGAGGTATTCATAATGGTACTTGGTCATGCTCAATCTGAAGAATTTATCATAAGAAGAATTGGATTGGTAACCCATATGTATAACATCATAGTAACCAACATTGTTTCCACATCAAGGCCTTGACTGATAGCTCTATCTCTCATCAGATCAGAGAAAAATGTTGGCGAGACCAATTACTATAGACACCTTTGTCATTAACTCTCAAGGTACATACCCACTCGGGGTTCATTGAGTATGACCTTCTAGGACTATTCTTATCTTGGGTTCCCAGCCCTCAAAGAATATCAGTCGTTTTGCCTACTTTTGTCTTGGATGCCCTACATATCCTCAAAGAGCATTAGATGCTAGATGATTACCCAATCCTCCATTCTTTCTTCCAAAGTGAAGACAAGGATGTTGTGTCTATCTCTCCCTCTCAACTAGGGAGGATATCATGTGTCTTCATTTCTCTTCATGGCATTCACCTAGAGTTATGGCTGTTAGTCCTGGTCTAGTGCATGACACATGAAATAGAAAAACACATTTGTTACTCCTTTTTAATTAGGGGTGATCCAATCCAAGCTCCCTTTGAAGCAGAGACCTATCAGAGCTCCCCCTTATCTAGGCACTCTTCTATACATCAACAACTTCTTTCTTCATGGGTACTTCACCTGCTTGATCAACTTCTCTTCTTGATGCCATGAAATTTAGTTGAGCTTCTTCCTTGTAGGTAAACAACCATCAATCACTTTCCTTCTTATTTCATCATGTCGTTCCTTTCTTCATGGAAAGTGGCCTTCTTCATATCTGGAATCTTTGTTATATGACTACTTCTTTATCATCATGCTTCTTCCATCCATCACATGAATGCTAGTTGTACTTGTATTTACAACTCTTGTTTAAGTAGCCCTACATTATCCATATATTATTCAATAAATCAAAACATCATATTAAATTTATTCATACCTTACGAGATAGATATTCATCATGAAGTATTCTTGTAGGTAACATGTTGGGAACGGGTCCCTTATGGTCAATTTTGGGTTAAGAGCCCATGTTTTGGGGCAGAAAGCCCAAGTTTTTGCAGAAGAAGTGTAAATTCTCTGCACTTTGTGGCCATTGAGTGCAAAGATGTAAAGAGTCATAAATGGTTTCCACCCTTAGTTTATGTAACTTGTGTCGGCTTTAAGAGATCAACCCATGGTACGCAGACCATGGGATTGTATACAAAGGAAGTCTTAGAAGAGTCTAAGGCAGTTCAGTTCAGTGGAGTCTTGTTATGTTTTATGTAATGGGTCTGTGAAAGCAAAGAGCGAAGAGTCTTAGCATAGGAAAGAGGCTCTAGAGCTGTGTGTGCAGAGGCCTAGAGTAGAAGTCCACAACTGAGTGCACAGACCGCTATAGTTGTGTGCACAAGGCGTTAGAATCTATAAAGAAGATCTGAAGCATAAATAAACAAAATTATTCTGGAATTATTTGTGTATGATCTGTTTTACTTCTGCATATGATTATGTTATGATGAATAATGGGTTTATGTTTTAATGTTGTATTGATGAACGAATCCATATGTTTTTCGTTGTTATATGAACACAAGTAAGAATATTTGTTTACACAAATATCGTCTTAATGCATGTGAAGTTATTCAATACTTAAGTTAACCTAGGTAAAAACAGAAGTAAAGTGTAATTATAGAGGCGCGTAAGTGGCCGATCCACCTATCTGGGGTACGTGGAAGATGGTCGTAGACCTTCCCGGAGGTATGAAGGATGTATAAGGTAAGTATATCAATAAGCCCTAAAAGTCTTATAAATCTGCGCGAAGGAAGGCTTAGGGAATAAAACAACATCACTACCATCTCTGGGTGTGGAAAATTGGTTCATGCATCGCCCCATACTACTTTGGGTGAGAGTTTAGTCTGTGCTCCACAGATTGATGCCGAAAGGGCCATTAGTATAGGGATTTGCTTGGCTAATTCACACTGAACCTGGGTCAGGGCCCATCAAGCCAACAAATAGTTCCATTGCCGAGACCAGGATCTGCATAAAGAGATGTGTGATGTTGCATCACTGGAATCCAACTAAGAAGGAGATAGAAGACTGGCTGGATAGAAAGATCCATGAATTCGCGGTGCAAGAGAACAGGAATCCGTGATTGACGAAAGAACAATGGTTGGACAGATATTTTGTACACATAGATACACGAAATCTTCTTATGTTACTTCCCGGTTGAATTATACAAGTGGATTGCGAAATTGGCAGACGACGAAGGAAGGTGGAGACTTGACAGTCCGATAGTTTAGACGCCAAAGTTAATGCGGAGATTGGAAGCCTCTGAAGAGAAGATCACATGCGTTGTCGATCATTGGCTCGATGGTATCATAGGAGGGTTCATGGCAGAGTTCACAGTCGATACTTCGGTCAGTGATAGTGAAGCAGAGCACCGCTTCTTTAGGGGACTGGAAGGTGAGTATTTAAGGTCTTTAAATACTTGGATTAAGATTATCTTGTGTGAAAAGCAGGTTATGAAGCTACCTTGATGTTTGGAGCTACGCGAAGTGGAAAGACCTTCAGGAATAGAGGGAAACCATGCCCTAAATATAGCCCGCTAATTGGACCACCTCTGATTGACGACGAGGAAGCAACACAGGCTTCTCCACAGAGCGTTGTTCAACTGATAAGACAAGGGTTCCTGCGAATACCGCATCCACCCACACCACCTCCATCTTCACCTCGACTGCATATGCCTTCACCCACACCACCACCACCTCTGCCACCATCCAATATGGCGAATTCAATAAAATTGTCTGTATTCAAGGGATCGGGAACTGAGGACCCGGACCAATTTTGGTTCATCGCAAAGGCTGTATGGGAAGCTCAAGGTATTACAGATGATCATATGAATAAATAAATGTTGGTTACTACTTTGCAGGAATGTGCACTAACATGGTACATTAAGTACTGCACTGATAATCCGATGGCTGCATTAGCAGATATTACACCGCACTGAATACAGAATTCAACAGGCTCAAATTTGAAGCTTTGTCAATTGTAGGATTCAAGGAGATCATGATGAAGCTTGATGAGACAGTGTAGGGGTACCCCCATGGGTGAGGTGAAGATGTCCCTATACTCCTCCATGACCTTGTCCATATGTTTCTACTATGCATAGGAGCCATATCTAGAGGTTGTAGATGTGGACACAATGTTCATCTTTCCCTAAGGGTGAATCATAAAGAAGGTAAATTCCCTGGTATGGGAAATTATCTTACTACAGTGCTTCACAGAGATCAAAGAGATGATGGTAGGTGATGCTACCTTCAATATCCTGTATAACTTACTGCCTAAAGGAATAATAACAGTGTGAGGGCCAGAATCATACACATCATGATGCTTCCAAATATATGGTTGGCCTAATAATACATCACACACTTCAAGAGGAGAAACATCACACAGTACCTCATCTATGAAAGGATTGATGTTGTAGGGAAAGCGACACCACTTCTTGACGCAGAGATCTCATCCTTAGTGAACCCACACGATGGTGTACGAATGTAGGTGTGGTGTTGTCGGTAGGTCCAACCGCTTCATGACCTCTACTGGAATGAGGTTCTTTTAGCCTCCAATATCGATAATGAATTGCATTAGAGAACCCTTCACCCACATTTGTGAGTGGAAGAGTTGCTCCCCCTCCTTTGCATCTTCAGGCTAGGTCTTTTGGATCTTGGTGGTGGCAATAGTGGCACTCAGATCTGCATCAATAATATGCTTCCCTTTTTCATTTCCCTTTTCAAGTTCTGAATCAAAGTCAGAACATGCATCTGATTCGGATGCTTTTAGCTTGGGCACCAGTGACTGCTTAGCTCGACACTCACTTGTGTTGTGAGTGGGGCTCTTATGGAGCTCACACCATTTCCTTGTGTCCTTCCTTGTTTTTATGGTGTTTTTCTTTATTTGTGGCTTTAGTGGGTTGTCCTAGGTCTCCTCACCTTGGCATTGTCCTTTGTTCTACGGTTAGGGACACCTTTCCCTTGTTTTAGATTCATATATACTAAGCATTTCTTCTTTTGTTTAAATTTTTTCTTGATCTTGATAGTGTATCGATAGGCAGTTCCATAAGAGGATATATCTAGGAGCTCCATCTTGTCTTGGATGTAATTGCGTAGATAGTCACAGTACTTGAGTACCAAATTCTGTTTAGAATCCTTGATACCCTACTTCATGCAAAGGGTATGAAAAATATTTGTGAACTTCCACACATCTTGGTCCCTTCCCTGTCGTAGCGTGGCCCACTTTATGTATTTATCTTCATAGCTCCCAACACTCTAATATTGTTCCTTAATGGCATATTGGAAAGAATTCCAAGTGGGTGCAGATGAAAATAGTGAGGGTTCACTCTCATCCTTTTGTTCACAATAGGTTTCAAACCAGTCCTTGATATGGGGGGTGGCTTTGAGGAGTGCAAAAGTAATATTTTCCTGATTAGAAAAATCATGAACCAAAAAATATCCTTCCAACAGATTTAACCATGTACCTATAGTGTCTTCATCTATCTGACCTCCAAATATGGGAATGTTAAAGTTGACCTGTACCTTAAAGGAAGTGGAGCCTCCAGAGTGGCTTTTGGATGAAGATGTGTTGCCTATGGGTAGCCACCAAAGGATCTGGGAAAAGTTATCCATCATCACATTTCTTTGTCTCTCGAGGGCTTCCTCGAGAAATATTTTGAAAGGATCTCCTATTCCCTCGTGTTTCTTTTCTTCTGCCATGGGGCGCCATCGGGGTTTTCGAGGTTGGTCTTGCAAAGGTTCAACCAGTTCGAGCCCTAACTCATTATACCCTGACCTCATTGGGGACACGCAAAGAAAAATAGACAAAGAGAAGACTACTTTGATACCACTGATCCAAACTCATACAGGAACAAAATATAATGCAGATACAAACATAAATATCGAGATGTAGTAGAAATAAAACTTTATTTCATTAATATCAAAGAACTGAAATATGCTTACATACAAAATGGAAATAAACTAGCTCGGGCGATGGTACCTTATCTCTGAGGAAGAGATGTAGCAACTACACGCCTCTAAATTATTTTACATTGAGGCACAAGAGCATTTTTATTATTGAACAACAAGGGAAAACCCTAAACAACCAAAACCCTAACCCGAGGAGATGGAATTCCAAGAGTTTGTGGGCCCCATTAGGGTTAGTTGGGCAACCAACTTCCTGTGGTTGTAACTTGGTCATATGATCTCTGTTTGGTGTGTAAGATACCTCATTGTAAATATCTCTCTAATTACTATAGGATTTTCCATAGGCCCTTTCCAGTGGCTATAGGTCTATTGTAGACCTCAAAAACACCCCATTTGGGGGATAAAAAAGTGTTGGAAGTTCAGTACCCAAAAAACTGCTAAAAATAGTAAATGCTGCTATAATCAAGGAAATAGATAAAACCAATTGTAGGTATAAGTGGAATGCACAAGTGGCCACCAATATTCACCTAGATCATTGAAATTAAACTGAAAAAATTCAGAATTCCTTAACTATTCGAATGAAATGTTTAGATGGAGACCCTTGTCTTTTAGGAAAATTTCCAACAGTTTTTCCCTAAAAATTTACAACTGGTGTCTTGTTTCACTATTTAATAGTTTGCCTCTTTCAATAGCCTATTGAAAGTCATCAATATCTATAAAAATCTGATCAAAAGGGGGTTCTTGATGACTAAAAAATTTCATATAGTTGACTTTTATATAATGACTGCTAAAAATTCCACTAGGATAATAGTCATAATGAGGCAAAGAAAATAACCAAACTTCTTGAAGCTCTTCGAATTATTTGAATCCGTGTCCTCTGTCTTGGATACTTATGTCACCAAACTTGATTGGAAAACTACGCTAGATTTTATTTTGCCGTTTACTCACCTTTTTGGCTCGACCATTTAAAACAACTTGATTAGCAACTTCACTTAGAGAAAGAATTTTCAGGATATATCAAGGCAGAAGGTGGGGACCAAACTTACTTCCAAAAAATCTGACATAATAAAATAACTCCTCCACAAAAAAATGACTAATTGACTCTAGGCCTTCTCTCAAATTTTGACTAATTCTAGGAGGTATTTTTCCAAACAAGGTTTCATGGAAAGGAATCGACACATAATGGAATATATCATAAAGATGGTATCTAAAATTATACTCCCATAGGATAGGAGCATAATTTTGGATGGCTATTTATTGATCATATAGGTAGTTCCATTTCATGAGGGGGAATGGAATTGAGGAAATGAAAATATCTATCAAATAGGCATACATGTAGAAAATATGTTTCTAGCCCGGGGGAGATGATAATGACAACTTTAATGAATTTGTGATATTTTGTGACAATATCTCAGCTGAGTTTAGACATTTCGCTTCATTTATAATGCTATGGATTATTGTAATCCATTTTATTTTACAATTCTTAGGATCTTGTTCCCCATATAATCTGGTTAGCATTTTGATAAGAAATATTATGGGTTTTGTAAAAATAGTTATGGGATGTGCCTTATTTTCTCTAATCCTGAAACCTTGATTTTCTTCCCTTAACCAATCTTCAATCACTATGTCATAACTCTCTCCACATTTATTGAAGACATTGCTTCGAAAGTTCTTAAGGAAATCAACATTAAGGTGGATTTATGGGGGACTGAGTTTATAGATAGCCGATAGGACTTCAACTTTCCATGAGGCTATGACAATTTGGTGATGGTCTGATATTGTTTGGGTTGAAATATCATCTTGAGAGAAAATCCATGAAACCATGTCATAATAAGGAAAAATTATGGCCCAAGTGAAAGGTACTTTATGTAACTTTGTTTCTCTGATTACTTCAAACTGATTGTTTTATGTTTGAGAATATCTTGTGTTGTTTAACCATTCTCTTTCTTGAAAAATTCCTCCCAGGTCATCGTACCTATTTTTAGTAGTTTGTAAGTTGAGTTTGAGATGAGAAACGTGTTGAAGCTGACTTCTTCTGGTAGTGGATTCTCCATTTTTAATTTTCTCCCTTATTTTTGCCATTTGTCGCTTTGCTGCTCGCGATTTTCCCTTTTTCCCCATTTTATGACCTGTGAACAAAAACAAAGCATATATAAGTTTTCCTTATTTGTAATTTGAAAATTGAATTTAGAAATTTGTATAATATCATCATGCTTATACAGAATTTCTGAAAATGGTATCATATTTTCTTAATTCAATTTTTCTCTGAACCAGGGTTACGAGAACAACATGCAAGTGGAATACTCTAAAAACGTAAGAATTTTTATTAGACATACGAGAAAAGTGTTTATTAACGTTTTCATTAATTTCTTGTAGAGCAAGCCAACTATTTTATTTTCATGAATCGAGAAAGGATTAGAGAAATTAAATGATGATTTAATAGACAAATCAATTAAACATGAAATGAAAGAAATTTTAAAATTTTATTTCAAAAGGCGAGTTGCACGCAAATCAAGAAAAATAAATATTTTATTCGAATAGTCGGACAATCGGGAGGTGGGTTAGTTGGATGGGTTTTTCATTTATTATCGATTTATTTCATCTTGACTTCGACTACACCATAGTCGGTTTTTGTCTTGAAGTTAAGTAGTTAGGTAATCGGACTATCAGGAATAATATTTACATAGATAATTTATAGTCAGCGTGACCTTCTAGTCAGGTGGTCAGATGGTTGAGAAATCAGTAATTTATATTTTTATTTACAAATACCTTTATAAATTCAACGTCCGACTTAAAACTTCAATTTTTTTGTTTCTTTTTATGAAAAAAAAAGAAATTCTTTAGTGTCTTTTGTTTTTATTTATTATTCATTTTTCTTTTGTACAAAGCAAAACAGGGTTGTTGTAAACCTGACAAAAAATGGCGACACACTAGAAGAAGCAGTTATCTCTGTTAAGTTTAAATTTATAATTCAAAATAAAAAAGTTTTCAATTTTTTTTCTAAAAAATGATTTATCACTCTGATACTTGATAAAGTGTGAACGGTACAAATAATCAAAATAGAAGTACTAATGAAGAAAATGATAATTTTATGCAATACGAGTCAAATAATGAATTTATTTGTATTTCTTAGAACCTTATAATTCAATAATCATTTGAAATTTTAAACAGAAAGTTTAAGATTTAATACTATCAAAGTTTTTTTATTTTGTGTTATAAGCATCTCTCTTTGAAACTTTAAATTGCTTCACTTTTTGTGAATGAAAATATCCCCCTTAGTTGGATGAAAAACATCAACCGGCTGTTAGCAAGCATTCATTGCCCCAAAGGGTTTTTTCGTTCTCCTTTTAAGGTACAACTTCATGCTTTCACTTTTTAGCTTATGGTGGATTTTGAAATTTATCATATATAGCCAAGTGACAAAAGGGGTTTTTTTTTAGAGAGTTGCTTTGATAGAAATTACTTTGATTTATTAAAATAAACTCAAACTCTGTATTATATTATTCATCTTTTTTAAAAGAATTTGGTTTATTACTTTGAATTATTTGAAGATGATGGAACTCTCATAACATAAAATAGCCATTTATCATTTTCCATACTATCAAAAGTTTAGGCAAAAGTTAAAATAACATCAAGTATTTATGGATTTATCATATTTTGAGAATACTTTGCCTTTATACTTTAGCTTATTTTAAAACATAAAATAATGTAAGGTAAAATTATGTTTCTTGAATTATATAATCACAGTTGTAATTCTACAACTAATGAAATAAATTTAAAGAAAGAATATGTATAAAAATTTGAAAACAAAAATAAAATAAAATAATGTTTTTTAAGGATACCAACATCCTTAGTAAAATAGAATATTTACATATGTTGTTGGGAGATTTTCATTTATGAAAAATATCTTTTCAAAATTTGCCCATTTAATGGAAAATTTCTGCTTGGCCTTTTAATGTTTGAAGAATATAAGTTGACAGACCAAGTTTTGAAAAGATTTGAAAAGGACCAGTCCAAAGATGTTGAAACTTAGAATGTTTACCTTTCTCTTCATGGATTTTATCCCATTTGAGAACTAGGTCACCAACAACAAATTCTCTATTAGTTGCTAAATGTTTATCAAACCATTGTTTGATAATTTCTTGATGTTCATGAAATTTAGCTTTTTCATTTTGTCATTCCTCTTCCAATTTCAACAATGTATATAATCTGACATCCATATCTTTGATTGAATTATGCCTTACAGATTGAGCTAACTGAATGGATGGTAAGAAAATATTTGGTGGAAAAATGGCTTCCTTACCATATACTAAAAAGTATGGAGAATTTCCTATTTCTCATTTAGGAGTGACTCTATCTACCCAGAGGGCATTATATAACTAATTATGCCAATTATTTTGATGATTTTGGATAGTGTTTTTAAGGATTTGAACGAGGTTTTTATTTGTAGATTATGCTAAACGATTACCTTGCGGATCATAGTTAGTAGAGAATTTAATTTTAATACCTTTGTCTAGGAAGAAATTAGTCATCTTAAGAGAAGAGAAATATGAAGAATTGTCAAATACAAAAGACAATGGAACTCCAAACCTTGTGATAATATGGGTTTCCAGGAATTATCATACATGTTCATTGGTGAATTTTTTCAAAGGAATTTCTTTCGTCCATATTTTGAAGTAATTAGTAGTTGTGAGAATGTATTTAGGTAACTTTGAAGATTTAGGGTTAATCTCACCAATGGTGTCTGATCCCCATTGTTCAAATGGTCCTTTGACCTCAACAAGTTAAAGAGGAAGAGCTGGTATTTTTTCTTTTCCTGCTGTTGTTTGACATTCTTTACACTTTCTTGCATATGAAAAGGAATCCTTGAATAGGGTGGGCCAATAATATATTGCTTGTAAGACTTTATGTGCAGTGGTTTCTCCACCAAAATTACCACCAAAAGGTCCATCGTGTAACCCCATCAACACATTTTCTGCATCATATTTCTCAAGGAATATTAGTAAAACATCATCATAATTTTTTTTAAAAGAATGTCAGCAATCAATTGATATTTAGAACATTTCAATCGTAAAGATATTTTTTTCCTGATTGATAGATGGTTTGGAGAAGTACCATGAATTAAGAAATGTTTTATATTAGCATACCATGTATTTGTTGGTATAGTACAAATTTTTTTCTTGATTCATTTCAAATTTGTTGTACCATCCTACTTCAGACTTGGAACTTTGATCTTCTTCTGGGTGATATCCTTCTACTTCAACCGATAATTTACACAAACCCTGTCCTCTTATGAATTTAGATGGTTTAATTTCTAAATCATATTCTTGCAACATAGTAGTCACGTTTACTATTTTTTCTCCTAAATCCTTTTGAACCAATAAATTTCTAACTATAGGATGGGGAACTATCACTTTAGTATGGGATTTCAATAAAAAGGGTCTAAAGTGTTTAACTAATTTATAGACAACATAAGCTTGTTTATGTATTTCTGGATACTTTAGTTCAAAACCATGAATGAAATAGGAATTTCTATATTTTTAGTATTCGTTTGGGTAAGTTTGGTTGCATAAGAAATATCATAAGACAATGTATACAACAAAAATTCTTTATCAAAATTTGCACTGATGAAGGATGGAGTAGCAATAATGGATTCCTTAATATTCTAAAAAAAATCTTTTTCTAGAGATCCCCATTTAAAAACATGAACTTTATTAATCATATATTGCATTGGTCTAACTATTGCAGCAAAACTTGGAATAAATCTTCAGACAAAATTGATCTTCCCTAGAAAAGATTGCATTGATTCTTTATTATGAGGAAGAAATTGCAAGATTTATTTGATTCTATCTAAATCAATAAAATACCTTATTTAGAAACTATAAACCCCAATAATTTACCTTCAGTGACAACAAATATCATCTTTTTGGGATTTAATGAGATTCCATATTTTTGACATCTTTCAAATATTTTTCTCAAATGATCAACATGTTGAATTATTTTCTTTGAATAAACTGTGATATCATCCAAGTATACCACCATGAATTTATTTATAAGTCCATTAAAATAAATATCCATGGATTGTTGAAAAGTAGCCCCAATGTTGATTAATCCAAATGACATCTTCTTATAAGCATATGTGCCCCATTTAGTTCGAAAAGTGGTTTTAATTTGATCTTCTGGTGCAACCAAAATATGATTATAACCAGAGAATTTGTCAAGAAGAGAGAACATTTCAAATCTTGCAACTGATTAAAGAATCTGTTCCATTGGAGGGATAAGATAATTGTCTTTTTTAGATGATTTATTTAGATTTCGAAAATCAATGCAAATTCTAATATCTCTATTTTTCTTGTGAACTAGAACTAAATTTGATACCCATTGTGAATATCTGACTAGAAAAATAATCTGATCTTTTAAAATTTTATTCAACTCTTCTTTAATCTGTCCTTCAAGTCTAGGATGCATTTTCCTTAATTTTTGCTGAAAAGGTTGAGTGTCAGATTTGATTGGAATTACATGTTGTATGATTTTAGTATCATAAAATTTCAAATCATCATAAGTCCAAGCAAAAAAATCCTTGTATTGCTTGAATAATTTTATAAATCTAGATCTTTTGTAGTTGTATAATTTATTCTGAGATTAACATTTTGAGGTTGTTTCTCTGTTCCCGAATTAACAACTTCAAATTGCATTGAAGAACTATTGGTTTTTCAATTTGTAATCCCTTTGAATTTATTTTGAAAAACATATAAATTTTCCAGTGGGACTATGGATTTGGGAATAAAATTTTGATTTTTTTAATCATCTGGAGAGTCAGATTGTAATTTAGCAGTATTTTTATCTTCATCAATAATACATCCTTTGAGGGTATCTTCTAAGGTTAATAAATCTTTGATTTGATCATTATCATCAAACACTCTCCAATTTTTAATATTGTCAGGAATTGAAGGTCTGAACAAAATTTCGGCTGAAAAACATTCTAGAGAAATATTTTCAATAGGAAATAGCTTTGATGCAACCTTAGCAAGTAGATTAACATCAAAAATTTGAGAATGAGGTATATAATCCAACTCAAAGTTATCAAATTTTTGAGCTAAGTCCCATACTTCTTGTTTTTAATTCTTTAAAAGGTTGGATGCACAATGAATGGTTTTATTGCATTGTTTTACAATAATTTTTGAATCGCCTAAAACTATGATATTTTTAATATCCATTTCAATAACTTTACGAAGACCTTGTAATAAAGCCTCGTATTCAACTACATTATTTGTACAAGGGAAATTCATTCTGCAAGAAAGAAGAAATGTATTCCCTTGTGGATCAATTAAGACACATCCAATACTAGCTCCTTCATTTGATTTGGATCCATCAAAAAATAATGTCCAACTATCAGTTTGATCAGATGTAAATATGGATAGGCCTTTGTATAAGAAATTTGTCTTGTATTTGATGTTGGTACTTGGAGAAATTTTAGGCATTCAATTTGAGTTTCTAATACAGATGATTCTTTAGATGAAAAATTACTGAGATATGTATCAAATGTATAATTACCTAATGAAGATTCGGGAGTATTTATCAATTCATTTGCATTTTCAAGGTCGGTAATTGTATGTTTCATGTGTTGTTCACTCTCAACCTTGAATTTATTTGGTTTCCTATTTAAAGGTAACCATAAATGAGACCAATCCGTAGAAAAATAACCATTAAGTTTTTCTGACCAATCTCGGCTAAGAATTAAACCATAAGATTCTGGAATATCTATGACGATAATGTCAATGATCTGAATTTTTTATGGGATTTGAGGCAAGTCTGATTAAAACATTTTTTATTTCTCCTAAAACCTCTACACTTGATCTATCTAGTTGAAAAATTTGGGTAGATGAGTTTGTAGGAGACATATTTAATTTTTGAACAACAGATAAGGGAATTACATTAGATGAAGCCCCTGAATCGACTAAGAAATTATGTACATTTATGTTGCATATTTCAAAAGTTAACAAGAAAGGAGGAGTTTGAGAGGATGACCTATCTCCAATCAAAGTTGCATTAATGTTTGAAATTTTTTTAGATGGGGCTTTGTTGGCATTAGGATTTTCAGATGAATCATTTGCTAGAGATTTATCAATTTGTCTCTTTGCTGAGTGAGTTTTGATAATTCAAATAAAGAGATATTAGCTCTAGTTTTCTTCATATCTTCAACTAAATCATAATCTAAATGCTCTGTGATAGGAAGAACATTAGATGTAGAAGTAGCTTTATCAACAGTTTGAGTTTTCTTGGTTTGAGCCAGAGAATTGGGATTTGATGTAGATGATTGATTTGGAGAAGCATTTTGACTTTTAGACCTATTTTGTACAGTGTTAATTTCTTCTTCATCTTCAATCAAGTCATTATCAATTAGTCCTCCTTGAGAAACATCCCATAAGACATTAATTTTACTAGATTCTTCTTCTTTCTTGCCTTCATTCTCTGGTTGACCTTCATTTTCCCCTTCAACAAACACTTTAAACATGTTTATAAAAGTGGAACAAGTTTTTTTAGAATGTTTATGATTATGTAACATCTTACTCAACCAAAATACATTAATAATAATAAAAAATATAATTCCACATAAATGTTGAGCTTACCTTGCAACAACATTTCCAAGACTTACCATATAATACGGGGTTCAATGTTTAAGAATTAACATAAGTTTGAGGTTAAATTAAATGAACCTTGGGAAAAATTTGATGGTTTGACATTCGATACACTTCACTATACATTGCTTAATTTAATGGGATTAATGTCAAACAATACTACATGATGATTTGTTGTTCGTATGGTTAATGTCAATGCATACCCTCGTGAGAAGGCTCTGGTGGCTTGCGACATCTGGCTTTGTTTTCTCCATCCGATCTGGGGTTTGAAATCTGACAGCTACGAGAAAATAGGGTTTAGCATCGTAACCGCTCCTCCCGCATTCGACCGTTAGTGGTGTCACTTGGGTGATGTCATTCTCTGGTTTCTTTTCTCTGCAACTGAATCATTCCTTCATTGCACTTAGAGATTTTGTGCTTGTTCGTCCCGGTTCCGAAGGGGCTTTGCGCCATGCTCCATCGAGCAGGTACTCTGCTACACTATTTTCTCATTTCTCTTGGATTTTTTCCTCTTACTATCTATTCCTCCTTGAGGTTACTCAGATGGGGGTTCTGTGTTCATTCCCCAGTACATGAACTACTCAGTTATGCTAGCTTACCTATTCGATGGAAGAAAAACATGGAAGATTTCGACCTCGAGAAGGTAAACAACAGAGGATACCATAAAATTATTCAATATTTTTTTCCCCATTTTCTAATTTGATTAATTTTTTTTTCATTTCTTGCGTTCTTTGCACAGGCGAGCTACGCTCCTCCGGAATTAGTCTATCCTAGGTATTCTCCTGTAAGATTTTCAGTGATTTGATTAACAAGTCAATGGGTAGGGTTTCTGATTTCATTCTTTGTGTGATGACAGGTACTATCCCACGCCGAGTTCACTCCTTTTGCAACCATGGTGGCTTTCAATGCTTCTTTTCCACTCATGGATTTGCATTCTTATTTTTAGGTTGGTCTCAATGTTGAGCCTTGCGAAATTTGCTCAATTCCAATGGTTGTGTATGGTTGTTCTTCTTGAGTTCTCCACTGGCTGTCATTCTTGCTGTAATGGGTGAAATCACTTGTTTTTTGTTTTGGGCGATGGTTATATGCTAGTCATAGCCGTATGTTAATATGTTATTTAAATGGGTTCTGGGAACTTTGTGAACCACGTTGGTTCCAACTGTCCTATGGCATAGCCTGTGCGACTTGGTCTTGCCGAGGGTTTATGTTAATTTCTCTTTCTCTGTTTTGATTATTTGTAAAAATAACTTGTATGCATCGTTTTAAAGTGTTCCACTGCTATGTATACATTTTGAAGATTATATGGGTTTATGATCTCGCCTTTCAAAACTTACACAACCTCTACATCCAGACGTATTAGTCCACCTCAATGCACTCTTTCAATTCAGATTATGGTTTAGTGTTTTCCTTAAACAGAATGAATGGACTATCATTTCATTTAATTATTCATGGGTTTGAGTAACAGTTAATTTAAATCCTTGTGTTCAATAAATATTATTTATTTTGATTAGAGGCATTAATAGAGTTCTTAGAGATTTGGTTATTTACTGCATACTATTTCTTGCTTCTCGATTTACAATTGACCGAGATAGATTGAATTGGTTAGCATAAATAATTGTCACCAGATATACAATATACAGTTCTCAGAAAGCTTGAAGGATATGAGTACTATTCTGTTACGGTAATTAAATCATTCTGTTGGCTATACCGAGCATACATTCTATTAACATCTCCTGCCTCAATGTCTATGATATCTATTTTTTCATTCTCTAAGATATTTAGTTACAGTTCTTCTATTTTAAATATCATGTACCATCCTACATAGATATCCTCTCTTCATCATAATTAGTTCTTTGGAATAAACAATTATAACTAATTTAAGTTGTAGAACTAGAAATTCTAGTTTTATTTAATGAAGTAATCATGATAATATCATTTTATGTTAATAATCCTTAAAAACAGGATTAGACTACTTATCTATTCACACCATTAGTAGTTATGTAATTTCTATGCTTGCTTGGGATGTCTCACCACCCAACCATGAGTCTGGAAATTACATCCAGACTCTCCCCCAAGCTCTTCCTTCTCCACACAGTTAATAATTGTATTACAATCAGGTATCTTGGGCTTCAGGATACATAGTCTAGGCTCAAGTCACATACCTCTCCAACTGTATTTGAGACTTTCCCACTGGTTTATTCCACCCAGCTCAAGGAAATCTAGGTAGCATTATTTTCCTCCGTTTACTCATCTGATCTCTTTTTTTCTCTCTCTTTTTGACCCCTAGGCCTTTCCCCTCTTTCTCCTCTTGAGGAAGCAGATGAGTAATTGTTTTTGTTTAACTGTTTCAAGAGGTTAACAACTTTTTCCTCCAGTTCTTGTAAAAGTATTTTAACTCCTAATTATTCATTAATCAGGTAACAAAATATGTTCTGGGCTCTCAGCCTTAGTCCTTTAACATTCCATGTCAAATAATGTAAAAAGCTAAATTAATAAATAAAACTTGGTAACCACAGTAAATATTTATGCAGTGTCGGGTGTTACATCTTTCCCCCCTTGTGAGGAACACCATCGTTGGTGTTCTTTTTTATTTAAGAAAATAATGTCAGATAATCCTTCCACATAAATTCCTCTTCTTCCCAGGTAGCCTCTTCCGGGCCAAAGTGCTTCCACTGCACTTTAACTTGGATGATGGCTCGTTTCCACAAGGACATGTCTCTCTGATAGAGAATACGAAGAGGTTCTTCTAGAAACTCTCCTTCTGGTTCGACTTGCACATTTACAATCTGTTGTTAGAAACCTCTCAAAATAGGCAATTACAAGTTATGTATTATATTAACTTATTACCTGTATATTTTTCCAGTTAATTATATGCTGAGGGTTGTACACATATTTTTTTAGCAAGGAAACATGAACAAAGTTGTGGACCTAGATATGGCTTGGTAATGAAAGCTTTTATGCTATAGGTCCAATCCGTTCTAAGACTTGAAAAGGTCCACAGTACCGGGGTGCTAACTTAGCACAACCCCTCCACTGTAAGGTACTTTTTTGGGGTTTTACTCTTAAGTATACATGATCCCCCAACTGGAACTCCTCGTATGTTCTTTTTTTTTATCTGCATATATCTTTTGTCTATCTTGGGAAGCTTTTAGATTCTGACGAACCTTCTTAATCGTCTCTTCCATTTCTTCTAACATGTCAGGACCCAAGGTTAGTCTTTTGACAGGACTATTCCAAAATATGGGCACTCTGCACTTTCTTCCATACAACACCTCAAAGGGGATCATGCCCAATGATTCATGGTGTCCATTATTATAATCAAATTCCACTAAGTGGAGGTAATCTTCCCACTTATGCGGTTGTTGCATCACAAACATTCTTAACATATCCTACAGAATTTGATTCACTCATTCCGTTTGGCCATCTATTTGTGGATGGTAGGTGGTACTAAATTGAATGTCAGTACCCAACCCAGAAAAGTGTGTTTTCCAAAATATGGATGTAAATTTTACATCCCTATACGAGATTACCACCTTGGGTATTCTGTGTAGTCAGGAAATTTCCCTCATAAATATGTCTGCAATTTCCATAGTTTTGTAAGTGGATTTTACAGGTATGAAATGAGTCATTTTTCTTAACTTTTCCACCACCACCATAATTGAGTCATGTTTCTTCTTAGTGTGAAGTAAACCAGTGATGAAGTATAGAGTAATTGTCTCCCATTTCCACTCAGGAATGGGAAATGGTTGCAATAACCCAGCGGGGTGTTGATGCTCTGCCTTCACCAACTGGCACTCCAAACATTTGGATAGGTACTCGGTGACATCTTTCCTTAAACCAGGCCAGAAATAACCTTTTTTGATGGTAGAAAGTAGCTTCTAGTACCCTGGGTGGGCAACATATGGTTTCCTATGAAATTCATCCAATATCAATTGTTTGACGGAATTTTGGTTAGGAACATATATTCAGTTTTTGAAGGTTAGCATTTTCTCTAGATTTATTTCATAATCAGATGTTTCCCCCTTCACTTGATCTTATATTGCCTACTGCCAAAGGAAGGCATATTTTGGGTCCTTAAGGGATGCTTCCTTAATTATTTTAGGGAGGTTTGATCGTACCTAACTAAATTGAACTTCATAAATACAATGTAATTTTATGCTTAATGTGTTGGCCGCTCGATTTTCTTTCCCTTTAAGGTGCTTCATTTCAAAATTGAATTCGCTCAAAAATATTGTCCATCTGGCCCACTGAGCATTTAAGCTAGATTGGTTAAAGAAATTTGTAAGGCTGATGTGATCTGTTAATAACGGAAATTTCTTTCCGAATATGTAGTGTCACCACATTTTAAGTGCATGCACTACTACTGTCAATTCAAGATCGTAGGCAGAATATCGCTGCTCATATTCTTTCAATTTGCGTGACTCATAGGCTATAACTTTCCCTTCCTGCATCAATACTCCACCCACACCTTCTTTACTTGCATCTGTACAAACCACGAAAGATTTTTCTAGATCTTCTACCTTTAGCATGGGTGCAGTGGTAAGTAATTGTTTTAATTTTTCAAAGCTTTGCTGACATTCAGCTGTCCATTGGAAGGTGCGTCCCTTCTTCTGTAATGAGGTCATCGGAAAAGCGATTTTCAAAAATCCTTCAATGAACTAACGGTAATAACTGGCCAAACCCAAGAATGATCTAATATCAACAACATTCCTCGGGGTGGTCCATTCCATAATAGTTTTAATCATTTTTGGATCCACCACTATTCCCTCTGTTGATATAACGTGACCCAGATACTATTTTGGCCTTTGAAAAAGTCACACTTACTATATTTAGCGTATAACTGATTGTCTCGCAGAGTTTGCAACACCATCCTCAAGTGATTTTCATGCTCCTCCTGATTCTTAGAGTAAATTAAAATGTCATAAAAAAAAATAGTAAAAACTTATCTAAATATCGTTGAAAAACACTGTGCATAAGACTCATAAAAGTAGTTGGGGCATTTGTAAGACCGAAAGGAAATACCACGAACTCGTAATGACCATAACGAGTTCGAAAAGCAGGTTTACAAATATCTTCCTCCTTTATCCTTATATGATGGTAACTGGACCTTAGATCGATTTTTTTTAGAACACTCTAGCTCCCTACACCTGATCAAATAAATTGTCAATACGTGGTAAAGGGTATTTGTTTTTAATGGTCAGTTTATTCAACTGACGATAATCAATGCATAACCTCAAAGTTTCATCTTTCTTTCGTACGAACAGTACGGGGGCTCCCCAAGGGAACAAACTGGGGTGAATATAACTTTTATCAAGAAGTTCCTAAAGCTACATTTTGAGTTCTGTTAACTCTAGTATGCTCATGCGATAAGGAGCTCTGGAAACAGGAGCTGCACCAAGGACTTATTCAATGGTGAAAACAATATCACATTTAGGTGGCAATTCAGGAATGGATTCAGGAAATACATTGAAAAATTCCTGAATAACAGGGATATTTTCCAAGGAAGTCATTTTACTCTTGGAATTAGTGTATCCTACCTGGACAACATAAATTTGACAACCCTTCCTAATACATTTTCACAACTGGCTAGCAGTAATAGGATGCAACTTAATATTTTTCTTGATTCCTTGAATTTCCTTTCTCTGCCCTGACTCAGTGATATAACTTATATTTTTCTCCTTACAATCAACTAGGGACCAACGTCCTTCCAACCAATCCATCCCTATTAGTATATCGTACCAACCCAAAGGGTGTATATTAAGGTCAACATAAATGGGTTGTACGGAAATTGTTACAGGACAATGTTATGTTTTAGCAGTTACCCTTCTCCTTTCCCTTGTGGCTAATTGACTAACCAAGGTTTTTGGAACTTACTACTCTATAGTTGACAATTATCTACAATCTTAGGACTAACCTAACTTATGGTAGCACCCAGATCAAACAAAATAGAGACAGGTTGATTAGTGATCATACCTTCACACTCAATCATGGTGGGCTGGTATTCTACTTGATGATCGTCCAGAGCAGCATTAATACTAGGCATACTCCTTGCCACCTCCCCAATCGTGAAAGCTTCTTGCATATTTGAAAGCTGTTATGTTCTAAATTTATGTGGGCAATTTTTGTAATAATGGGTTACTCCATATCCCCAGCATTGTAGAGGTTGTTTTGGCTGCTGATCATTAACAAGTTTACTAACCCCTTTCGATTGTCTATTTTCACAGTAGGAAACTTTGGATTCGTTCCTTACTGGAAATTTATTGAAGGGTCTTTGTTGTATATTTATTCCATTAGTAATGTTTGTCTATCTATTCGGGGGTAATTTCCCCTCCCTCCTGATTAATCCCCCTTTATATCCCTCACTCTTTTGCTTCATTTGTTGACAATAGATGTGGGCTTTCCGCATCGCATCATCCATTGTTCTTGGGTAATCAAACTCAAGCTTTTCCTTCATAAAATTGGGTAGGCTACTAATAAAACGCTGAATTTTGGCCTTTTCTTCCTGCATATATGGTACATATCACAATAAGAAGGTGAATCGTTTCACATATTCATCCATGGTCAAGGTTCCCAACCTTAACTCATGGAACTCCTTTGTTTTTTCATCATAATAACGTTTAGTTAAATACTTAATCTTGAAATGCTTTTGAAATTATTTCCACGTAACTTGTTCTTCGTCAAATTTTCTCACATTTTTTATTTCATCCCACCAAAGGGTAGCCTTACCCCTTAATTCATAAACTGCCACTAATGCCTTCAGTTTATTAGTGTAGTCATAAATCTGAAAGTATTTTCTCATGTCAATTCTGCCACTTCTTCAGGTTCTCCCTCAAAGAGTGATGGTTTTATCTTTTTAAATTCCCCTTGTAATTCCAATTTTTGTCTTTTTGTCTTGCGCTGGTCAGAGACATTATCTGAACATCCCTCTTCATCTTCCTTATGTCTTTATGTTGATTCTGCATTATCTTCTCCATGGTGGGCAGTCAGTGTTTTCTCCCCATCCTTAGCACTGGGATCTGGTTCCCGTTGGTTCTGTCGATTAGATAGGCTTTCAAGATTTCTCTCTTGTTCTTATCACAATCGTTCATTATCCATCCTCAAATTTGTCATCTCAGCATGTAACTGTTGAACAGTTTCAAATAGGGCAACATTGGCTTGCCGAGATTCCTCTCCTAGTTGTATCCATATGTTGAGGTTGGCTTCTACATATGTTTCCTCTGGCTGGTTCAATGGTCTGGGACTTGTCGGCATTATGCTCTTTTGGTGTTGATCTCTTTGTTCACATTCACATTTACTTAATCGTTTATTTCATCATAATTATAATTATATATATATATATATATATATATATACATATATATACCCAGAAGTCTCAGTGTGTGAACCTGAGCTCTGATACCATTTGTAACATCTGACTCAACCAAAATACATTAATAATAATAGTTATTATTTATAATACCACATAAATGTTGAGCATATCGTGCAACAACATTTCCAAGACTTACCATATAATACAGGGTTCAATGTTTATTCATTAACATAAGTTTGAAGTTAAATTAAATGAACCTTGGGAAAAATCTGATGGTTCGACATTCCATACACTTCACTGTACATTGCTTAATTGAATGGGATTAATGTCAAAAAATACTACATGATGGTTTTTTGTTCGCATGGTTAATGTAAAGGCATGCCATCATCAGAAGGCTATGGTGGCTTGTGAAATCTTGCTTTGTTTTCTCCGTCTGATTTGGGGTTGGCAATTCGACGGCTCTGAGCAAATATGGTTTAACCTCATAACCACTCCTCCTACGTTTGGCCCTTAGTGGCATTAGTTGGGTGATGTCATTCAATGGTTTCTATGCTCTGCAACTGAATCATTCCTCCGTTGCACTGAGAGATTTTGTGCTTATTCGTCTCAGTTCCATTGGGTTTTGCGCCATGCTCAATCGAGCAGGTACTCTTCTACACTATTTTCTCATTTCTCTTGGATTTTTGCCTCTTACTACCCATTCCTCCTCGAGGTTACTCAGATGGGGGTTATGCATTCATTCCCCTATACAGAAAGTACTCACTTCTGCAAGCTTACCTGGCTAGTGGAAGACAAACAGGGAAGCTTGCGACTTCAAGAAGGTAAACAATAGAAGCTACCATAAAATTATTCAAGATTTTCTTTCCCCACTTTCTAATTTGATAATTGATGTTTGATTTTCTTGGGTTCTTGGAGAAAGCAAGCTATGCTCCTCCAAAATTAGTCTATCCCAAATATTATCCTGTAATATTTTCAGTGATTTGGGTAGGGTTTTTGATTTCATTCTCTATGTGATGACAAGTACTATCCCACGTCGAGTTCAATCCTTTTGCAGCCATGGTGGCTTCCATTGCTTCTTTACCACTCATGGACTTGCATTCTTATTTTTAGGTTGGTCTCAACGTTGAGCCTTGCAACATTTGCTCAGTTCCAATGGTTTTGCATGGTTGTTCTGCTTGAGTTCTCCGCTGGCTATCATTCTTGCTGTAATGGGTGAAATCACTTGTTTTTTGTTTTGGGCGATGGTTATTTTCCAGTCGTAGCTGAATGTTAATACGTTATTTAAATGGGTTCTGGGAACTTTGCAAATTGTGTTGGTTCCAACTGTCCTACGACATAGTCCATGTGACTTGGTCTTGCCGAGGATTTAAGTTAATTATTCTTTCTCTATTTTGATTATTTCTAAAAAGAACTTTATGCACCATTTTAAAGTCCACCTCAATGGACTCTTTCAGTTCGGATTATAAATTAGTGTTTTCCTTAAACAAAATGAATGGACTGTCGTTTCGTTTAATTATTCTTGGGTTTGAGTAACATTTAATTTAAATCCTTGCGTTCAATAAAGAGAATTTATTTTGATTAGAGGCATTAATAGAGTTCTTAGAGATTTGTTTGTTTACTATATACTATTTCTTGCTTCTTGATTTATAAATAACCGAGAAATATTGAACTGATTAGCATAAAGAATTATCACCAGATATACAATATACAGTTCTCAGAAAGCTTGAAAGATATGAGTACTATTCTGTTACGATAATTAAATCATTCTGTTGGCTATACCAAGCATAAATTCTATTAACATCTCCTGCCTCAATGTCTATGATATCAGCGTTTTCATTCTCTAAGATATTTAGTTACAGTTCTTCTATTTTAAATATCATGTACCGTCCTACATAGATATTCTTTATTTGAATCATAATTAGTTCTCTGGAATAAATAATTCTAACTAATTTAAGTTGTAGAATAGGAAATTCCAGTTTTAGTTAACAAATTAATCATGATAATATCATTTCCTGTTAATAATCCTTAAAAATAGGATTAGACTACTTATATGTTCACAACATTAATAATTATTTAATTATGTTCTTTGTTTGGAAGGTCTCACCACCCAGGCGTGAGTCTGCCAATTACTTCCAGACACTCCCTTGGGCTCTTCCTTCTCCACACAGTCAAAAATTCTATTGCAGTTAGGTATCTTGGGCTTTAGGACACACATTCTAGCCTCAAGTCACATACCTCTGAGACTATATTCGAGACTTTCCCACTGGTTTATTCCACCCAGCTCAAGGAAATCTGGGCAGCATTATTTTGCTCGCTTTACTCATCTGATCTCTTCTTTTCTCTCTCTCTCTGGGCCCTGGGAATTTCCTCTCTTCCTCCTCTTGGGGAAGCAGATGAGTAATTGTTTCTTTTTAACTGTTTTAAGAGGATAACAACTGTTTCCTTCAGTTCTTGTTAAAATATTTTAACTCCTAATTATTCATTAATCAGGTAACAAAATATGTTTTGGCCTCCCAGCCTTAGTCCTTTAACATTCCATGTCAAACAAAGTAACAAGCTAAAGTAATAATTAAAACTTGGTAACCACAATAAATGTTTATGCAGCGTGGGGTGTTACAGATTATGAGCTTGAAAAAAATCATCATGAGCATAATCATCAATGTTGAATTATTCAAGAGTATTTTGATTAGGATTGGGGGTGGATTCCTTCTAAAAGGTCTCCAAGGTTTATTTATCATAGGATTTTCAAAAAGGACATTTTTTACATTTGTTATCTCATTAGACATTTTTTTATTACCTTTTGAATAGAGTCTAAATCAATATTGTCTTTTTCTTTTTTGTCATCAACTATTTTACTAGTTGAAGGCTTTTTAGAAGAAGACATTGTTTTATTTCTTTCTTGTCCTAATACATGTTTCGTAGCAATCTTTAATATTTGTTTTTCAACATTTAAGGCCTCTTCCATGTTTAGGGATAATGTGGCTTTTTCTTCTCTAATAACAGCAAATGTGATATCAGAAGGAAGAGTAGTAGTATAGACCTCATTTAATACATCATCACCTGGCCTAGAAGCTGCAAGGATTCTATTAAGGATAGAAAGAAATATTTGATTAAAATCCTTGATTGATTCTCTTGAATCCATTTTGATATTTGATAATTCAACAACTAAGGTTTCTTTAGTTTTATCCTCTCCATACTTTTTGATAAATAATTTTTCAAAGGATTCCCAAGTTGTAATAGTGCCATCAGCTATGGTGAAATACCAAGCAATTGCTTTTCCTTCAAAAGTGAAGAATTTTTTTTTCAAACTTGGTCTTCATGTTGAACCATGCCTAACTTAAGAGATAACATGAATTGTTTAACATGTTCTTTGATAGTAATAGGACCATCAGGATTATACTTTGGAAGCCATATTTTAGAATGTTTAGGTAGATCATGTTGATCTCCTGCAACAATAATAGGTCCAATGGATAGCCAGGTGTCATGCAGAAAGAGTCAATTTTTCGGACAAAACCGACCTCCCTAGAAGCAAAGGCTTTCTAGTGACAAAGAAGACAAATAAACACTACCTTTCTCTAAACATGCATTTAGAATACTGTAAGTAATCAGGTGATTATAACATACCTTTAGTCCAACGCTTTGTAGTAGTCCAGCCTCGCCGATCCGGATGAGCTCCTCCTTCTCTTCAAAACCTGCATTCACTAACAAGCCAAAAGATTAAATAGCACCTGATAAACTTATAAAATAACACATATTCATCATACAGACCAAGGAGTATACGAAACAAATCATGAATAACAATCTGTTGAGAAAAATGAGTTCATTTGTATTAAGTGGAAACAAAAGAAACCATTACAACCTGAGCCTTGGTGTTGTGCAGGTCCCTCCTAGGGTCCAGCAAGAGTTTTCCTTTACTTTGATCAGCTCACCCACTTCCAAATAAGGCTAGGAAAGGATGGGAATCTCTCCTCTCAAGCTCTATAAGGGAGTCCTAATTCCAGCAACATCTACCCTTAGGAATGTTCAGCTTTCAACCTCCCCTCCCTCTGGTCCAATGCCTGTATTTATAGTGCTCTAGAGGAAGTTATTCAGGTCCACCATCAATGGGATAAGCCCCTCTTTGGATGGGATAGATCCCCTCTTGATGGGATAAGTTCCTCTTTCATAGGGATACATGAACCATATGGAGGCGCTCAATACATGTCAAACAAGCTTCTAGAATGCTCTAGAAATGACCACAAGTAACTTTTTTGGAGTGAAACTTGCGCCTTTTGACCTTTACAGGAGTACGCACCCATTGATTTTCAGACAGAGCGTACAAGTACGCAGGAGTTGTGAACTTGGAGTGCGTACATGCAGGTAAGGCTAAGAGAAATTGCGTACCCAGAGATATATAGATTTTTAAAGACTTTCTCTCATTCTTGGAGTTTGACATGGAGAGCAGAGGTATGAGACTTGCCAAGGAGGATAGTATGACAGTTGATGGAGCCATACTAACTGCAAATAGTCATGGTGACAAATTTTAGTGTAACACCAGGGTTGACCTGCCATAGGTGACTTTGGAGATGACAAACTTGAACTTGATGAATGAGGAGAAGGAAGGCCTTGAATAGGAGGACCTGAAGGAGGGATAATCGGAGGTGGAGGGACTGTTATCTAAAGAACTGATGAAGTGGATGAAATTGGAACCTAAACCAAAGTAGTTGAGGGGATTACTATTTGAGATGCAATAGGATCAGTTTCCCAATCAACTTCTTCCAAAGGGAACAGGGGGTTTGTAAAAGTTGTAAACTCAGATGAAGCTCTAGGACTAGTTTTTGTTGATGATCTAGGACTAGCTTCAGAAGAGGATGATACTATAGCTTCGACCTCATGCCTGGGTCTTCTCCTTGTTGATATATCAAATAAGATAGGGGATAAACCTGATACTTTGCTTTGAGATTGAGTATATACTCTAGAAAATTGAATTTGAGGGTGTACAAGAACAAATGATACCTTAGTTTATTCTTTTGTTGAGATTGTAGTTGTTGATGAAACAGGGAAGGGTTGAGTTAGATGAAAAACTATAAATGAGGTGCTAATATCATATGATTCTATAAGGTGAATGTACTGAAAAGGTCTATCAACCATACAATATATGTGGCCCTCCTTTTAGCAACAAATTGTTGAGAGGCAAAATATCCCTCCTACAACTAGTGAGTATTTGCCTGATCAGAGTCCCAATCAGAGTCTTTTTTGTTTAAGTGGTCGTATAATCTCTGAAATAAAGGCACAATTGCCTATGTTAACTAAAACTAAAATTAAACTAAAAATTGTAATTAATTTAAGTGAAATATACAATATATCCTAATATTTTACAAAATATGAACACAATCTGCTAGTATGATATGATCAGTCCAAACAACAAAAATTGAAGGAATTAAATGGGCATAATACCAAGTGAAATATCATGTCATTTAAAATATTAACTAGAATTTGAATCTAGAAAACCAAATAAACAATTTTTGGTAGAAGCTTTATGCAAAAAAATTCAAAAAAAATATTTTCAGATTTCATCCTATTCAAATAAATATTTTGGTATTTTATGAAATATATATGCATGAATTATCCAAAGGAAATAAATAATAACATCTAAATCACAAACGAGAGAAAATATACCTATCTTTGAACATTCGATCTCAATGATCAAGCAGTGATAAAAATTTAACAATTTTTTAATTCCTGATGATAAAATATATAGACTGTAACATGTCACAAGAAATGTTAAACAAAATAATCAAACATTCATTCAGAATCAAATAGCACAAGTTATAGAGCAATACCAGAGGCATCCATTAAGCAATTAAAATGATGTCTTGACATAAATCTCATAGCTTATCACACATCAAAACTGAAAATGGTCTCCAAAAAGTTGATATTACAAAACGTATTAAAAATTACAAGTTTGTAGTCTTCACTAATTCTCGAGCCTTTGCACCAACGCAGAAGGGTCTATAAATAAATAAATAAGATAAGTCTTGAAACAAGAAAATCAACAAATTTTCTGAAAGTAAATGCTTAATTATAAAATTGAAAACCCTGTCCTTGTTCAATGATATCTGGCTACGAAGTAGGCAACATTTCCTCATCTTCTGAATCTTCATAATAAATAATGAGCAATAGGTAGGGTGCATGAAATTCGATATGATTTTCCCATTGTGAATATATCTAAAAAACTGTAGAGAAATGAATGCAAGGAAATTGATTATTACTGATTTGGAAGATGGCAATCAATCCTTGGACATTTTGCTTTCCTTTTTGATACTTGATTTCAAATTTGGAAATAAGCTTGATTTTTTCAAAAGGTAGTTGTAGAAATTTCTAGAAAGTTTGTTGTTTCCAAAATTTAATCCTTTTGATTTCTACCTGGTCCTTGGTAACAAGATCTTTTGTAGGCTGCTTTAATTCTCCTAGAACAACTTCCTTCAGTGGTTTGGAACCTGATAAGTCAAATTCTTCTATAAAGTTTGTCCCTTTTTCCCATATTGTTAAACATTGTCCTTGTGTTGCTTGTATCCATGTTATGATTTCTTTGGCCTCATCCTCCCCGCGACTCAACGATGAAAACATCAATATTTCATTTGTCTTTAAAACTTTTGGAATCTTATAATATTGAAATTCCTTTTCCTAGTCAAGAATAGACATAAATTTGTTTTTAATAGATTTGTCTTCTTTTACTAATTAATCAATCCTTTCATTTAAGTCTATAATTTATTGATAAATTCTTGAGATATTATCCATCTTCTTATAGAAATTTTATTGATTTTTTCTTTAAATTATATAAATATGTAAAGATTGCTCTCTAAAAACTCCCAGACTCTGTGTTGCTTCTTGATTCTGATTAAGTTGATTTTGAAGAGATTTGAATTTCTCTTTCAAGGTTGTGATCATAATCTCATAATTAATTTCAACTTCTTCCTTCCCATTAGAGAAAATTTTAGCCTAAAAATGCCCATGAAATTTTCACGTAATTTTTATGTCATAATATGTAAAACAATCAAAATCCTTTAAATTTAAAAAGAGGTACATATAAATATTTTGGAGGGAAAAGAAGAAAAACTACCTTTTTTTTTAATTGTGTTTTTGGCTTATCTCGTTATAGGTTTACTCAAATTTCAAGTGTAGATACGCATTACATGCATAATTAAATTCCACATCCAACGAGTACCTATTATGCATACTTTTGAGAAGAACCACATTGATAAAAATTGAAGATACATTAAAAAGGTTTGTTGAACATGTTTTTTTAATGTATCTTCAACTTTTATCAATATGGGTCTTCTCAAAATTATGCATAATGGGTACTCATTGGATGTTGAATTTAATTCCACATCCAACAAGTGTCTACACTTGAAATTTGAGTAAACCTATAAGGAGATAAGCAAAAATTACTATTAAAAAAAGTAGTTTTCATCTTTTCCCTCTAAAATTCATAGCTCTTATTGTATTATTTTAACTATTATTTTATTATTTTTCCTTAGGATGCCACTTTTAGGTTGAAATTTTCTCTAATGAAATGCAGGTTTTCTCTTCATGGAATTTTCTTAATTCCTGAATGTGTTGTTCATGTTTTGAATTTACCTTTGTCAATTCTCTCTGAAAATGCTTCTGTATATTTTCCCTTTCTACAACAAATCCTTGAATTAGAGTTGCAAAATACTTTTGTCAGTTTCTTCATTGAACAATTCACTTTTCTCCATTATTTTTCTCTAAAAATTTGATTTTTTTTCAGATTGTTATCATATGAAGTTTCAAGATCATTCAAACGATAGTGGTTGTATTTAACAAAAGCTCCTAAATCCTAAGAGGATTATTGAGCTTTTTCTTTCACATCTCCCTGAGCTTGCTAACTAAATTCGGAAACAGTCTCTAAAGCATCATGTTTCCTTTTCTTTGTTCTCCTGACAACTAATTTTGTTTGAGTATTGAAATAATAATCTATCAAAGAAGGAATTGTATCTGGAATTGCCTCTAACTCAGAAATTAGTTTAAACAAAAATGATTCCCAAGGAATCTTGGTAGAAATGGGTGTCACTGATGTTTGAGGAGATGTAGTAGAGATAGTATCCATTTTTTGATGTGATTCCATTTTCTCCTCATTCTTCTTGGTGGTGGTTTCACTAGATACTTGTTTTTCTTTCTCCTCATCTACCTCCATTTCTTCGGCTACTGTAGTATCTGGTTCCTTATGTTCTGTCTCTTCTGGGGAATTAATTACAATAACTTTTCGTTCAATTTTTTTTTCCTTTTTCTGTTGTTTCTATTGTTTCCTGCTTCTCCTTTGGAATTTCCACTGTTGTGACCTTAGCTTCTTTACCCGTGACAATTTGTTTTTTTTTTCAATTTCAACCCTTTGTTCCTTTTGAGAAACAACAGAAGGATCTGAAGTGATTTGGTTGAAATTAAATTGAAAAAAATCAGAAGTCTTTAACTGTTCAAATGAAATGTTGAGATGGAGACCATTTTCTTTTAGGAAATTTTCCAACAAATTTTCCCTAAACTTCTCAATTGGTCTCTTGTTTCACTATTTAAGAGTTTGCCTCTTTCAACAACCTATTGAAAGTTATCAACATCTATAAAAATATCATCAAAAGGGGGTTCTTGATGAGTAAAATTTTTCATATAGTTGATTGTTATATAATGACTTCTAATAATTCCAGTAGGATTATAGTCATAATGAGGCAAAGAAAATAACAAAACTTCTTAAATCTCTTCGGATTATTTGAATCTGTGTCCTCTGTCTCAGATACTTATTTCACCAAACTTGATTGGAAAACTAGGCCAAATTTTCTTTTGTAGTTTACTCAACTGTTTGGTTTGTCCATTTAAAACAACTTGATTAGAAACTTCTCTTAGAGAAAGACATTTCGGGATATATCGGCGCAAAATGTGGGGACCAACCTCACTTCCAAAAACTTTGACATAATAAAATAGCTCCTCAACAAACCAATGACCAATTTACTCTAGGCCTTCTCTCAAACTTTGACTAATTATGGGAGGTATTTTTCCAAACAGGATTTCATGGAAATGAATCAACACATAATGTTAGATATCATAAAAATGGTATTTAAAATTAAACTCACATAGGAAAGGAGCATATTTTATTATGCGTATATGTTGATCAGGCAAGTAGTTCTAGTTCATGAGTGGGAATGGAACTGAGGCAAGGACAATATCTATCAAATAGATAGACATGTAGAAATATATTTGTAGCTAGGGAGGGATGATAATGACAATTTAATGAATCCGTGATATTCTGTGACAAGATATGAACCGAGTTTAGACATTTCCCCTCATTTAAAACACTATGGATTGGAATCTATTTGATTTTACAATTCTCATGATCTTGTTTCCCATATATTCTGGTTAGCATTTTGATAAGAAATATTATGGGTATCATAAAAATAGCTATGGGATATACCTTATTTTATTTGAGCCTAAAACTTGATTTTCTTCCCTTAACCAATCTTCAATCACTTTGTCATAACTCTCTCCACATTTCTTGAAGACATTGCTTCAAAATTTCTTAAGGAAATCAACATTAAGGTGGATTTTTGGGGGACTGAGTTTATAGATAGCTGATAGGACTTCATCTTTCCATGAGGCTATGATAATTTAGTGATAGTTTAATATTGTTTAGGTTGAAATCCCAGCTTGAGAGAAAATCCATGAAACCATGTCATAATACAGAAAAATTCTGGCACTAGCTGCTACTTTGCGTAACTTTGTTTCTTTGATTATTTCAAACTTATTGTTCTTTGTTTTAGAAGATCTTGTGTTGTTTAACCATTCTATTTCTTGAAAGAAACCAAAAATTTCCTCTCAGCTCATCGTATCTTCTTTTTAAGTTTTGTAACTTGAATCTGAGATGAGGAACGGGTTGAAGTTGACTTCCTATGGTAGTGGATTATTCATTTCCTTAAGTTTCTCCCTTATTTGCTCCATTTTTTGCTTTCTTGTTGGAGATTTTCCCTTTTTCTGCATTTTATGACTTGTGAAAAAAAATAAAGCGTATATAAGATTTCCTTGTTTAGAATTTGAAAATTGAATTTAGGAAGTTGTATAATATCATCTTGCCTACATAGAATTTTTGAAAATGGTATTGCATTTCCTTAATTCAATCTTTCTCTGAACCAAGCTTATGACAACAACATGTAGGCGAAATACTCTTAAAACTTAAGAATTTTTATTAGAAATTTGAGAAAAGTTTGAATTAATGTGTTCATTAATTTCTCGTAGAGCAATCCAATAGTTTTAGTTTCATGAATCGAGAAAGGATTGGAGAAATTAAGTGATGATTTAATAGAAAAATCAATTAAACGCAAAATGAAAAAAAATTAAAATTTTTATTTCAAAACGCAAGTTGCACACAAATAAAGAAAAATCAATATTTTATTTGGATAGTCAAACAGTGGGGAGGTCGGGCAGTCGAATGGTTTTTTTTTTTATTTTCAATTTATTTCATCCCAGCCCCACCTAAACAGTAGTCTGGTTTTGTGTGTAACTCAGGTAGCCGGGTAATCAGATAGTCGAGACTAATATGCACACATATAATTTGTCGTTGGCTCGACCTACTAGTTGGGTAGTCAGATGGTAGAGGATTCAAGTGGTCGGGAGTTTATATTTTTATTTACAAATACCTTTATAAATCCAACCTCGGACCTAAAACTTCAAAGTTTTTGGTTTTTTATGAAAAACAAAAAAATTGTTTAGGGCCTTTTCTTTTTATTTATTATTCATTTTTCTTATGTAGAAAACAAAAGAGGGTTGTTGTAAACTTGTCAATAGTAGGCCACCATGGAAGCTGATACGTAATGTATGATGGTGGCAGGTGAATAAGAACTATCTTATGTCTACTTAGTGACATGTTATAGATGTTGATGTGGCTTTGGAGGACAATTTTCAAATAAGCATAACTTTGTGTCCATAACACAATTTTGGATGAAATTTATATCATTTGAAATATCTCAACATGTTGAAGGTAATGTAGGTCTCTAAATGAGTTTTAAGATGCTCTAAGGAAGAGGGGCTTTGTTAACCCGGTCTCCATAAAGTAACTTTGTAGGTAGAGACAGGATAGCTTGTAACCTTTACCAAGAATTAAGAAATTGGGTGTGATACAAAATACCTAAGAATTTGAATATTTTTACAAAAATGTCCCAAAATATTTTATAATTTATGTAAGATTCACCAAAACAAAAAATATTTCTTGTAATATATGAATATTCATTCAAATACATTTAATTATGTAAGGAGTAACAATATAAAAGGTAATATTTAATTTATAACAAACATACTCGAATGTAAAAAATATCTTAAATAATTGTACATATAAAAGAATTTATTTTTATTTGTAGATAAAATGGTTTATTGTTATTTTATGTGTCATAAAAACACCTAAAATAACAACAATATATTTGATATGTCTATTACAATGTATTAAATATATTGGTAATAATGTTTTTTGTTTTGAAGAAAACATTTCAACCAAATAAAATTTATGTGTTTATCCTAGTTAATGATATATATATATATATATATATATATATATATATATATATATATATATATATATATATATATATATATATATATATATATATATATATATATATATATATATATATATATATATATATGAGATGGAGAAATAGTAACAAGACAATGATGGTGCCAAGAGTGGATCTAGGGTTTCTTGTTTCTTTAGGGTATAAGTGATGCATTCCCTCTTTTGGTAAGGCAAGGCTTCCCCTCCCAATAGAATGGATCATGGACAAAGAAAAGGAGTTAGTAGTGTGAGCCTTGATTGGTTATTTCTATAGTTGTAAATCCTATCTTTCCAAGATGGTAAATGAGTTGGTGCGTCATGGGTAGTGGTAGTAAGAGGTTAAACTTATATCATTTTATAAAAATGGTTTTTCACCTTCCTTTTTAAACCCATGTGGATAATGGGGTGATGTTTTCTAATATTCCTAGGATATTTGTCTATTCCAATTTAGTTTAATTTCCTTGGTATGATTTGTTTGATTCAAATAGGTTTGTTAAGGAGAAGCTCCTCTTCTGGGCCCATCATCCCATGCTATCATTTCATCTTTAGGATAAAAATATCCCAAACTTGGTGGGTGATAATTTGACTTCATTCCATGGTGAATCTCAAGAAACCTTATATAGGAATGGTACTCCTCATATTCTAACTTTTATTGTTATAAATTGAGCTCTTATAGAAGTATTGTTATTTGAAATGGTGGTGATAAATGGACTCAAATACTTTATTACGAGAACCTACCATTTCATGTTTTCTATTAACATGCTTAATGAGACTTATTTATAAATTTTCCCCTCAAGTCCTTATCGTACTGCAAATGACTCAAGGTTGGGTATGCTCATGGTTCCTTGGATAGGAAGGGTTTTAGATATCTCGAATCAAGTGATAGTTCAAGAGATTTAGGGTTTATAACTCCAAAAATTATTGAGAATTAGGTCAAAATCCTAGTGAACAAGGTTGTTTCTTCACTAATTTAATGTATTATGAGCATGGGACATATAGATTATTAGGTATAGCCTTTGTTTTTATGGATCATAATTCTTCAACTTTAGAACATGTTTCACCTCCATGTGATAAGATATTAGGGGATGGTAAAATTGTTAGGGTGCATGTGGATGGTGTTTATTCACTAAAAAAAGATATTTTTGAAATCAAGAGTGTGGTGAGGGAGCACGTGATGGGTGTTCTGGTTGTTGTAAAGTATGGTTCTCATGATGGTTTCGGTATTTTCGGGTCTCCTCATTAATATGTTGTTCTAGTTTCAGATGTAGAAAATCTTAAAGATTCACAAGCTCATGCAATTTACTAAAGCACGGGACAAGAATCTACTTATTCATTCAACCAGTGGAAGCCAATAGATCGATGAAAACAATATGAACAAGAAGAAGATAAATCAATGGCACATAACACAATAAGTTTAGCTGGGGAAATCCACTGCCAAAACCCCACCTATCTGTATCACACTATTCATAAATATGAGTGAAGATACAAGGCTTGTTCTCACTAGAATAATTCCGCACAATTATGCTCAACCCTTTGCCTCACAAGCACGCTATTAGCAAACACTTAGCCAATTTCCACTTCCTTCCAAGCCCCTATTTCCTTGTGCAATTCTTATGGTTAAATAGCCCATATTAAAGGGAATCTAGTGCTTCCAAAATGGTACAATTTAAACTAGGTTGACTTCATGATTGCATGCATGATCTATACAACTCAGTAAATCATACAAATGATAATACACTTTCCTTGCACTCTAGTCTCAACTGGGTGTTCTCAGAATCAACATGCATGAGTTTCTGATGAGGGAATTTTCAGTTAACTAGAGTGACACTTGTGGATACACTAGTGCACCAATTGAATGTTAACTCTCTATTAGTTCCACAAACAGTTTGGAACTAATTTAACTGAACATAACTCAGTAAACTGAGTTATCTAATTAAAACTCATAATTAAACTCATCCTAGACCCCTAAAACTTAGGGAGAACATATACATGACTTCAGAAATACTTTCGACTTGAAATTCATAAGCTAATTAAGTTAATTAAACTTAATTAAATATTTACTAGTTTTTATGAGAATAGAATTCGATTTTAATTCACAGTTTAAATTCAAGGATAAATTTAAACTGGAATTTCTTGTTTCCATTTCTGAACACTCCCTCTGAACAAGAAAGGGATTATTAGATACCCCGATCCAGTCATTGTGAAACTCGAATTTACATCTTGATCCTCTGTGGGAATGTACTCTAACAATATAATCCACCTCAATACAAAATTTCTAAGATGATGATATCAGATATCAATATGCTTGGACCAATCATGAAAAACAAGATTTTCAGAGAGTTGGATACAACTCTGATTATTGCAGTAAATCACAGTTGGATTCATCTATTGACCAAACAAGCCAACCAGGATCTTCCTCATCTAGATGGCCACACATGTTGCCTGACTTGCAGCCATGTACTCTGCCTCTATCGAACTGAGTGAAACTAGTCTTTGTTTCCTGTTGTACCAAGAAACTGTCGCTAACCCAATACTCATGATCACTCTTGATCTACTCTTTCTGTCGGATGGACTCCTTACCCAATCTACATCAGTGAAGCCTTGAAGCTTCACTCTCTCTATTTGTTTTTACCATAATCCATACTGATAAGTGCCCCTGAGTTATCTTAACACATGCTTCGTTGCCTTCCAATACAACTTGGTAGGCATAACCATCACCTGACTAAACTGGTTAACTACATATCACATATCCGATTGTGTGTTCACCAAGTACATGAGTGAACCCACAAGCTACCTGTAAAAAGTAGCTTCCACTACTTCCCCTGAAGTAGCATCCTCCTTCCTCTAGTTTCTTGCCAGAGGAGTCTCCATGGGTTTGCTACTCTCCATGCAAAATCTCCTCAGTATATGTTGGCATACTTGTCATAAGACAAAAACAACTCCCCATCTCCATGCCATACCTCCATGCTAAGAAAGTAATGCATGAGCCCCATGTCCTTCATCTCAAAGTCTCTTGCAAGGTCCTCCATGAAAGACTTGATCAACTGATCATCACTTGTCAGTATCATATCATCAACATAAAGTACAATGATCAACAGTTTACATTCCACCACTATGTGGTACAGTTTTTCATTCGTTTCACTCTTCGAAGCCCAACTTGTTGAAGTAGTTATCTATCCTGGTGTACCAAGCACAGGGTGCTTGTTTCAGCCCATACAACTCTCTCTTGAGTTGGAACACATGTGACTCATGGTCAAAGGTCTCAAAACCTTCAATTTGATTTATGTACACCTATTCCTCAATCATGTCATTAAGGAAGGTTTTATTTACACCCATCTGATGTATCTTCTAACCCATATACGTTAATAGTGCCAATATAGATTTGATTGATGACTACCTTGCAACGGGAGAAAAGGTCTCATCATAGTCAATCCCCTCTACTTGTGAAAAGCCACAGGCCACAAATATGGCCTTATGCTTCTCCACACTACCATATGAAGCTTTCCTTACCTTTTAAATCCAATGAGAGATTATTGTTGACTTGTACTTCGGTCTCGGGACCACATCCAAAACACTGTTTACGAACTATGGAGTCATACTCCTCCACCATGGCACCAACCCAAAGTGGTCACATCTTCCTTAAAGGAAGATGGATTTTTCATAACACATTTGTCCATAAGATCCATATATCCAATGTACCTCTCAAGTGACCTCCTCTACCTTCCCTGAGAAGTGGGTGCCCCCACATTCTCTCGTGCATCCTTCAACAATCTACCAGCCTCTTTGGTGCGGCTTCTTCCCTCTCTGGAAACTCTGCCTAAGTGGATGTCTTCGCTCCTAGATCCTCTACATGTGGCTGTTCCACATCAATCTGAGGCTCCTCAATATTAGGAACCAAAAGTTCCTCAACTGCATGTAGCTGCGTCTCCCTCTCAAGGGAAACTCGCATGGCCTCCTCCTCATCGAATCTGACATCCCTGCGAATGACTGAAATATTGTTGGTTGGAAAGTACACCCAATAGTTGTGAGGTGTATCAATGTACCCCACAAACATCCCCAACTCTGTTGTCAACCCAAGATTCTTCCATACATCTTTGACCACATGGAAATATATCGATGACCCAAAAATCTTGAAGTGACCAACGGCTGGCCTCTTACTAGAATAAGCCTCCTCTGGTGTCTTCATCCAAAGTATTTGATGTATGCTACGGTTCTGAACATAAACTGTTGTGTTTCATGCCTCAACCCACAAGTGTAGTGGTAGGCCTTGATCATGCAACATCGCCCTAAATGCCCCTACTATGCCTTTTTTCTTCCTCTTGACCAACCCATTCTGTTGAGGGTTATGGGGTGTCGTCAACTCCCGTTTAATCCCTTCCGCTATGCATAGTTTCTTAAACTCATTTGAGATATACTCACCACTATTATCGCTTCATAGAGCTTTAAACTTCTTGCCCAACTCTTTCTCAACCAATGCTTTAAATTCACAAAACATTGTGAAAGTTTGATCCTTCTTTTGCATGAAAAATATTAAGAATTTATGAGAAAAGTCATCAACAAATATAACATAATACCTATGTTTGGCCATGGATGCTATCGAGAACGGTCCACACACATATGAATTGACTCATTCTAGAATAGCCACTACTTGAATGTCTCTGTCATGAAAGGAAGACTTGTTGTATTTTCCCAAAGTACACCCATTTCATGTATCAACTTACTCAAATGTACCTTTGGGAAGACCGTTAGAGATATGCTGCAATATCTTTAAAGCCCCATGATGCAAGTGGCCCAATTTCCTGTGCCACAACTCGCCAATGTCTCAGCTCTACACCCTTTCAGCTTTTCTGCTCAAAACAACACACTCCTCTACCTCTAGCTTATAGAGATTCTTCACCCAAATAATTATATTCTTTACTTGACCTGTAGCTATGTGTCGAAGGAACACCTTTCCTTTTGAGAAGATCACATCATAGCCTCTATCCTCAATGTTATAGACATTTTTGTGCCTTACAACATAGAGCATGAAATGTCAATAATCTAAGGGATCCAAAGTCCCTAAACAAGTTGTTCTTACCCTTAGAGGAACAAGGTCAGCAAACCACAGCACTACAGTTCAGTTCTCCACTGAAAAACACTCAAAAACAGGTCAGTTTTGGATCATTGCAGCTACTCCACTAGGCATCTGCGCTGCATAGCAGGTACAACAAAGGCTACCTCCATTGCATAGCAGGTAGAACAAAGGCTACCTGCGTTGGGCGTACTTGGACATGTGGAGGAATCTTTTTCTCAAAGTGCCAGTGTCCAGGAAGCTTCCAAAAAGACACTTGATCATAAGATTCGCCTAATGATGAGTTAAGAGCTTCTAAAACTCCAAGTGGAAGGCAGAAACTCTGAGTGAAGGACTGAAGAACAACTGGAGTTGAAGAGGACAACAAGTCACACATCAAGCTGGCTTATCTTCACTCCAAAACTCTATATAAGGATCTCATCCCATGGGATCTGAAGGGGAGGAATTCAGTGCAAAGAATCGCTATTGGTTTGCAGTTGAGAGTATTGGGTGATTGCTTGAGGGAAGTGAAGAAGAGATTTCTCTCCGTCGGGAAGGTGATGCTGGATTGGACCTCGCATGGTTGTATCACCGCCTGAACCTTACTTCCATATATTAATAAAGCATTTGAGGTTCTTATATTCGCATGTGTTTCAATGATGTATTGTCTTACTTGCGTTTTTTATTTATGCTAATCCTTGAATCATTTATGCATGCATGCCTCTTGTAGTTTCCTTTTCTTGTCTTATTTGCAGGATCTCGTGTAGCTGGGCCTGTGAAAAGACTTGGAGCTGGGAGCAAGCGGCAAACAAAGGAGATAGGATCGACCATTTGCGCAAGACATTGGTAAGTGGATCTCTCCCTTTTATCTCTTGCATGTCATAAAGAAGAAACTTTAGATAGCTTTGCTTTCAGCTGTTGCTAAGGAACTGTCACCCTTAGAGTGGGTTAGGGTCATTCCGAGTTGGATACTTTCCCCCACAACAGACTGGCGACTCCGCTGGGGATCGTGTCTTGTTGGTAGCTTGTGTTTCTTGATATTCATTTCTTAAACAAAAGAGTACCGAATCGAACTGCATGCGAGTCCTTCGAATGCAAAGTAGAGGGCAGCTACTCTAGCCCAGTGCTGGGCATGTTTATGATTTGAAGAGCTGATCCACAAGGACTCTTTTTGCTCTTTGTGATAGTGTTCATCTTCCTTTAATCATCCTCTAGAGTATACTTGATTGATAGCAACTGATTTGGCCAAAAACCGCTCATTTTTTAGCAAACTGTGAGCCGGAATCTGAGAGAGACGAGAGTTGTCTCATCAGTGCAGCTGCCACAAAGGCTACCTGCACTGACAACGCAGGTCCCGAAGGGGCTACCTGCGCTGCATCGCAGATTGACAGTGCAGCACCTGCGCTGATCCAGTTTTGCCTTGTGCAACTTGGATTCTCCACTGTCTGTTGCCCAGTTTTCAGTATTGTTTTTACAGCCTGTTGTCAACCCGTATACCCAGCTGAAACCACTTCTCTTTGCCTTCATTCCCCCTCAGTTGTATGAAGAAACCGTGATTGTTCTTATTTTATTTCTTGCTGTCATTCACTGTTTCCCATAGCGAAAGCAAACTAGTCATGTTATGACCTCTTGGATCTAGGCCTGTGAGAAAGTGTCATTGTGATTCTAAGAGCTAGTTTATTGCTGTTCATAGCTGCTTGAGCATTTGCTTTCGTTATATGGTTCGAATTTCAGTATTTCTTGTGTTGAAACGAGTGAATCTTAAGGTGTTCTTTTGATTATTGGACAAAACTTGTTTGCTTACGCTTGAAATCGAATTCGAAATTATACAACAACTTTCTTTTTGTATACATCAACATTAAGGAAGAAGAAAAGAAATACTTGCATTGTGCATGTGCATTTTGACAGTTTGCATGTCGATTTAGGAAAAGTGCATCAGTGTGTGCTCTATGATCTGTTTGAAAAGATGATGTCTTTCTTTTCCTTCAGTAGTTAAGGTTTTCATAAGTTGAAAGAATTGAAAAAGCTTGCTTATCATTCTTAGACTGCATTTAGGAGTTGTCTCATACATCACGTGGTGACCCATAAAGGCAAACTGCTAATCAAGATCAACCTAAAAAGAACTGAATTTATCTAACAATGCTTTGAAGCATAACGAAACACAGTAGAGGTCTAGGTAGAGACGTGAACCGGCGTCATTAAACATAGTGACTGTCGATCTCTACGAAGGTGGGTGATTCCTCCTGAGGGACGATAGCACTAATACAGACTTGTGCCCCCGCGTACCGTCGCGTATATTGGGGGACCCCTATAGGAACAATGCCTTTATCCATAGGAAGCCGTGTCGGCCGCCCTACTGATCGCGATGCAGTGAACACAGCATTCACGAAGATCGACCACTCGTACCGTAAAACGTATTTTGTGGTTTCGCGAAAGGTTTGGCACACCCTTGCCTAGAACTCCAGAGTAGTTTCTTTTGGCCTTTTTCAAACTCTATAACTGAAAAAGTCAATCCGAGCATTTGTCACTTCGGGCTCGTTAATACATCGAAGGAGACTAGAGTCATCTTTAGCTTTTTCTCGACTCTTAAAAAGTGAAAAAGAAAGTTGTGTCTGAAGCGTCGTCATATAAAATTCATCTTAAACGGAACATAATTACCCCTGATTCCTACGTTGATCTTAAAAGTTGAGAACATGGAGCACACCAACAAAGGGATTCCGCATGATGGGACCCCTAGCCCTTTCTCCTCTTGGGGAGAAGTTGGTGCGCCCCACATGGCCACATTGTCGCTTCCAGGACTGACAATTGGCCTGCCAGTTTGGCTATTCTCAACCGCTGTAGTTCAGACCACCACGGTTCCTGAACAGTCGAGTCAACAGTTAGACCAGTCTAGAGCTACCCTCCAGCCTTCCACTTCTTATGAGCCTTCCTCCGATCCTTCTTCTTCGAAAGGTCAAGCCGCCAAAAGCGGAGCTCCCATAGAAAAGAAGAAGGAAAAGAAGAAGAAAGAAAAGAAGCAGAAGGAGCCAAAGGCGCCTGGGGGCAAGCAGAAGGTATCTAACGAAAACCCACACACAGCATGGACCGGGCCCAAATCGCCATGTGTCATATGTAGAGGGAACCACTTCCACAGTGATTGTCCCAGTATTCCCCGGATACTAAGGGACTGGTCCCCTCGTTTGCACGATTCGGAAGCGTCAACCTCTGACAACCAGGTTGAATGCTTACCGTCAACCAACGAAAGTGAAGGTCGTAGACGACGAAGGGGAATGAGATTCCCCTGCGAACTGTGTGAAGGAAATCACACCCTTCGCCGTTGTCCCTTTTTAGACGAAGCAAAGAGAGTTTTGGAAGATCAACCGGTGGCACCGGTGCTACTTCCTCCTGGATATCAAAAACTCGCGCCAAGTCCTTCATTGGTCGAAAATACAACTGCCCCGCTCATAGGGCCAGCTGAAGTGTCAGTCACTGAAAGTGAACCTACTGAATCCGGACCGGACGAAAGTCCAAAGGTCGAAACGGCAGTTGACCCGGTTCTCCCTTCAGAAGTTTCATCTTCACATACCACAGTCACTGAGGATTCATCTTCAGTTGACACACTCACCGAAGAGAGTAAGGATGACACCGTCCAGGTTCTCTTCATCAACACCGATTCTGATGAACATCAGGGCAATGTGCCCACTCCTTTATCGCAGGAAGGAGCGTCATCAGGATCATATCCGGCCGTATATTCGGTCCCACCACCAAGCAACCTAGTTGCGTCCTTTGATTGGAACCAACTAGGCAGACCCCGGTTACCAGCCAGTATACCATTTAGAATTATAGTCCAAATATACCAAATGGTGATGGCTGGAACTATCATTGATGAAGGGGCATCTGTGAGTATTCTGTCCTCTATTGCTTGGAAAGCACTGGGTTGCACGACGCTTTTGCCTGAGACAAGAAATCTCTCGGGTTTTGACAGAGGAACCAGTCAACCATTACGGATTCTACCTAATGTGCCTATTACCTTGAAAGGGAAGGCTGTCAAGATGAGCTTGATGGTCATCCAAGGACCCTTGGATTATAACCTACTCCTTGGACGAGACTACATATATTGCATGGAAGCAATAGTCTCCTCACTCTTTCGAATAATGTGTTTTCCATACGAAGGAAGAATGGTCAAGCTCGTATACCAACTTTCATTTCTGGGATCACGCATCGCAAATAGCCACATACCTATCTTGAATGGTCTATTTGATCAAGAAAGGTCTCTACCTCCGGTTCTTCTTCCTGATGAAGGCGAGTGATTCGGGAAAGGAAGGCTGGAACCCAGGGGGCATGCATCCTGGTCTGCTCTGGAGGCAGAAAAACCTTGGGTGTAAAGTAGAATTTCCGCGGAAGAATATGACTAGTCCGTACCCCGTCCCCTCCTTCATATTTGAGAATCTTCCTCTGAGCCATCTTCGTGGAGAAGAAGGACAAGAAGACAAAGAGAGACTGGGAATCTCAGAAGGGGCTGTTAGGAGTGGGGTTGTTCTAGAATAGGATTCTTCTGTCAAGGTTACTTATTTGACAAAAGTCATTCACCTTTGTCTAGATAGGTAGGCTCCATCAAAGAAGGGGATCCGTTTGCGGCAGCAAGTAGGTACCATCTTTGGGTAAAAGGCCAGCCTCACCCATTAAAACAAATGTTTTAAAGGATAAGTAGGGGCAGCCCCCAAAGAAAGAGATGCTATTTGCTGCAACAGATTGTAACCATCTTTGTGTAACCTAATGATAGACATCGCCGAAGAAAGAGTTTCATTTGCGGCAGCAAATAAAACCATTCTTTGGGTAACCAGAAAGAGGTAGGCCTCTCCCGGTAGAACAATTTGTTTTACCTGCAAATTGAGGGGTAACCTTGAAATTAAACTTACACTTGGGGGCATGCAAACCTCTTGGAAGGCAAGCATAGGCGACTTTTAGTTTTAGGTAGAACTAACCCACTAACCCGTAGATAAGTCGATACCTGGCTTGCACAAAAAGAGGATATGGAGCAATGCATAGGGAGATGAAAGCTCTTTAAAAAATAGGAATCTTCCATGAGACCTTTCTACATTATGACTGGTAAGAACGAGCAGTTTTGGCAAAGTTCATGCTCGTTAAAAAATAAACGCAAGATCCGAGCAGTTTTAATGCGGAAATTCATGCTCGTTAAAAAATAAACGTAAGCTTGTGAGCAGGCTTCCCCCAGTGTTCAAGCTCATTCAGAAAAAATGAACCGGTAAATAACCATTTGAGACCGTAAATTCATCAGCCATAAAAGCCTTGGTCGTGTTTGTGCACCATCACCTCCACTTGTCATTTGGCCGATCATTCACATCCACTTGATTGTTTACCCATTTTGAGGAACAGCTGCGAAGAGTGATTTCACCTAGCCATCCTTGTAATACTGCCGTGATTGGAAAATTCCAACCTGTACCTGGAATCTGTTGCTATCCTTGTTTATCACTCGTTCCTCAAAAGACGAGTCTTCTTTGAGCTCTTTTCACTGACTCGTAAAAAATGAAAAGTTTGCCAAGTTTTGGCCTTCCAGCTCGTTAAAAGGACCGGAAGAGCTATCCCTCCTCTAGATTTTAATATTTTTGGACCTGAGGGATTATTGCACAAAAAGATCGAGCGCTTGTCTGGTTTGGCTAGATAAAGATATCAAACATTCATCCCTTCTGTATTGTTTTATACTTTTTCGGACTTAAGGGATTAGATGACGAAAAAGGACCCCTGGAGTCTACTTTATGTACACTTTTCAGACTCTCTAAAAATGAAAAGGACTGAGTTGTCTTTGTCGCTGGACTCGTTAAAAATATTAGATAGCGACAAACTTGTCTTTAGACAAGAACGAGTTTCCCTATCGCTAGACTCATTAAAAACATAGCGATGGGCTTTCCCGAAGGGCAGGTTATAGATCAAGAATATGTTATCCTCCTCAAGCTTGTCAAAAAATAAAGAGGTACTGGTCAGAAATGACTGGGGAAAAATTGGGAAGAACCTCAAAGCTTAATGGTAGCAAGTCGCTCTTGAACATGACACTTTTGCCTCCGTAAATATCGGGTTGGGTTATTATCATTCACCGGTCCCTTCGCCATGGTCTCGCCATACCATCCATACATGGGGTAATGCTACCGATCCATATCATCAGTGTCGTTATATGTTCAAGAGATGTCATTCAGAAAGTGTCAACCGGGTCCCATCCACTACCGTACATCATCTTTCATCCTTCCATGACCGCCACCCTGAATCATATTTCACAAATCGTTTTCACCAATCATCACTAGCTCCGTTCCGTGTCACTGATGTGGGATTCATTAAGGCCCTCCTTTGACGGATCACTTCTTGTCGACATCAGCTCATTATCCAAGAAGTTGATCTAGGAACACCCCCTCAGTACTTTGAAGCTTGCATGCCTCAATGGAAAGTTTCTCACTCCCGGTGATAGGTATACATTAACGACCTTCGACCAGGAGACTTTGCGTGGTGTTCGACGTCAGATCCTATATTCACACCACGTGAATTGTGCTGCAGTACCTTGAGGGTCATCATCATTATCGGTGATTCCTCTCGCGCTTGTTAACAATTTACATTATTGACTGGTAATCAAGCGATGTCTTTCCATGTTCGACTTCAAGAAATTCTCACATGGATTGACTTGTACTAATGTGAAGATCGGACAAGTTTGAAGACCCCGGATCTAGTTTCATCCATCCGGGTTGCGATATATATTCAGGAGATAAAGACATAGACATGTGCAGCAGATGATTATCCTACTAAAAGGATGATAATTAAAAGCAGAGAATTATCCGTCTCTTATCAGACGATCGTCTGTTTATGTACAACAAATGTATTTATAAAGCTGAGCATGGGAAATGCCCGCCTCAGCTAGATCATGAAAAGAAAGTATGAAAAGATAATGTATTGTATTGTATTTTGTTACAGGTCACCTCCCGACGATTGAATGAACTTCGGATCCTCCTAATAAAGCATTTCACCCGATAAACGACCTCATACTTTAGGGGGCAACTATTATAGACATTTTTGTGCCTTACAACATAGAGCATGAAATGTCAATAATCTAAGGGATCCAAAGTCCCTAAACAAGTTGTTCTTACCCTTAGAGGAACAAGGTCAGCAAACCACAGCACTACAGTTTAGTTCTCCACTGAAAAACACTCAAAAACAGGTCAGTTTTGGATCATTGCAGCTGCTCCACTAGGCATCTGCGCTGCATAGCAGGTACAACAAAGGCTACCTCCATTGCATAGCAGGTAGAACAAAGGCTACCTGCGTTGGGCGTACTTGGACATGTGGAGGAATCTTTTTCTCAAAGTGCCAGTGTCCAGGAAGCTTCCAAAAAGACACTTGATCATAAGATTCGCCTAATGATGAGTTAAGAGCTTCTAAAACTCCAAGTGGAAGGCAGAAACTCTGAGTGAAGGACTGAAGAACAACTGGAGTTGAAGAGGACAACAAGTCACACATCAAGCTGGCTTATCTTCACTCCAAAACTCTATATAAGGATCTCATCCCATGGGATCTGAAGGGGAGGAATTCAGTGCAAAGAATCGCTGTTGGTTTGCAGTTGAGAGTATTGGGTGATTGCTTGAGGGAGGTGAAGAAGAGATTTCTCTCCGTCGGGAAGGTGATGCTGGATTGGACCTCGCATGGTTGTATCACCGCCTGAACCTTACTTCCATATATTAATAAAGCATTTGAGGTTCTTCTATTCGCATGTGTTTCAATGATGTATTGTCTTACTTGCGTTTTTGATTTATGCTAATCCTTGAATCATTTATGCATGCATGCCTCTTGTAGTTTCCTTTTCTTGTCTTATTTTCAGGATCTCGTGTAGCTGGGCTTGTGAAAAGACTTGGAGCTGGGAGCAAGCGGCAAACAAAGGAGATAGGATCGACCATTTGCGCAAGACATTGGTAAGTGGATCTCTCCCTTTTATCTCTTGCATGTCATAAAGAAGAAACTTTAGATAGCTTTGCTTTCAGCTGTTGCTAAGGAACTATCACCCTTAGAGTGGGTTAGGGTCATTCCGAGTTGGATACTTTCCCCCACAACACTCAAGCATGGAAATGGATACCATGTTCTTCTACAACCTGAGCACATACATAACATTCTTCAAGGTGAGTGGAACCCCATGCTCCCTCTGAAAAGTAACCGTACCCAATCCAGTAGCACTATACCTCCCGTCATCACCCATCTCAATATGCATGTGGAGATCTTTCTCCTCAAGGTCACTGGGTAACATCTTGCCACCAGTCATGTGGAATGAAGCTCCACTATATAAGTACCATACACTTCCCATCATTGATGACACCATGCATGCAATGAGGGAAAAGTCCAATTCGAATTGAGAGGTCGAAGCCTCACATGCCGCTCCTCCTGAGGACTTCTTCTTGGACTTCTTGAGTGGACAATTTGTAGAAAAATGGTCAGGCCCGTGATAATGAAAGCACTTAACTTTCGTCATGTCTTTCTTCTTACCTCATGATAAGAATATGATTTGGAATGGGAAGCTTTGCATTTCCCCTTCTTCACCTTAATCATTAAGGAACAATTCTCTTCATCACCAGTCTTTGATGAAGAGTCATCCCTTTTGTTCCACCTAATCTCCTCGTGAATCAAATCCAACCACAGTCGTTCCCAATTTGGCAGCTTCTCCTGACCATTGACAGAGTCTTGATAACTATGCCAACTCTTTAGGAGTCCTAGAAGAGAAAGACTCACCATATCATCCTCGACAACCATGATTCCAACACTTCCAAGTTCATCATGACACCTAGTGAACTTGGTCAAGTATTTTGGAATAGTCTCTCCTTTCTTCATTTTGATTTTTTGGAGTTTGTCCTTTAGTGCCAATTTCCTTTGGTCACTGTTGTTCTAATACAAGTCCGTCAATGCTTTGCACATAGAATATGAATTTTCCTTACCATGGAGAATTGAGACAATGTGGTCTCGAACTCCCTCAAGGATTATCCGCCTTGCCTTCACCACACACCTCTTCCTTTCGACCTAATTTTGTGCATTCGATGTTGTTTGCTTAGGAATTTCTTGATCAAATAATTCCTTAAAGCCATTATCCTCCATCACAACCTCCATTCTGACCCTTTAGCCTATAAAATTCGAGTTTCCTTCCAAGAAATACTCGAGCTACAAACTGTAGAACGCCTCTGCTGATCTTGAAATATGTATTGCAAATTTGAATTTCACCCGTAACCCAAAACTCAAAACTTCGAAATCTCGTATAGTATACTGTCTTCAGCTCCGATATCACGTATAAAATCATGTATATTCACAAGCTCATTCAATTTACTAAAGCACGGGACAAGAATATACTTCTACTTTCAACCAGTAGAAGCCAATACATCGATGAAAACAATATGACAAGAAGAAGATAAATAAATGGCGCATAACATAATAAGTTTTCTCGGCAAAGCCACCGCTCAACACCCCGCCTATCTATATTGTGTTAATAAAAAATATGAGTGAAGATACAAAGCTTGTTTTCACTAGAACAGTTATGCACAAGTATGCTCAATTCTCTGCCTCACAAGCCCACTATTAGCCAACACTTAGCCAATTTCCACTGCCTTCCAAGCCCCTATTTCCTTGTGCAATTCCTATGGCTAAATAGTCCATATTAATGGGAATATGATGCTTCCAAAACTACGTAATCCAATCTAGGTTGACTTCCTGATTGCATGCATGATCTATACAACTCAATAAATCATATATATGATAGTACATTGTCCTTATACTCTAGTCTCAATTGGATCTTTCTCAGAATCGAAATGCATGACTTTCTGATGAGGGAATCTCCAGTTAAATAGAGTAACACTTGTGGATGCACTAGTGCACCAACTAGCTATTAAGTCTCTATTAGTTCCATAAACAGTTTGGAACTAATTTAACTAAACATAACTCAGTAAACTAAGTTATCTAATTACAACTCACAATTAAACTCACATTGGACCCTGTTATGTAAAAAATTAGTTAGTTTAGGTTTATTATTTAATTTTAGATTAAATTAGATGAAACGGCACGATCATAAGGTCATGCCCTTTCCCCAAAGGGTGCCCGTGGTGATATATAAGCTAGGAACCCCAATTTAAATAGGCATCATCTGTCTATTCATTTATTAATATATATATATATATATATATCTATATATATATATATATATATATATATATATATATATATATATATATATATATATATATATATATATATATATATATATATATTCTATATATCGAGAAGTTTTATGCTTCATCTGGTGTCAAAACAGGTTCGTTATCCGCCACTTCCGCTGTGCTCATTGTTCATATCTGCTGCTCACGCCAATTCATCTTCTGTCATACCATTCTCCACCCATACCCCTCCACTCCAACGCTGCCCGCATTTTGCCATTGTCCATTCTGTACGATATTTCATGTCTTCCCTGCATCCCTTTTCCTGTTCAATCAACACATTTTCACTGCATTGCACTATCATCTTCATTTGTATGCTAACATATTGTCCAATTTTCCATTGACTCCCATTGCATCATTTCCTTCTTTGGTAACTTGCAGTAATACACTAAACCATCATCGTTTTTTACCTACGGCAAGCTCTATGGTTCCATGTGGTGGATCTACAGTTCTTCTGAATAATTGCTGCGGTGACATGCATTGTTTTTTTCTTGCGACAAGCTCTGGGATTCTTTTGAATAATTGTTGCGGTGATATCCGCTTGTGGGTTTTACTTTTGAAGGTCAAACGAAAGGTGACCTACCAAAAGATGTAACTATTCGTGCGATATATATATAATATATAATATAATATATAATATAACTATATATATAAGTTATATATAATATATACTATAATTTAATTATAAGTTATATAATATATAACTTTAATTTAGTTATAAGTTTTATATAAAGTTAATTTAATTAATTAAAAAAAAAAACTTATGTCATATAATTAAATTAATTAATTTAATTTAATTATTTAAAAAAAATAAAAACAATAAAAAATTATTATTAAAATTTTACGCTGGCAGATAAATACACCCACCCACAAACTCGCTCAATGTCGACTATGACAATGGCGGATTTTAAAAAAAATTGGTTGATGTGGAGCATAGGATAAGTAACAACCACGATGAGGTCAGTAAAATATTAGATGAATTCAAGATCAAGCTTGAGGGGCAGGCTGACAATATCAAAAATCAGGCTGACAAAATAAAAAATCTTCAGGATATGATAAATCGAATAGAAATAAAGATGGAAAATCAACATGTCCAACCAGAAGTAGACATCATAGAGGCCTTAACAATGCTGAAACTTCTGTGTAAAAGGGCAAATTTTACACCCGAACAACTACTAAAAGAAAATGAAGAGAATCAAGAGCACATCTCATAAAATTCAGCAAAGTCAACAAACTCCCATGAAAAATTTGAATCCCCAAAAAAATCCGCGACACCCCACCAAGAAGTGAGTAATGCAACCCTTACAAACAAGCAACTCTAGGGTACCTTTACCAATCAACACCCCTTTTTGCTCAACCATTAGCAACATGCCAGTGAAGGGCAAAAGTCGAGATGCCTAAATTCGATGGAAACGAAAAAAACAATGTTGCATGGATAAATAAAGTAGAAGAATAATTTGAGATATATGACATCAATGACAATGACGAAAAGCTTAGGCACACATCCATGAAAATGGAAGGGGGAGCATATAATTGTTATATGTGGTGGAAAAAGACAACACACGTCATTAGCTGGAGAAAATTTAAGGATGCATTCTTTAAAAGATTCCAAGGTGTAAAAGAAGAAGAGTTCTTTTCAAAACTCATCAAATTACGACAAAAAGGAAGTGTGGATGAATACACTCAAGAATGGGAGACCTTAGTAACACGAGTACCTAGGTTATCAGAATCTTGTCTAATTCAATCATACGTCTCGGGACTCAAAACCCATTTACAAGTAGAACTTGAGATGCATGAAATTTCATCAATAGAAGTAGCAAGACGAAAAGAAAAAATAGCCGAAAAGAAATTCAAACAAATATTTTGGTCAAAATCTGAAAAAACATATTCAAGACGAAGAACACCTCAGTATGCAGACGAAAAAAATACAAGATATGTTCCACCACATCGTCGTGAAGATGAAAAATCTAATGTGGAAACGCAAAGGATAAAAGAGGGTAAATGCAAGCACTGTGGTGAGAAGTGGGACCCCAAACATAGATGTGCTAAAGGAAAAGAACCAAAGAACCTATATAATTGTGAAGCAACCAATGATTCAAACAGTGAAGATTATGACATAGAAGAAACAGAAGATGCCCCAAAATTCTCACCAGAATTAGATTATGGAAGTATTCCACAAGTGTCATTATCAGCTATGACAGGTATATCACAACCTCAGACTTTAAAGTTAAAAGGACACATAAATAAGAACAACGTAGTCGTCCTCACCGACTCGGGTAGCGCACACAATATTTTAGATGCAACCGTGGCAAAGGGACTCAAAATTTTTTCATTTCCCTTACCAAACATGAAAGTGTTGGTAGCTAACGGTAAGAAGATTGAAAAGGTGGGGAAATTCCATAAGGTCAAATTGCAAATTCAAGACTTTAATTTAGAGTCTCCGTTCTTCACGGTACCGTTAGGAGGAGTAGATGTAGTCTTAGGTATCCAATGGCTACGAACTTTAGGTACTTATGCCACCAACCATCAAGTACAATTTATAAAATTCAAATGGGTAGGTTAGAAGTACAAACTACATGGATTCCAAGCACCAGAAATCAAGTTGTATCGTCATCTCAGATGATGAAGCTGAGTCAAAAAGGAGCACCCGCTTATGTAGTACACTGTCACCAATTAGAAATTTTATTTGCAAATATGACTAGAGAAGAGTCACCAGAGATACAATATCTGATGCGGGAGCTTAAAAAAGTATTTCAAGACCTACCTATGAAGATTCCGCCTAATAGGGAAATTGAGCGTACAATAGAAGTCAAGGCAGGGTCCCATCAACATCAAGCCATACCGATACCCACATCACCAAAAAAATGGAAATTGAGAGATTAATCCAAGACCTTTTAAAGTGTGGGACCTTGATCATCTTGGAATATCTGATCAAGTGGAAGGACTTACCCGAAGAAGACGCTTTGTGGGAGAATGAAGCATTTTGTCAACAACATCCGTCATTACGTATGCTTTGAGGACAAAGCATTCTTTCGAGAGGAAGGCAATGTTATGTAAATAATAGTTAGTTTAGGTTTATTATTTAATTTTAGGTTAAATTAGATGAAAGGGAATGATCATAAGATCATGCCCTTTCCCCAAAGGGTGCCCATGGCGATATATAAGCCATGAACCCCAATGTAAACAGGCATCATCTGTCTATTCATTTATTAATAAATATTTATATATATATATTTCTGTATATCGAGAAGTTTTACGCTTCAAACCCCTAAAAACTAGGGAGAACATATACATGACTTCAGAAAGAATTCCAACTCGAAATTCCTAAGCTAATTAAGTTAATTGAACTTAATTAACTATTTACAAGTTTCTATGAGAATAGAATTCGATTTTAACTCACAGTTTAAATTCAAGGACAAATTTAAAATGGAATTTCTTGTTGCCATTTCTCAACATCAGATGTAATGAAGGATTATTTTATGAAAAGGGATTCATCACACAAGTGTAGAATGGTGGGGATAAATGAATGTGTTGTTGGGTAGGAAGTAGTTTCACTAATATATTTTGGGTTGTAATTCAACACTCATTTAATTTTTGTAATGTTAGTTAATCATTGGATAGGAATTTCCCTCTGTGATGCAGGTAAATTCTAAGTGCGGACACAAAAAATTCCTATAGCCCAAGAGAGCACGTCTAGTCACAAACAAACAATATATGGAAGATCTCCTTAAGCTAGAATCAAATAAGAGGACCTACCTCTTAGTGCGCTATTCCGCTTGGTGATGGCCTTGCTTCCTCGCTCCAGCTATCTTCCGTTTCCTTCCTTCGAACAACTGAAACAAGTCAACAATAGCAAATTCACAGGAGGTGGTCACGGAACTGAGAACTCGAACCTCTCTATACCTCGAACCTATACAGAGAAGAGAACTCGTCTCTCGAACCTCGAAGCTCCACCTTGAACTATACCCTCGACGGATACATAGCCCTCGACCTCCAACTCACTTAACCCAAAAAATGTGATAACATACAAATTGCATTCAACCTACTTAACAGGTCAAGAAACATTAAGCCATAAACATGTGAGATGACATTTCATGTAGGAAATCAATCGATAGTTGCATCTATATTAGTTCAGGAAGAGATTACAACCAATGTCTTAACGTTGTTGTTCTCCTTCGACATATCCAGGTTCCCACATAATTCTACTAGAATCTCATGGATAGCCTCAACAATGGTAGTTTTAAGGCTCTTCCCTTTAGTCTTCACATCAAACCAAACTCACAATTCTCCCTTAAACACAAGCTAGAAATCTACAAACTATGGGTAGCTTGTTGACTACTACAAAATCCAAACCTCAGCTAGAACTTAATTAGGGATAAAAGCTAACTTGTTCTTGGGAAAAATAGAGGTTTATATAGCTTGGATGGAGGGGAGATGGTTCTTCTTCTCATGGTAGAAGGTCTTATCCCTTGGATTAGTTCCATCCTAATAGGGGAAAGGAGCCCAAACTGGCCTCCTTGGTCCATCTAGTCTAACCATTTACCAGACTTCTGTTACGAAGCTTCTAGAGCTGGGAGCTTCGGCTCCATATTTAAAAGACTTTCCAAAAGAGGATCACTGTGGTTGAGAAAGGGCTTAGTCAATCCGATCGATAGTAGGGACAATTTTAATCCTTGCATATCAGCGCAAGGAGGACACGGATCATTAGCGTCGTTCTTGTAAACTGGGATAAACATAATATTTTTGGGAAATGATGCAAAAGGGAATTGTTCTGCTCATGAAGAGGGACATGATGGGAGTTTCTTCATGAAAGGAAAACATGTGGGGTTCACTGTAGAGGTCCTCCAGGATCGTGGATGGCGAGTAGGGACAGTGACAAAACGTTGTGTAACATATGCCCCCTAAATCATGAAGGACGAACTAGAGTGAGGAGTAAAATGCTTTGCAAGTGCATGTGGGAAACCAGAGTCCGTCGTCAGAGAACCCACAAGCAAGCATAGGTACATATACATCACTAAAAACTCTGACAAATGATACATGAATCATGGTATGGACGCAACCCTCCAGAGAATGATCATATAAATGGATCCAAGGCATGGGCGTAGCCATCCAATAGAGAGGATCATAATGAAACCAAGGTATGGTCGCAGCTATCCAACAATGAGAAGGATCACATATAACAACTCATGGTATGGTTGCAGCCATCCATCTAAAATAGACATGTATATCAACATGATCATGTCACATTGGCTTGCAACCTGGACATTTGTAATCTAAGCCCATGGTCTTGCACTCCAACACGACCCAATCAAAGCACAAATCCTAACATGTGAATAGATGTATTGAAGTTGAACATGCTAGAAAATCACTTGATTATCGGTGAATGATGAAAATTGTTAACAAGCATGAGAGAAGCCACCAATAATGACAATGACTCTCAAGGTACTAATAGCACAATCCATGGAATGTGAATAAAGGGACTGAAGTTGAACACCCGTGAAATCACCCGATTGAAACCCAATGACGTGAACTTTTCAGCGAGTGCGAACAACTTGCCATTAGGGCATGCAAGCTCCAAGGTATTGGAAGGGAGTCTCTTGGCCAACTTCCTGGATAATGAGTTGAAGTCGATAGGAAGCGACCATGTTAAAGGAGGGCCATGATGTATCCCACATCATTGACACTAGACAAAGGGATGCGAATGATTTCAGATGACACAGAGAAATGGGAATAAGTGTAACTACAAAGAGATTGACTCTTGAACATATCAATGACATGATTCCGAAGTTTGGAAGTTGTTGGCTCCATAGGATCGGTGGTCATGATGACATGGTAGAGATCAAATGGAAGGAAAAAATGAGCGGCCCAACCCAGGAAGGTCAAATGAAAAGGAGGATATCCAAACCCGACACGAAGCAATAAGTGTCATGTTCAAGGGTGAGTTGCCAACACAATGGATAGAATTTCCAAATTTCCCCCCACCATTTTTGCCAAGTACCCCAATTATTTTTATCACAAGCTTGAAGAGGATAGCATATGATTGCACTGTAAGTTCATCCTTCGGACGAATCTAACCTAGTAAGTTTAATGAGCCCTAGGAAGGAGAATCTCATGTTCATCATGACAATGAATCCAATGTCGTTTAATGTTTTAACGAGTTCAACAAAGGGGTAACTCAGCATCTTTTTCATGTTTAGAGAGTTTGAAAAATACACGAAAAGAAAACTCCACATGGTCCCTTTTTGTAAATTTGTGTCTCTCGAGCCCGAAAAGTATAAAATGATACTTGAGAGAACTGCTTGACCATTTCAGTCAAGGAGTACCTTTTTCGTAAATATTGCATCCTAGCCCCAAAAAGGGGTAAATGAATACTGGGTGAACGATGTTTCACAGCCTTTAACGAGTTCAAATGATCCAGGTGGATATTGGTGGCCACCTGCCAAGTCCACTTGGACCCCCACCATTGTCTTTCTCAACATTTTCAGTTTCCTTAATTGTAGCACAACTTACTATTTTTAGCAGTTTTTCGGGTCCTGAACTTCCGGAGCCGTTTTGAGCTATAGATCTTTCTAATGAGCTATTGTACGCGTCAAACGAAGATCATATGCCAAAGTTACGACCCCAGGAAGTTGATGTACCAACTTACCCCCAAACGGGGCCCACAGTTTGGTGTTTCATCTCCTAGGGTTAGGTTTTGGAATGTTAAGGGTTTTTCCATTGTTTCTCAACAATAAATAGGCCTTCAAGCCTCATTGTAACACAGTTCAGAGGCATGTAGCCATCACATCTCTTCTCAGAGATAAGCTACCATTGCCCTAGCTAGTTTGTTTCCATTTCTGGTTGTAAGCATATTTCAGTATTTTCCATTAATGAAATGAAGTATTATTTCCGCTGCATCTTTTTGTATATGGTTATCCCTGTAATTTGTTGCGTTCCTATTTAAATCTGGATCAGTGGTATCAGAGCGGTCTGCTTTTTCTCTGTTTTTCTTTGCATGTCCCCAACAAGGTCAGGATATAAGGAGTTAGGGCTTGAACTGGTTGAACCTTTTCAAGACCAGCCTCGCAAATCCTGACGGCCTCCCATGGCAGAAGAGAAGAAAGACGAGGGGGCAGGAGATCCCATCAAAATCTTGCTCGAAGAAGCCCTCGAGCGACAACGAAATGCGATGATGGACAGCTTTGCCCAGATCCTTCAGCGGCTACCCAGAAGCAACGCATCGGCTTCCAGCAGCTACTCTGGAAACGCCACACCCTTTAAGGTACAAGTTAATTTTGAAATCCCCATATTCGAGGGTCAGATAGACGCAGATGCCGTAGATAAATGGTTAAATCTGCTAGAGGGTTCTTTTTCTGTTCATGAATTTTCGAGTCGGGAAAAGATTGTTTTTTCTCTCCTCAAAGCAGCCCCCCACGTCAAGGACTGGTGGGAAACCTACTGCGAGCAGAAGGATGAAAGTACTGGCTCACTCTTTTCAGCCGCACCCACCTGGGATTCGTTCCGGGATGCCATCAAGGAGCAGTACTACCCTGTCGGGAGCTATGAAGATGAATACATAAAGTGGACCACGCTGCGGCAGGGAAGGGACCAAGACGTGCCGGAGTTCACCAATCTTTTCCATACCCTTCGCACAAAGTTGGGTATCAAGGATTCAGAGCAACATTTGATACTCAAATACCGTGGCTGCCTGCACAAGTACACCCAGGAAGAAATACAATTCCTAAACATCCCCTCACTCGGCGCAGCATACCGGTATGCTGTCAAGGTCGAGCAGAAGTTTACACAAAAGAAGCGAGACTTTGGATCTGCAAATCCAAAGCAGGGGAAAGGTGTCCCTAAACCACAGAACAAAGGACAAAGCCAAGGCGGGACAGCCCAAGACAACCAGCCGAAGCTGCAAGCAAAGAACAGCGCCGCGAAGCCGAGAAAGGACACTGGAAAATGGTGCGAGTTCCATAAGAGCTCCACTCACAACACAAGTGAGTGTCGGGCCAAGCAGTCACTGGTGGCTGAGCTAAAGGTTTCAGAATCATATGCATGTTTCGACTCTGAGTCAGAACCCGATAAGGGGTATGAAAAAGGGAAGCAGATCATTGATGCGGACCCCAGCGCCACTGTTGCTACCGCAAAGATCCAGAAAAATGAACCCGAAGATCCAGAGGAGGAGGAGCGTCTCTTCCACTCCCAGATGTGGGTAAAGGGCTCCTCGATACAATTCATTGTTGATAGCGGGAGTCAAAAGAACCTCATTTCGGCAGAGGTCGTGAAGCGGTTGGGCTTACCGACCATAGCACATCCACAACCATACACCATTGGGTGGCTTCACCAAGGACGAGATCTTCGCGTGAGCCAGCAGTGTTGCCTCCCATACAACATCAAGCCCTTCACGGATGAGGTATTGTGTGACATTGCTCCCCTTGAAGTTTGTGATGTATTACTGGGACAACCATACTTGTGGAAGCGACATGCTGTGTATGAATCAAGGCCCCGTGTTGTTATTATTACATTGGGAAATAAGTTGTTCAGGATACCAGAGGTAGCACCACCTGCCGCCCTCTCTTTGATTACTGCAAAAGAATGCAGTAAGATCATTTCCAAAACCAGGAAATTTGTTTTCCTGATGATACGCCCTCAAGGAAAGAAGAAGAAAGTGGTCGCGGCCTCCAAACGGGGCCCCTCTGCACGACAACTACAGATGGACAAGATTATGGAGGAGTACGAGGACATCTTCACCTCCCCGGCAGGGGTTCCTCTGCACTGTCAAGTCAAGCACTCCATCGATCTGACCCCAGGTGCGCCACTACCCAATGGACCAATTTATCGGCGCTCCGTTCTGGAGAACGATGAAATCAAGAGGCAGATTTAGGAGCTCCTGCAGAAAGGTCACATCCGTCTGAGTTCATCGCCCTGTGGGAGCCCGATCGTGTTGGTACAGAAGAAGGATGGGACGTGGAGACTCTGTATTGACTATCGGGCGCTGAACAAGATCACTGTCCGTAATAGGTACCCGATCCCGCGAATTGATGACCTCCTAGACCAACTAAAGGGGGCGAAATATTTCAGCAAGATCGACCTGAAGTCGGGATATCACCAGGTACCAATCGAACCCTCCGATGTGTGGAAGACTGCCCTCAAATCCAAGGAGGGCCTATTCGAATGGTTGGTCATGCCTTTCAGATTGACGAATGCTCCTACAACCTTTATGAGGCTAATGGATGGCATCTTGCGGCCATTCACCAACTCCTTTGTAGTAGTATACTTGGATGACATTCTGATCTTCAGCCAGAGTTGGGAAGAGCACCTCCACCACATCAGACAGGTTCTCCAAACACCACGACAACACTAGCTATGTGCCAATTTGGAGATATGCACTTTTGGCATGACCCAGGTTCAATATCTGGGATACATCATTGATGAACAGGGGGTGCATGTCGATCCAGCCAAGATCCAAGTCATTCGAGATTGGCCCTCTCCAACCACTCTAACAGAGCTCTGCAGCTTTCTAGGTCTTGCCAACTTCTACCGCAGGTTTGTGTTGGGGTTTTCTCATATTTCTTGGCCCTTGAGTCAAGTCACCAAGGGCGGGGCGAAAGCAAAATTCTTTTGGTCTGAATCTCAACAGAAGGCATTCAGGGAGTTGAAGGATCGCCTCTGCATGGCACCAGTGCTCGCGTTACCAGATTTACAACAACCATTTGAGGTCGAGACAGATGCCTCTTACTATGCTATTGGGGCAGTCCTTACTCAACATGGACATCCAGTGGCATATCACAGTGAAACACTTTCAGACACAGTCCGGAAGTACCCCACTTATGATAAAGAGATGTATGCCATTGTACAAGCCTGCTGACAATGGAAGCATTACATTTTGGGGAAGGAAACGGTCATCCACACAGACCACCGACCTCTGCAGTTCATACAGACCCAAGGGAAATTGCAGAATGATCGCCATCAGAAGTGGTCTACATACCTGCAACAGTTTCACTTGAATATCAAGTACAAAAAGGGCAGCACCAATAATGTTGCAGATTGCCTCAGTCGACCACCAATCATGGTGCTAACCACCGTGCTCAACTCTTGTGGGCACGAGACTTTTGATTGGCCACTTCTCTACAAAAGCGACCCAGAATTCGGCCACACATACCAGACACTCTTGGAGGGTCGGCAGGTTGCAGTTTTTCACCTCCAGGATGCCCTATTATGCCACCTCGGTCACCTTTGTGTTCCTTCAAGCGAGCGTGCCAAGATGATTTGGGAAGCACACTACAGTCGGGCTGCTAGGAATTTCGGGGTCGAGAAAACAGTGGCAGTACTGCAAAATTATTTCTATTGGCCGAATCTTCGACAGGATGTTGGGAAGTACATCCGATCATGTACTGCCTGTGCCATTGCCAAACCGGCCATTAAGAAGCACGACCTCTATACCCCGTTGGCTACCCCTAGTCGACCTTGGGAATCCATCTCCATGGATTACACGTCAGGCCTTCCTTCCACTAAGCATGGAAATGACTGTGTTTTTGTGGTCGTCGACAGGTTCTCGAAGATGGCCATTATGGTGGCCTGCAAGAAGAATATCACAGCAGAAGCCACTGCTAAACTCTTCTTTGAACGAGTGTGGGTGCACTTTGGGATCCCACAGTCTATCATCTCAGATCGGGACAGTCGGTTTCTTAGCACATTTTGGTCCAGTATCTGGTCAATGCTGGACACCAAACTCACGAAGTCCACAGCCTTCCATCCTCAAACTGATGGCCAGACAGAGGTTGTCAATAGGATGATTGTGCACATTCTGCGCATGTATAACTCAAAGCATCCACGCACATGGGACGAGAGCCTCCCCTATGTTCAGCACAGCTACAACCGAGCTCTTCACAGCTCCACTGGCCATAGCCCCTTTCAGGTGGGTTTGGGATTCCAGCCACTATGCCCCATTGATGTGGCCATGCCACTTGCAACTACTCACATGAATTCAGCTCATGTCCAGTCCGAAACAGATAAGGCCACCAGCTTCATTGAGCGCATCCAACATATTCGCTAGCAGGTCCATGACATTCTTGAGAAATCAAATGCCAAGTACAAGCAGCGACATGATCAACATCGGGTACCACACAAGTTTCAGGTGGGCGACAAAGTCTGGTTGCATTTGCAGAAGGAACGCCTTACTGGAGCCTATCAGAAATTGAGACCACTCAGATATGGTCCTTACACCATTACTAAGGCTATGGGAGACAATGCATTTGAGCTCAGCATTCCCCCATTCCTTGGCCTGCACCCAGTGTTGAATGTGGACCGCCTTCGGCCATACTTTCCACCATTGCTAGACACATCCGACATTGCAAAACAGCTCAAACCCACAGAATTAAATCCAGATTGCATGGAACAAGCTGCAACTGATCGGATCATGGACACACAGATCAAGAACACTCGCCAACAGAATATCCAACTATATCGAGTTGTCAAAGCAGGCCAACTCCTTCAGCAGGGCAAGTGGCTCACTAGGGAACAAGTTCAGCAGAAGTTTCCTCATCTCATGGAGGAGCTCAACGCAATGGGGACCATTGCTTCCTAAGGGGGGAGGAATGATCCAAGTGGATATTGGTCGCCACCTGCCAAGTCCACCTGGACCCCCACCATTGTCTTTCTCAGCATTTTCAGTTTCCTTAATTGTAGCACAACTTACTATTTTTAGCATTTTTTCGGGTCCTGAACTTCCGGAGCCGTTTTGAGGCCCTAAACGACGTTTTTTGGGGAATCCGGAGGCAACATGGGTCCATGGAATGGACCGATGTTGCCCATTCCAACAATGATAGTGCTCAGATAGATCTTTCTAATGAGCTATTGTACGCGTCAAACGGAGATCATATGCCAAAGTTACGACCCCGGGAAGTTGATGTACCAACTTACCCCCAAACGGGGCCCACAGTTTGGTGTTTCATCTCCTAGGGTTAGGTTTTGGAATGTTAAGGGTTTTTCCATTGTTTCTCAACAATAAATAGGCCTTCGAGCCTCATTGTAACACAGTTCAGAGGCATGTAGCCATCACATCTCTTCTCAGAGATAAGCTACCATCGCCCTAGCTAGTTTGTTTCCATTTCTGGTTGTAAGCATATTTCAGTATTTTCCATTAATGAAATGAAGTATTATTTCCGCTGCATCTTTTTGTATATGGTTATCCCTGTAATTTGTTGCGTTCCTGTTTAAATCCGGATCATCAAACTGACAAGAGCGCGGCAATATTTTTGTGTTTAAAGAGTTGGAAAATAGCTCAAAAGCGAACCCCCCATTTTTATTCTCTTTTATGAGTCAAAAAGGGAAAAATACTCAGCAATTTTTTCATTTTTTACGAGTCAGAAAAGATCTTAAAAGTGATTTTTCATGGAGGAACGAGTGGTATAAAGGGTAGCAACTGGTTCTGACAATGGAGGAACTACTCAAAACATGTAATGATCAAGAGGTTGAATAATAAAACCACTCATCATTGCGGTCCCTCAGGTAAGGAAAAACAACCAAGTGAAAGCATATGATTGGCCAAAGAGATGGTGGAAATGGAATGAAACAAACAAGGGTCATCTAGCAAAAATTAGTTGATAAAAACGACAATCACTAAATGTATAGTGGGCATGGTTTCATTTTTACACAAGCTTGAACCATGGAGAACCCTGCTTGGATTTGTTTTCATGTTTACATAGGCTTAAAATGAAAAACTATGCTTGCTATAATTTTGCATGCACCCACCATAATGACTCAATCGAGGTACATGCCCCCCAAGCTTCACTTCATTCAACTAGGTGAATGGAATGAAGGTTCACATTCGAGATCTTGGAATGATTCGACTGGGATTTTATGAGATCTTAATCAAAGACTCGACTAGACTGACTCTCTCGAGCTAGAGGAATTGTTTGTGTCCACACTTAGAATTTACCTGCATCACAAATTGGTGACTCTACTGGGGAATATTTCCTTAAGATAGAATCAAATAAGAGGGATGACCTCTTAGTACGCTATTCCACTTAGTGATGACCTTGCTTCCTCGCTCCAGCTATCTTCCGTTTCCTTCCTTCGAACACCTGAAACAAGTCAACAACAAAAAACAACAAATGTGATAACATACAAATTGCATTCAGCCTACTTAACAGGTCAAGAAACATTAAGCCATAAACATGTGAGATGACATTTCATGTAGGAAATCAATCGATAGTTGCATCTATATTAGTTCAAGAAGAGATTACAACTGATGTCTTGACGTTGCTATTCTCTGCCGCCATATCTGGGTTCCCACATACTTCTGCTAGCATCTCATGGATAGCCTCAACAATGGTAGTCTCAAGGCTCTTCCCTTTAGTCTTCACACCAAACCAAACTCACAATTATCCCTTGAACACAAGCTAGAAAGCTACAAACTATGGGTAGCTTGTTGACTACTCCAAAATCAAAACCTCAACCAAAACTTAATTAGGACTAAAAGATAAATTGTGCTTGGGAAAAAGAGAGGTTTATATAGCTTGTATGGAGGGGATATGGTTCCTCTTCTCATGGGAGAAGACCTTATCTCTTGGATTAGTTCCATCCTAATAGGGGAAAGGAGCCCAAAGTAACCTCCTTGGCTCCATCTGGTCTAACCATTTACCAGACTTCCGTTACAAAGCTTCTAGAGCTGGAAGCTTCGGCTCCATATTTATAAAACTTTCCAAAAGAGGATCGGTGTGGCTGAGAAAGGGCTCAGTCGATCCGATTAGTTCTAGGGACAATTGTAATCCTTGCATATCGTTGTGAGGAGCAAACAGGTCATTAGCGTCAGTGTTGTAAACTGGGATAAATAGAAGATTTTTGGGAAATGATGCAAAAGGGAATTGTTCTGCTCATGAAGAGGGACAAAATGGGAGTTTCTTCATGAGAGGAAAGAATGTGGGTTTCATGGTAAAGGTCCTCCAGGATCGTGGACGGGGAGTATAGGGACAGTGACAAAATGTTGTGTAACACCTTCCCATCTTATAAACATTGAGAATGTGGTGTTGATGAAAATCCCACAAGAGGGATGTATAATTAGGCAACATCTTGTCCCACTATATGTAGTTTTTTTTATATAACATCCTTCTCTAATTGATGTACAATCAACTTCTTCAAATAAAGACCATAAAATAGTTAAAAAAATAAAATTTGGAAATATTGTCACTTAAATGACACTAAGCTAACATTATGCTCTTATAATGATGTCCATTTGACATTAAATACGTCACATAAGTAAAGATGAAGATTGACATTAGTTTGTTTTTATTTCTCTCATTAGAAATTGAAGATGTTGATTTAGTAATGAAGGTTTTTATTAAATAAATAAAAATCTAAAAAATGCTATATTCGCACCACACACAACATGGTTAGCATTTTCCCACTAAAAACATACAAGTGGTATTATATTAATTTGAAGTTTAGTTTTTGGATACCTAAAAACCAATTATTCCATTTGATCACAAAGAAATGTAGGGAACAAGAAAAATTAGTTGATTTACCAATTGAAGTTGATGACGTGGTTAGCATAAACAAGGACAACTACAACTATGGTGATAATGATTGGAATTGAAGATATTGTTGGGTATGTGATATAGTCATTGCATGACTAGCCGCATGTGCAATTCATACACACCATAAATATCGAGGGTAGGGGATGGAGTCTCTGAATTTTTTTGGTGGTTTTTGCATTAATTTTTTGTTTTTAGCACACATTTTTATTTTGGACAATTTTGTGGTGCCCATGGTTGTATAATTTGGTTAAAAAATTAAGGTTGTGACCTAATTTAGGTCAATTGATTAGGGCTTTGGATGCCACATGATCATGCATGTTGTATTCTAAATGAATAAGTTGATTGATGATACAAATTAGAGGTGTTGCTTTAGCATTTTGTTGGTTTTCCCTATCAAGGGTTTCCATGTTAAATTCTAAGTATTATGTGTCATTTGCATTGTTTACATTTATGTTTACAAATAATATGTGTATGTATTTCTTAATGCAAAGGATTAAAACTTAAATTTGGTAATAAAATAGTTATTATCTTCAGGAGGATGCATTGGTGGCTAAGGGTTCGATTCAAGTCTATGATAAAGTTGGTTAGAGTGGGAGATTTATAATATTGATTCTTATAGTGAAAGGAAATGGTGAGTAGTACAAAAGTAGAGATTGAGAAATTTAATGGGATATGTTTTCAACTATGGAAGCTCAAGATGTAATATATTTTTGTAGACAAAGATCCATGGGTCATTTTGGATCCAAGTATTGCACCTACATGAATGCCATAAAAAAACTGAAAAAGTTGGATAAAAATGGAAAAAGAACAATATTTTGTCACCTCTTAGATTGCATATTTCTTAACGATTTTTGAGAAGGTACAACCAAGGCATTATGTGATAAGTTAGGGTCTTTGTATCAATCTAAGTCCCTAGTAAACAAACTTTTCATGCAGAATAAGCTATATTACCTAAGGATGAATGATGGAAACTTAGTGTCATAGAATTTGAATTCCTTCAATACTATGGTAAGTCAGTTATTATCTATTGATATTCGAATTTTTTATGAGTATAAGTGTATCATTTTACTATGATATTTACTAAAACCATGGGATAGTATTGTTGCCATTGTGACTAATGTGTTGTCCTTGATGGAAATCTACTTGATAAAGATGTCAACATGATGGTTATGACGATGCTACAAGATAGATGGAAAAATCAATATCAGTTCAGAGACAGAATAATGATAAAGGTGAAGTTTAGGAAAGTATATGTGGGACCTGTGAAGAAAATTCGTGTACATACATAGGTATGATGAATAGAAGTCGTGTACAATTTTCACACTATGGTATTATGAATACCATTGGTATTTACCATGGTATTGGCCTGTCAAAGAGTAATGAGCACGACAACAGATATTTGATCCCGTCAAAGAATACCATCGACATTACTAAGGGATTGGCCTAAGGTATTGGCTAAGGCTTATACTATATAAGGAGATGGAGATCAAGTGTTAAGGTGTGCATGTGATGGATTATTTATGAATGACTTGATCTGAAATAGGTGTGCACGAGGGAGCATGGAGATGGATTACATCTAATAGACCTAAAATGACCACATATTGAATAATTTGTTTATTGGTTTGATAGGTCTGTGATAAGGATATTATGACGTGTGTCTATAACAGTTTGTATGCCAAGATTTGGGTTTGAAAAATGTTGTATTGTGTATTGAAGGTGTGACTTAGTGATTACAAATTTGTACATTCGTATGCCATTGAGAAGTTGCATACATCCTCATATCTGCTTCTGGGTAGTCACGTACATAAGCTACAACATGGGCAGATCTATATGCAGTTGTGGTGAATGATTAGTGCATACATACTCGAATATGCTTTATAATAGTCACGTACATCTGCTAGGGTTTTTCAGTATGAGTTGTTAATGATGTCTGATCAGTTATGTTATGTTTGTTGTTCTCTGTTGATGAAGTCTCTCTTATGATAATTTGTGTTTGATAGTATTGGTTGGGTTGAAGTGATTATGGATTGAAATGTTGACTTGTGATGATACTGTTGTATGGTGATCTATATTTGGCTCGATAGACTGTGATGGTTTGAGTGTTTGATTTAGTGATTGATTTAGTGGTGCAGTAATGCATATTTAGTTATCAATGTGTTGATGTTTGTACGCAGGTATGCTTCATGGAAAGAGTGTACATATTCGGGTATGGATCAGAACAATAGTGTATATATTCTGACATATGGTTTGCAGTGGCAGCAGCTAGTTTCTATGATTGGTAATATTATTTGGCTTATTGATGAGTAGTTGTGCATTGATATGATGTATCCTGGTTTAGTTTGATCTAGTTTTATTAACTGATTAAGATTCAGTGATTTCTTTGATGATTCATTTGGTTTAGTGATTGAGTGATTGGATACAGTTATTGGTTTAAGAATTGTTATTTGGTATTGAGCTTAAATGATGGTGGTGGGTCCAGTCTAAAAATATGATGGCCTACAAGTTTGATGTTGAAATTTAGGTGGATCCAGTATGAAACATTATGAAACGTGGTCCACAGAGGTGCTGAGGGTTGGAGCCTTCAATGAGGGAGTCGAAACTTCCTTCTAGTGGTAGCTGGTAAATATAATCAGGGAGATTGGAGATCCCTTATGGTGGGTGCAAGTAAATGAGATCAGGGGTTGGAGCTCCCTTCCAGTGGATGTTCGATAATGGGAGAAGGTTGTAGCCTTTTGTAGGTGGGTGCTTGGGTATTGGTATGACTGCACTAGTACAATATTGTAAGATGTTTTCCTTTATTGCACCAAGAGGCGCATTCTATAACCCAGTATGACCCCAATGTGTAAGTATGTTTGTGCTCAAAGTTAAATCTTAACTAATGTCGACCAACATAAAACTAAATAAATTTTAGCTAATGCTAGCCAATATAAAAATAAAAAATTAGAAATCTAAATAAAGTTATATGCGTATCTCCAATAAATAATAATAATGAAAATAGAAAAAAATAATATTGGCTTGAAACAAAAATGAAAATAACCATATTATAATAATAATAATACAACTATCTCATGCTTTTAGATAAAAAAAAAATTTACAACACACTTATCTCATGCATTTAACAGTTTTTTAATCCTATATTTCAATGGATCATAAATTTACCTTCAACAAAAAATTTTCCACAATAAAATTCTAAATTAATCAAAATTTTAAACATTTTTACTCTTTACTAAATCCACTACCATTTCTTAAATCAAAGTAAAAAGGTTAATTCAACACAAAGAATCCATAATCTTGCGATAAAATCTTTTACTATTTCTTTTAATTAATTATTTGTAAAATGAATCTTTAAAAGGAAAACCATATCCTATGGATATATTAAAATCTTTATATACATAAATATTTCCATGTCAAAGTTGTAATATTCGAAAATATTATTTGATGTAGTTTTATTATAAATTGTGTTATCGTGCGATGTAAAAAGCATCATTAAATCTATTATTAATATTGAAAGATTAATATTCATATTAATATTATTATTAAATATAATATTAATATTAATATTATCCAGCTTAATAACTTTTGATTAATATAATATTATTTTTTATATTATAATGATATATTAACTCTAGATATATATGGCGGGGAAGAACAAAGACATAGAGAGAGAAAAGTGGAGAGAGAGGGAGCAACAAGGAAGAGATGGAGAGAGACTGTTTATGCTTGGGGGTGAGATAGAGAGACAAATAAGGAGAGACAGAGAGAAAGGGGGGAGAGAAGGAGTGAGAATGAGAGAGGGAGGGTGATAGTGACAAAGTTGGAGGGGAGAGAGAGAGTGAGAGAGAGAGTTGAGGGGGCGAGATAGAGGGAGGTGGGAGAAAAATGGAGAGAGAGGAAGGAAGAGAGCGAGGATGTAGGAGAAAGGAGAGAGGAAGGGAGAGAGAGAGAGAGAGAGAGAGAGGAAGGTAAGAAGAAAGACACATAGAGAGAAAGGTTGAGAGAGTGAGAGGGAGTGATAATGGAGATGGAGAGAGAGGGAGAGATGAGAGGAAGAGGGAAGAGTGATATAAGGGGGGAAGAGGGACAGAAGGGGAAGAGAGAGAGTGAGGGAGAGATAGATAGATATAGAGAAAGAGTGTGTATGTTTTGGGGGTGATATAGAAAGATAAGAGAGACAAAGGGATATAGAGATATAGATGGAAGGTGAAGAGAGGGAAGAAGAGTGAGGGGTATATACATAAATATGGAGAGAGAGAGAGAGAGAGAGAGAGAGAGAGAGAGAGAGAGAGAGAGAGAGAGAGAGAGAATGTGTTTGGGGGGGTGAGATAGAGAGACAAAGAAGGAGAGATGGAGGGAGATATAGATATATATGGAGAGGGGGGAGAGGGAAGAATATTTGTTGGACTAGATGCATTTATTTTAGTGTAGATCATGATTTATATTCCTATGTGATTGCTTGCATTGGAGGAGATAAACTAAATTAGAGGGGAGAGGAGGGATGAAGAGAGAGAGAAGGAGAGGAGTGATAGAGGGAGAGATGACTAAGAGAGAGAGAGGGAGACAAAAATATGGAGGGGGAGAGAGGAGGAGAGAGAGAAGGATAGAGTGAGGGAGAAAGTGGCAGGGTTAGATGGAAAAGAGAGAGAGGGAGGGAGAAAGTGGTAGGGTTAGAGAGAGAGAGAGAGAGAGAGAGAGAGAGAGAGAGAGATGGAGGGGACGAAATGAGGAGAGAGAGAAGGAGAGAGTGAGGGATAAAGTGACAGGGTTAGAGAGAGAGAGAGAGAGAGAGAGAGAGAGAGAGAGAGATGGGGGGAGAGAAAGGGATAGAGAGGAAGGACGAGAGAGAGGAGGAGAGAGGGAGGGAGAGAGAGGAGGAGAGGGGGAGGGACAAAGAGATAGTTTTGGAAGGGGAGTGAGGGAGGGAATAACAAAGGCATATAGAGAGAGAGAGAAGTGTAGAGAGAGAGAGGGAGTGATAAGGGAGATATGTAGAGAGTGCGTGTATGTTTGGGGGTGAGATAGAGAGACAAATAAGGAGATATGGAGGGATATATAGATATGGATGGAGGGGGAGAGAGGGAAGAAGATTTATTACTCTAGATGAATTGATTTTAACATAGATGGTGATTTATAATACAATTTGATTTCTTTCACTAGATGCATTGATTTCAGTGTAGATGTTGATTTCTAATCCTATTTGATTACTTGCAGTAGATGCATTGATTTCAGTGTATATGTTTTGTAATTCTATTTGATTGCTTGCACTAGATGCATTGATTTCAGTGTAGATGTTTCCTAATTCTATTTGATTGCTTGCACTAGATGAATTAATTTCATTATAGATGATTATTTATAATCTTATTTGATTGCTTGCACTAGATACATTGATTTTAGTGTAAATGTGATTCTAGTCCTATTTGATTCCTTGCACTAGATGCATTGATTTCAGTGTAGATGTTGATTTCTAATTATATTTGATTGTTTGCACTAGGTGTATTGATTTTAGTGTAGTTGTTGATTTCTTATTATATTTGATTTCTTACACTAGATGCATTGATTTTTGTGTATATGTTGATTTCTAATCCTATTTGATTGCTTGCATTATATGCATTGATTTGTAATCGTATTTTATTGTTTTCATTAGATGCATTGACTTTAGTGAAAATGTTGATTTCTAATTTCATGTAACTGGATGTATGATAGTACAGTAATTTTAAAGTGATTGGATTAAAAGTGTGGTTGATTTTAGTGTAAGCAAAGCAAAATTATTGACAATGTGCATTGATTTTTGTGTTATAGTAATTCAACCTACTAATATTGGAGAGAAAGAGAGACAAGTTAAGATGTTTACTACAATAGCTCGAGTTAAAGATTTAATGGTTTACGATTTCAATTGTACTTTTCATATAATCGATATGAAAATATGGAAAAACTAACAGGGGTGACAATAAGAATACTAGAAGAAAATAGTTGAGATTGATCAAGGCAAGCAACATAGACTAAACTAAAGAACATAATTATATGGTCATTTCAGGCAAAGAAAACATAATGTAAATTTCAGAGTATGAATTTTATCTCAAACATATACATATTAATGATAATCTAAAAATATGACATTGTTGTTATCACCAAAAAAATGATCATCTGGCCTAATTTACTAGATGGATTGAAGTACACCATGTAAAGCCAATTTTTCCATAGTAAAATTGTTTACACTGTGAGAAATTACTTAATAAACCACCTTTGTTAAGTAATTTATAGTTAAACCCATGAAGAATAATTAAATAAATCATTATCTATTTGATTTTCTTCTAGGAATTATTAATTAAACCATTGTTTTATTATTATTCCTTGTCAAATTTGACCCAATCATGAAAAATAAACAGAGAAATCATTATTTATCTTATTTTTCTCTAAGAATAATTAATTATTATTCTTTGTTAAATTTGACTAAATCTCTTAAGAATAATTAAATTAATCCTTATTTGTTTATTATTCCTTAACTAATTCCTTCAGATGATAAATAAATCATTTATTTATTTATTATTTCTAAATAAAAGTTTAGATATTTTTTCCCTCCTAACCAAATATAATAAAATATTCTAGTGGTTACACCAAGAATGGGATCAATGATATTTTATTATTGCTCATTATTCGAGGATAACTCAATATTTTGTTATAAGTAGAAGGGTTTCCCATTCATTATTCACTTTTGATTATTTTCATTGTTGCACTCACTGTTGTAACTCTGATTATTTTCATTGTCGCACACCATATTTTTTCTCGGTTTACACATTATAGAGGAGAGAGACTTTACACAAGCTGAAGACATTTGAGGATAGCCAAGGACCCATCCCATAGAGGGGGATTCGTAACATTTATCTGTTCTCTTCACAGGTGTTATAATAAAATTATTATTTACATATCTAGTTTCCATTGGATGATTGGAGTTATTATTCTTTCATTTTGTTATTTAACTATGATTGTGGCATAGATTCGGACTTTGGCAGGGTTTTTTCTATTAGTTGATGTTTAGTAGCCATTTATATTGTTGAGATTGTTTGTCATACACAATCTTAAGTGGGTTATTTTCGTACATCTTTGAGAATAAAACATGACAACATAATTGGCGACTCCAATGGGTTTTTCTACTTCAGATCCAGAAACTTGGGTGACCTTTGGTTTTCAGCTTATGGTTTCTTATTTTTCAATTCTCTTAATGTTTCCTTATTTTTTAACCCTAGATCTAATAAATTTCTGACTTCTGCAAGCTTTCTAGCCATTTCCGCGGGTCACAGGAACCAGTCGCGACAAAGGCGACACTTTTTTCCGAGATTTGCTGACCGGGATCCACAGAACAAAAATCATAGTTTTTAGCCCAAAAAGTGTGATCTAGGCTTCAGAATGCACCTTTCAGCCCAAAAAGTGTGATCCCTGCAGAGAAATAGGTCAGTACCTGCATTTCTGGGTTTTAGGGTTTTTCTCAGATCTGTTTCTGGGTTTTGCAGAGAGTTTTTTGTTGGGTGTCTGACCTCTGTCTCATCCCACTTAGGCCTTGATCTACTCTATTTTACTCATCAAAGTTGAATTTAGCCTCCCCTAGGGCTTCTAGTACACTTCCACCTTTCTAGGAGGAGTTTAGCTAAGTGAGTAGTGTGAGTTTCTGCAGCACTTTCAGCCACATTTTCCATATCTATACTTTTTTGTCTTGGATCTATTTCAATAGGTTGTTACCATCCATAGTGTCACATTTCCACTTTTTTGGTCATTTGCCTTACGGTTCCATCAGTTTTCCCAGGTGTTTCACCCATCTCCCTATCTTTTTGCAGCGATCTTCCCTCTTGTTTTTTGTTGTTGGTGCACCACTTTCCAGCATATTAGTGTCACTTGATCCCAGTAACACTGACATTTAGATCTCTTGACTGCTTTAGTGTATTTCCCATCGGTTTAGCCACTAAGCAGTACAGTGTTTGCAAACCCATTTTGGGTGGGGTTTAGATAATTGTTTTGATGTTCATATTTTGTTATTTATTTCAGTTTATTTTCAACAATATTTTTTCTTTTTTACAAACATGATGTGGGCTTAATAAATTAATACACTTTCACACACAAGCACACCTTAAGTGGAGGGCACTTGGTTTACACCGCCAAGCGAAGACTTAACATAACAAATTTCTCCCCGCATCGAGACAAAGGTATATTGTTGATCTCCCTTCACCATTTCCGTGCCACGTGTGTCTTACCACCATTGCGCCACCAAGGCATGTGTCATGGAGACTATTAGGCCTTCACCCCCAATTTCATCTTGGGCGTATTACTCCTCCCCATCGGGTTTGAGTTCATAGCCCTCTGAGTCCCCATACAAACTTTTTTCCTGGTTCTTTTGATTCCGAGCCTCCTTCACCACATATCATCACCATGTCTGGACCTATAGCTGGTGTCAGAACCCAACTTGGCGTTGGCTCTGGTTCTATACCGGTGGTCACATCGAGCTGAACAGTCTTAGGAATCATTCCAGCAGTCCCCATGCTCCCCTTTCTAGCTAGGTTAAGTCTACCAGATCTTAACTAGTTAAAAAATGACCCCATACACCATGATGCTAGTTGGCCCTCTATGCCGACTAATATTCCCTCAAACATCCCAAAGTTTGAGGGTATTGCTGGAGAGGATCCTACCAACCATGTTCGATCCTTCCACATGTGGTGTTCATCCAAATCCATAACCAATGGCTCCATTCATCTTTAGCTCTTCCAACGCACGCTCACTGGAGACACTACAAAATGGTATGTACACCAGCCCTCCACATCTCATTCCATTTTTGTGATGCTTGCTAAAGCGTTCCTTTCATATTTCCAGTTACCTCTCCAGTACGACACTGGTATAGAGCTATTGACCACATTCCGTCAGTCCTCCACCACTCGCCTTTCTGACCATGTTCAAGAGTGGCATCGAAGGAGGAGCACATGTCGTGCCCTACCTTTCGAAGACTGTGTCTATCTAGATTGGTTTCTTAAGAGCCTTTTATCCCCCATTGAGAAAGATGTCGCATCCCATTTTCCTTAGACCAAGGAAGAAGCTCTCCAGACCACTTTGAGATATGATTTGATTTATGCACAATCCGGTTATGTATATACCGTCATTCCAAACCTCCCTCATCCTGGAAGTGCCAATGCATTAGGGGCAGCTCACACCGTCAACAGTATCGTTCGATCCCTTTCACACTCTTCACCATATACTCAACAGATTTATGGCTACCCGTAGGGGCGCACCAGTTCCTCCAACACTTATGCCCCTCCTGGTAACAACATGTTTCCTAGATCTAAATCCATCTACCAAACTATTTCTCCTCCTTATGCACAACCAAGCACTCCAACCCCTCAAGCATTACCACCATGGCTTCTCATGCATCCTCAGCCCCAACAGCCACTGCCCCATCAGGGTCAAGTTTTTGCACAGCAGAGTACTACCAATACCCAAAATTCGAAGAAAATGAATAAGGGAAAAGGTAACAAGGGTAACCGGGGAAATCAAGGTAACTAGCCTAGTAAACCCCAAGGGAACCAGTCTAACACCAAGAACCAACAACACGACGACTAACCTAAGAAGAACAAGGCTATTCACACGAACAAGCCTAGCGCATGTTGTGGTGTACATGGCCACTACACACATGAGTGTCCCCTCTTACCCCAAATGCGCCAAATGTTGGAAGCTCAAGTAGCTTCTAGAGGTCAAAAATCGCCTCAAAATCCTGCGCCAACCCAACCAACAATGCTCACAAATCCTCTCCCTCAGTAAGGATTTGTTGCTGGTCAACCCCAGACACGTCAAACAGCCCACCTCTGCCAACATTCTGGTCCCGGTGACTACCAGATCCTTATGATGAACTCTGATGAGGTTAACCCCTCTAATATCAACCTACAAACTTGGTCGCGTCAATATGAAAATCCCTCCACTTTGTCAGCTACCGAGTTCAAAACCAAAGTATCCACTGAGCCTCTTACGACACCAAATGGTCCTTTATAGATCCCTCAACCGAAATTTTAGGCCATTCCGAAGATCCCAAAGGGACTATTACGTCATAATGCGGCTTGTAACACAACTTCCCATATTTATAGTATAGTAGACGACTTGGCGCAATCACCTACTGCCATGTCGACACTGGAATTCCTCCAGTCGTTCCCTTCCCAAAAGAAAGCTCTACTAACTTCCTTAGGTTTAGTGGATCCTTCAGATGATCATTTGATTGTCTTCCTAGTTGATACATCAAAACATCCCCATTGCCTTCATCTATTGCTTTCCAGATACCAATTCGAGTTCATAATGCCATCATCTCTAGATGCATTATTGACGAAGGTGCATCCACCTGTGTGATGTCCACTGCTGTTTGGAAACAACTTAAGTCACCTGAGTTGTCCCCCTCCACCATCACCTTGCGTGCTTTGGATGGACACCCCTCCCAGCCCCTTGGCATGTACCGCAACTATCCAGTGACCCTTGCGGGAAATATTGTCCATGTCGACATTGAAGTCATCGATGCCCATTTGGATTACAACATTCTCTTAGGTCATAGCTACACATATGCCATGCCAGTTGTCGCGTATGCGGTGTTTTTCGAGATGTGTTTCCCCCATGAAGGGAAGATTGTTACCATTGATCAGTTGACTTACTACGAGCCAGCATCTGTGACCTCCCTCAAGTCCATTATCTTGTCGATGTACGACAACCAGTCTTCAACTCCTTGCACCAGTATCCCACCCGGAGACTGTAAGGTTTCCTCATTGTTTGGTTCCTTCCCTGTTCCTCTCATCCCATTTATGAACCTACTTCCATGAATGTTTGCATGTTACAAGCACCACAGGCTGCCCTTAAGTAGTGTGATACATCTGATCAATAACCAACTCCTCATCACCTTGTTTTTGGTCTTCTAGTTGAACCCTCTAGACCCACTCCCCTAGGACCTCGTCCATTTGTGGGTGCCTCTCCTATGTTCCCACCAGGTCTCAACCATTCAGGAGCTATTCCACCAAGACATTATCCTACCAGCCAGATACCTTTCTTATTCCCCCCTTCGGGAATTTTTTCTGTACCTATCATGGCTTTGCTGGTCCTTCCTAACATGACTCCAGGGATCCCAGTATTGTACATCGATCCCCCTGCAAACATTCTTCCTATTCAACCAAGAGCATATCATGCTTTGACCTCGGTTCAACTGATCCCCATGACCGCTGCCGCTGCTTCAGTTCCATTACAACCTCAACAAGAACCAACTCCTGTTGTGAAGGCATCTGGCTAGGGGGGGCAAATACAAAAGGAAATATTCAAAGGAAAAGGCTCCCCAAACTCCTCCAGCCCCTAAGGCCCTAAAGTTGACATCCCCGTGTGCTTTGTGTCATGTTTTTGGGCTCGCCACCAACAATTTTCCTGAACTTCCTCAACTTAAACCTTTGGTTCATGAAGTGTTCCCTGAGTCAAGTATTCCAGAAGTCCATGTTAACTTACCGATCCCACCTAAGAAACTCAAGACACTTTTGAAAAAACCACCCTTTTGCCCTGTGTGATCTTCATGGTCACTATTCCCATTGTTGCCCTCATCTCGATGAATTTCGTGATTGCCTTGGGGTGATTTGTGAATACGAGGCCACTCATAGTGGAACCTCTACTCCTCTACCTATGGATTCTGGCACCACCAGTCAACCAGAATAGGGAGACTCTAGACCTACTATGATGATCTGTCCCCACGATGTCGAGATGACTGACACCACAGGCCCCATTCTTTACCTGTTGTCATCCTTAAGTTCCTCGCAGGGAAACCTTTCTAAGGTTTTTGTGCGTGTTTCTATCGAACCTACCTCGATAGAATCCCAAGTCTCAACATCTTTAGATCATCCATCTACCAATCCCTTGTCTACCATTCTAGAAAATGCATATGAGAACCTTATTTCTTAGGTTGATGCACCAGGTAATGCCGCCACATCATGTAGTCAGTCTTCCTCTCATCCACCCATCTCCCATCTTGATGAGGACACCATGGAAGCTATGTCTACCCCTGATTACCCCTACCCTTGAGTAAGGGGGCATTTATTCACAGGATTTTAGAGGCCATTTCCTTCTTCATTCTCCCAATGCGCTCTACCTCAATAAATTTTGATCATTACACATCCCTTTGATTTCCGTTTCTTTATTTCTACCATAAAGTTAGGTAGATTTCATCATCTCATCAGTTATCTTTTGCACCTTTCAGATGGATCCATCATCCACACTGTATATCGGTCATGTCAACGATGCAAGTCACTTCTCCTGGAATCTAGCCTCAGCAGCCTGGGCCACTTTTACTCCCTTTCGTACATTAGTCCTTGCAAACGGCGTGTGCATTGCATCTGGCACCAATAATTAGGTCGAATATGATGCAGTGATAGGTTTGTTAGTCGATACCCTCACTCATTGCATCCTTCGTCTTCTTTTTCGTTTAGATTCCTTGCTACTTGTCATGCAATTGAATGGTGTGTATCATGTGCATAACCAAGTCCTATTTAGAAAATATCTATGAGTGAAGCTATTGGTACATGAATTTGAAACCATTACTTTCAATCATGTTCCTAGAGCCCAAAATCACTATGTAGATACCATTGCCAACAACATTCTAGATTGGCATTTATCGCATGTATGCGACATAAGATTGTTGGAAATAATACTCAGAGGGGGGGGGGGGGGGGTGAATCAGTATTATCAAATCAATAATCTTTTCATTTCTATTATCAGATTCATATACACTACTTTAGTTAAGGCAACCCATGCGTATACGCAACTGTGTTTAATGCAACTAGCGTATATCCAGTAAACTTATGATTTAGTCAGTTGATCTTTAATGAGTGCATCAGAACATTATTAACCATATAAACAGTAAACAGGTGTAGTAAAACAGAACAGATCATCACACATAATAAGCACACATGAACACCATGATATAAGGTGGAAACCCAATGTGGGTGAAAACCACCTGCTGCAATCGTCTCTATCTTCATATTAATATGAAACTTCCTTTTACAATTTTGTACTAGCGCAGACTCATACCAGTATGCAAGCACCCACCTGCAGAAGGCTACAACCTTCTCTCGTTCTCCAGCTATTGCTAGAAGGGAGCTACAACCCCCTAGCTCTTGTACTAGCTGATGTACTAGTCTTCATGATCTATTCATGATCATACCATATAATGATAATGCATCTTAGTCTTCATGATCCCGATCCATCAACCTTCATCAACCGCATAGGTGCACCCTTGGTTCAGATCAAGCAAAGCATCACAAACCCATAACCAACATACTAGATCTCACACTTCATCAAATATTCATTACTTGAATACTTGCACATTGGCCTAATGATCTTCTTCTCCTTATATAGGTTTAGGTCTCTCTCACTACCATGGTCCAAAACCACGTAGGACCAATACCTTAGACCCAATACCTGGGGTCAATACCTTGGACCAAATACCAAAATACCATGGACCAAAACTTAGTTTTCCGACATGTATGTGCCTTTCCTTCTATGAAAGTGCGTGTGTACATTATATGCACCTTTGTATATAGTGAACCTGCGTGTATACACTACTTGGTATATAGTGAACCTGTGTGTGTACACAACTTGGTATATAGTGAACATGCGTATATACTCGACTTGGTATATAGTGAACCTGCGTATACCTTTCTTTCTTCATTCTGTGAGTTTGAACTATGATCTGTCATCTGAGTGAGTTGTCATCAAGGACAACACTTGAGTCATACCTGTATCATAATGCCAACAATCTCTCCCTTTGGACTTGATAGCAACAACCACACCAAGTCACTCTCCCCCTTTGACATCAAGGGCAAGGGCAGACCAAGATATTTTCTCCCTTGATATACATTCTACTGTCCATACTCCCCATGAGTACATGCTAAAATCTTTGATTGAGCTCCCCCTTTGTATATGCTAAGATGTATCAATCTGTCCATGCTCCCCCTGAGCACATGCCGAGTCTAAACAAGACCATGATAGTCATCAGCAACTATCATACACCATATGATCTACACTATAAGCATCTCTCATCAACATCAACAACCTGTAACCTGCAATATCATTCTCTTGACCAACCAACAGTAAGTAGCAAGATGTATCATTTAGCCACATAAGCATTATCACCAAAGTCTTCTAACCATAATGCCAACAATGCCAACAATTATGCCAACAATTATTCGAAGCATATGCTCCCCCTGAACTTGTGCCAACCAACACATACCATGACTAAACCATATCAGACTTCTTTCCCTGAGTCTATCCTGTTGCTTTTTCTTCAGAGCTCCATATACACGACTCTGCAGCCTCTAACTCATGTATATATGCGATTTCTCTTTATAATATCTGCGTATGTAAATTGGAATAATAAAGGTCTACACTTTCAGTTTCCCCTGTGTCTGTTATGTCTGCTAACTGAGTTATGCCACATCTTTCTGATTCTAATTCTGTCTTCTTCAATACCTAGAATTGTGATGATGTATGATCCTTTTGCTTTGGTGTCCGAATTTTGCTCCTGCATTCCTTTACTTTATGTCCAAACTTGTTACATGCATAACATCTTACATGTTTCATATTCCTTTTATTGAAATCAATAGCTTTGTGACCAAACATATTGCAAGAAAAACAATAACCCTTAAAATACCTCGAACGTGATGATATTTCTGTGTGATGGTCTTGAACCATTCTACTTCTGAATCTAGCTGCAATATGTCCAAAATTATGACATACATAACATTCAACATTATTCATTTGAGGTAATAACTGACTATCACTTCCATAGTTAGAAGCAAAATATCTTCTTTGAAGAATTTCTTTCCTCGGTTGTTGCTGGGGTTGACCACTTATCTCTTTGTTGATCATTTCAGATTTTGCATTAGAATTCCTTTCCTCACCCTGTGAGCTAGATTCACGTTCGACAATTTCATAAAAGCCAATACCAATTTTGATAATAGGGGATCTTTGACTACTAAGAATATCATCCAAAATCTTAGTACTGTCTTGAATTCGTAATAGTTTATCCTTTTCTTCTAATTTACCTTTTAAGATATTTACCTCAACCTGATGTTGTTCTTCCTTTTCCAAATATTGCTTCTTTATGTTTTATTCTGCTTTTCTTCCTTCTTCCACTTGTTGCCTTAATTCGAGCACTTCATGTTCTTGTTCTTCAATAGCTTCTTTATTCTACTTCTTTGATTCTTTAAGATCTTCTTTTAGAGAGAGGATCTTAGATTCAAGTCTCTGAATTGTTATGCTTTAATCTTTTACTACATCCTGCAGCTGCTCCCTTACTCGGGTTACTATCTCCAACTGATCTTTTAATCTAGTAACTTCTTTTATTTCTAAGTCCTTATTTTCATATGCCATGAGAAGTCTAATGTCTTCATCACTATTGGATGAGTCATTACTTTTATCATGAGTATAATAACTTCTATTACCTTCTTTAGACATCTTTCCTTTGTTATGAGGGCATCTAGCAGCATAGTGACCAACTCTACCACAAGAAAAACATTTGAAAGGTAGCTTACCTTCGAACCTTCCAGATCCCCGTTGACGATTCTTGACAAAATTTACCTCATATTCTTCTTCTAAAATGTATCCTAATTCACTAATTTTTTCTTTTCCTTTTGCTGATACTTTAAATGCGGCTTCTCTCATATATGATGGTCCTCCTTTCCTCATTTCAAAAGAAATTAGGATTCTGTGAAGCTGCGTCATAGTGATTTTCTACAGATCCTCTTTTTCTTCTATGGCGGACACTTTGGATTCAAATTTAGTAGACAAGGATCTCAAAACTTTCTCAACTAAGACAACTTCCTTAATTTCTTCACCCAAATTCTTTATACAATTGACGATCTCATCTATACGTAGGAAGTAATTAGCTATGATTTCATTACTATGCATCTTAAGAGTTTCATACTGTATTTTGAGAGTTTGAAGTTTAGCACGTTTTACCTAATCATCTCCTTCGTAGCTTAGAATGATTTTGTCCCATATTTCTTTAGTTGATTTGAGCTGCATGACCTTGACAAACTCTGATTTTGACAAACTTCCCAATAAGATAGTAACAACTTTGGCATTGACTTCATATTGCTTTCTATATGCCATATCTGTAGGAATTGCTGATGGATATGTATATCCTCCTTCCATGATTCCCCAAACATTCGTTCCAAGCGATTGTAGATATGTTGTGGTTCTTATCTTCCAGTAGACAAAATTTCTCCCATCGAAGATTGGTGGTCTCATGGATCCCTCTCTTTCTTGATTACTCATCTTGATGGATCTTCCTTCAAGAGATCAAGCTTCTTTTGAAGGACCTGGCTCTGATACCAATTGTTGGAAATAATACTGAGAGGGGAGGGGCGGGGTGAATCAGTATTAGCAAATCAATAATATTTTCATTTCTATTATCAGATTCATATACGCTACTTCAGTTAAGGAAACCCACGTGTATACACAATTGTGTTTAATGCAACTAGCGTATATCCAGTAAACTTATGATTCAGTTAGTTGATCTTTAATGAGTGCATCAGAACATTATTAACCATATAAACAATAAACAGGTGCAGTAAAATAGAACATATCATCACACATAAGAAGCACACATGAACACCATGATATAAGGTGGAAACCCAATGTGGGTGAAAACCACCTGCTGCAATCATCTCTATCTTCCTTTTAATAAGAAACTTCTTTTTACAATTTTGTACTGGCGTAGACTCATACCAGTACGTAGGCACCCACCTGCAGAAGGCTACAACCTTCTCTCGTTCTCCAGCTACTGCTGGAAGGGAGCTATAAACCCCTAGCTCTTGTACTAGCTGATGTACTAGTACGTAGGTGCTGACCTACAAAAGGCAACAACCTTCTCTTTTCTTCCAGGGACCACGTTTCAAAAAATTTCAGACTGGATACATCAATACAAAACAATCATTACTGCAATATAACCATCAACTTTGAATCACCCTACAACTGAATCACTGAAACCCTGTCATCAAAACATAGTCACCAGAACACATAGTAGAGCACAGATCTCTGCAACAACCACTAGAACCAACAACAACCTCAAATATCAAATCTCATAAAGTATACACCCCTTTACTGTGTCCAACCAGTGTGTATATGCTCTTTCACCAAAGGGAACCCGTGTACGGATCTGAAAATAATTACTTATACCTTTGCTGCAATTTTCAACTTCAGATATACCCAGAACATAAGATATAAAGGATAAGACATGCGTCAGTATTCAAATCTATTCATGATCATACCATATAATGATAATGCATCTTAGTCTTCATGATCCCGATCCATCAACCTTCATCAACCGCATAGGTGCACCCTTGGTTCAGATCAAGCAAAGCATCACAAACCCATAACTAGCATACTAGATCTCACACTTCATTAGATATTCATTACTTGAATACTTGCACATTGGCCTAATGATCTTCTTCTCCTTATATAGGTTTAGGCCTCTCTCAATACCATGGTCCAAAACCACGTAGGACCAATACCTTGGACCCAATACTTGGGGTCAATACCTCAGACCAAATACCATGGACCAAATACCAAAATACTCTGGGCCAAATACCACGGACCAAAACTTACTTTTCCGACATGTATGCGCCTTTCCTTCTGTGAAAGTCTGTCTATACATTATACACGCCTTTGTATATAGTGAACCTGCATGTATACACTACTTGGTATGTAGTGAATTTGCGTGTGTACATGACTTGGTATATAGTGAACCCGCGTATATATGCGACTTGGTATATATTGAACCTGCGTATACCTTTATTTCTTCATTCTATGAGTCTGAGCTATGATCTATCATCCGAGTGAGTTTCCATCAAGGACAACACTTAAGTCATACCTATATCATAATGCCAACAAAGACAACCATAAACAAAACAAATGGTGAACCATCATTGTCATATAAAATGCATAATCATATTATGTATCATATAAGTGTTTGGAGCCATAGCTCTGACATGCCCATAGCATGTTACAAAAATCACAATCAAAGGGACCCACATGTCCCTGCATCTAGTCACTATCCGATGGATCTAGCTACAAATTCTCTACTCCACCCACACGTAGATCATGTACTGCCTGACCCTCCATCGCCACGTGTCACGTGATACCTTGCCACTCTAAGGGAAGACCGATGAACTCATCTATGGATCGGTCCTCTAAGTCGTTCCATCCATGCTCTGAAACCCTGGTCAAGAGTACATAAAACCTATGATGCAAATTAGAAAGAAACGCAGTATCCTCTGGACCCTGTTGTGACAATGATGTCCCCCAATCTGTAGCCCCAGGTAATGCAGCTCGACCTACATATACTATCAGATTCACCGGTGATATGTATACGTACAACATATTTTCACACTCAATACCATATACATGTGATAGAAATATAAAATGCACCATAAAACATAGCAACTTAACACTTATCGTCTGGTCCCCATGCTCGCCCGAGCGGAAGTGGAAAGTTAGGATCCCCCTGATAGTTCATCCCGCTATAAGGTTAGTCATCATTGTAAAGGGGCATCTGATCCCAATGTGCAAAAAAATATGGTTGGAACACCCATTTGACTCCCCCTCCTCCTCCTCTCCACAGTAGTTGCCCCCAGCGGCGCATCTTAGGCTCCTGTGGGCCCCCATGTTGGATCTGTACATGAGGACGAAGAGTGGGTATCTTCTCAAAGAAGACCTCACATAGTACTGTACCAAAAGCGTAGTCATGATTCACTTACCTCTTGTAAAGACTCAATTTTCGTTTCACCAACGACAGCATCATCGGGTCCCACCCATAGTAGGTCCTGGCCAAAACACTCTCAACTAACATTATCTACCCACCAATGATGTGGTCGAACATCTGGCTACCCAAGACCCGTAGCATAGCTGCAGAAATAGCTTATGTCTCTAGCCTCTCTAGATCAACAAGCGGGATAGTCGTGCCCTTGACACGAACAACTCGTCGACAATGGCGCTCCATGAACTCAGTAATGTTCCTCCCACGAGGTAACACTGGATGAATATCCACAAGATTTAGGACCTTTTCCTTCTCTCCAAATTCACCATAGCTCACTTAGAAAATGAATCCGAATTGGAGGGAAAACACCCTTTTATAAAAAAACCCCCAATTTTTCTATCACTCATTACGACTAGATCGTAGCTCAATTTGACGAACCGTCAGCACCATTGGAAAGATCTCACTAAGCTATAAAATGGGTCTTCCTTAGTTTTTGATGATTTGACACTTCACCTGGAAACCATTTTTCCAAGAAGGTCGCTTCGTTGTCTCTCAAAATCAAATTTCATCATAAAGTGACACTTGTACTTTGAGGTCCACCTCCTCTTAATACTTTTCATACCATATGTCGACTTTCTTCATGAGTAACCATCATTTACTCATGTTTTCATGGTCCCCACCGGGCCTAGTCTGTGTGGCAGCATCATCGAGTCACCCTTGTTCAGAGCATATGTGATGAGTCACCCTTGAATTCTTGGAGTCTATTTCATGTCCCAGTGTATCATGTTATAGTATTCCATCCATATTTGCATATCATTCATCCTGTGTTGCCCATTTTGGCCTCTAGTAGTACTGTCCCCATCCCCTCTGGAGATGAGTCAGTTGCTGCGAGGTCAACCGTGCCCTTTACGCTATGACAAGGGTAGTCATCTGTTTGTCCCTAAGTCCCACTTTTCCCCATTATCCCTGGTGTCATTCCAGCAGTCACATTACTATTTTCCCTCGTGATTTGGTTGAGGATCCTCACTGCCTCATCTATCATGGGCCCTATTATGTCGACATCAGCTCATTTATTCTAGAAGAACGACCTAGAGGGCGATGTATCTTGGTTCCAGCTTCCATTCTTGTTTGGTGCCTTGGATCGAGCAGAGCGTCTAATTATTTCCCTTTGACTTGGTCGTTTCATGTTCATGATCCATACACTTGATGGTCCAGTGATGCAATAGATTGTACCAGTGATTCCCGAGTGTGTGTTGAATGTTTTTGACCTCATGAGGGGGTGACCCTTCAAGCAGCCCCCCACATGCCCGGATGCATACCTACTATGCTACAGCCTCAGATACAACTCTACAGAGTTGATGGGACCGGTTCCTACCGATCGCAGTGTTCATAGCATGCACGTCTCCTCTAGATGATCCATTCAGTTTTGTAAAGCCCTTCCTTGTTCAATAGGGCTTCTCCAGTTGTTCTACCCTCCATCCCACCCATTTTTTGAGGGAAGGGGATTTGTATCTCATGTACTCAGACATTATTGTATTCAGTCTTGGCTCATATTTTTTCCAGGTGCATTATGTATATGGGACACGTTGTATTATTTTCTGGCTCTGTTACACCAACATGTCATGTACCATTAAGCATGTACTTCATTGATCAGTTTTATATTTCTGCGCGAACCATTATTTTTGTACTAAGTTATCTTGTCGGGAATGGGTATGCCTCCCCCACCTCATTAAGGTCTAGTACCACAACATAAAAGGAGACTTGCATTAGTCTCGCCCCCTTTGTCCCTATCCTCTTTGAAATTCAACTTCATTGGTCTCTCTCTCTGTCTCCCTGACTCCCCTGTGTTGTCTAAGTGATTGTGTCTTTACAACGTACTTCGGTCATATGTTTTTCTCCTAACACTCGTACGTTGGGGGGCAATCTGTTATCACCAAAAAATTGATCATCTAGCCTAATTTACTAGATGGATCGAAGTACACCATGTAAAGCCAATTTTACCATATAAAACTACTTTCACTGTGAGAAGTTACTTAATAAACCACCTTTGTTAAGTAATTTATAGTTAAACCCATGAAGAATAATTAAATAAATCATTATTTATTTGATTTTCTTCTAGGAATAATTAATTAAACCATTGTTTTATTATTATTCGTTGTGAAATTTACCCCAATCATGAAAAATAAATAGATAAATCATTATTTTTCTTATTTTTCTCTATGAATAATTATTTAATCACTAATTAATTATTTTTCTTTGTTAAATTTGACTAAATCCCTTAGGAATAATTAAATAAATCCTTATTTGTTTATTATTCCTTAACTAATTCCTTGAGATGATAAATAAATCATTTAATTATTTATTATTTCTAAATAAAAGTTTAAATACTTTTTCCCTCCTAACCAAATATAATAAAATATTCCAAGTGGTTATTCCAAGAATGGGATCAATAATATTTTATTATTGCTCATTATTCGAGGATAACTTAATATTTTGTCATAAATAGAATGGTTTTCCATTCATTATTCACTTTTGATTATTTTCATTGTTGCACTCGCTGTTGTAACTCTGATTATTTTCATTGTCGCACACCATATTTTTGTTGGGTTTACATATTATAGAGGAGAGAGACTCTACACAAGCTAAAGATGTTTAAGGATAGCCAAGGACCCATCCCATAGATAGGCACTGGTAACATTTATTTGTGCTCTTCATAGGTGTTATAATAAAATTATTCTTTACATAATATTTGGTTTCCATCTGATCATTGGAGTTATTACTCTTTCTTTTTGCTATTTAACTATGATTGTTCCATAGATCTAGACTTTGGCAGGTTTTGTTTCTATCAATTGTTGTATATCTACAATGTTTAGCAGCCATTTATATTGCTGATATTGTTTGTCATCCACAATCCTAAGTGGGTTCTTTTCATACATCTTTCAGAAGAAAACACTACAACAATTGTTTCCCTCAGCTGAAACCAACCTAGATCCATCTAACTTTGGATCTGTCATGCACTACAAGGGATCAAATCCCTCGAGGTGCAATCCTTTCCTCAAATTCTACACTCCAAAAATAAGTTTTGCACCTCAAGGGATTTGATCCCTCTTATCGCATTATGGATCCGGAGATAAATGGATATAGGTTGGTAATAAAAGATAAAGGTAAAGACGATGACAATGGTGGTTTTCTCCCACATTGATTTTCCACCTAAAAAATCTTGGTGTCCTCATGTGTTGATGTGTTTCTTATGTGTGATGGTTTATTATGTTCTTACTGCTCATGGTTGTTGTTTAATTAAAGGATAATCAAGTAATGGTATAGTTGTTAAATTAGAACAAATGATGAAATATATGAAAAGTTAGTTAACTAGATATATGAGGTTTTCCTTCATCATAGTCGCGTACATACGTTGGTTTACTTAATGAAAATAGCATGCAAAAATATGCATAATAAATTGAAAGTTTTAATAGATTTTTTAAAATATTTATTCACACCCCCCCCCCAAGTATTTTTCCCAACAATTGGTATCAAAGAAGGTCACTTCAGTTTAAGCTTATCTGCTTGGATTGGATCAAGGATGATGGGAAAGAAGAAGATAACTCATAGGAAGAAGTCAAAAAATTGTGGTAGTGGAAGTGATATATCAGATGCAGTGAGAGTTGCATATGTTAGAAAATATTCAGTCTTGGGAGAACCCTTCTTTCTATTCATCAAGAATTAAGAAGACGATAAAAAAGAATTATGAGGTATGGGTTTTTGTTATAGTTGTGGTTCATTTCCTTGTCTATGTTATAATGATATAGCGAAGATGACAATAAATCAAATGAACTTGCACTCATGTGTAAAAGTGAAAGTAGGCATTCTAAAGAGAAAACAGATTCAAAAATTATGGCTATAGATGTAGAAAAATAAGGCAAGTCAGAAACAATGGACAGTGAAGGTGTACCTATGTTAAGCAATGATAATTATAAAAAATGGAAAGAAAAGATGAAGTATATTCAAATGAACCTTGATGTTTGGTATTTAGTATGCAATGGCTTCACCAAAATTCCTCCATCAGATGAAGAAGTGAAAAATAATAGTAAGGCATTAAGTGACATCATTAATAGCATACATGATTCAACATTAAATAGGGTTATGCATTATGAAACTGCAAAGGAAGTATGGGATAAGCTACAGGAAATTCATGAATAAAAACCAAAGCAAGGTTGTTCATCAAGAGAACTATCAGGTAATCTTATTTCTAACAATATGTCAAAAGATGAACATGATGGAGTTACTGATTCAGAAGAAGACAAGTTAGAAGAAATTTTTAATCTTAGAAGAAAACTTGATCTTTCTTTGAAAAATATTATTAATCTTAAAGATACTTTGTAGTCATATGAATAAAGGGATCATATTAAATCAGTAAATGTTGTAGTAGAATCTAAAAAGTATTGTGAAGGCCTTGATTAAGAGATTGTCCTCTAAAAGTAGAACTTGAGAAGTAAAAGAAGCGAAATGAAGAACTACTTCAAGCATTTGAAGAATAAGAGAATGGGTTGAAGGAATAAATTATCAGCTTAAAGGAGAAAATGGAAAAAGGAAGAAAGGTTGAAGAAGGAATGAGAAAGAAGTATCTTGAAAAGGAAAAGAAATACCAAAGAATGGAGGTTGATGTAAACATTCTAAAAGGTAAATTAAAAGAAAAGGATAAACATATGAGATTTCAAGATAGCAATAAGATTTTGGATAACATTCTTAGTAGTCAAAGGTATCATTCCATTAAATTTGGTCTTGTTTTCCATGAAACTATTAAAGGAGAATCTAGTTCACAATCTAGTGCAAGGAACCTAAAGGGTAACAATGGAAAAACTGAAGTGATCAATAAAGAGATAAGAAGTCAACCTGATGAACAAAAAAGGAAATCATTTGCTCCTAACTATAGAAGTGTTAAACAATTATCTCCTCTGATCAATAATGTTGAATGCTTTATATGTCATAATTATGGAGATGTTGCAGCCAATTGCAGAAGCATATTTTTTTAACCAAGGAGTCATCTCAGAAGAAGTAGATCAGCTCCTGGGTGCTCAGGTTTCTTCAAGGGATATTGTTTTTCTTGCAACATATTTGGTCACAAAGCTATTGATTTTAATGAAAGGAATATGAAACAAAAATTTTATGATTTCTCTGCTCTCTTTTCTGGTCATGTAAGATGTTATGCTTATAAAAAGTTTGGCCATGAAGCAAAAAAATGTAGGAACGAATAAATGAATCTCCATAGACAACATGGAAAGGAATCAGATAAGAATATTGGTAAACCTGAAAATGATGAATCTTTCAACATTTCTCATTGTAAGGAGCAAGAATAAGAACATATAAGGTGTGGTCTTTCCCTCTGCTCCTTTGAAGATGAATATTAATGGTACATAGATAACGGATTCTCTAATCACAGGACTGGAGATAAGACTAAGATGGGGTCTCTTAGGAAAAACCAAGATGGTAAGGTTATTCCTGGAAATAGTTCTCCAGCAAAAGTTATGGGAAAAGGTAGAGCCAAAATTAATAAACATAGAAGAGAAACTAATTCTTTATTAGTTCAAGTGCTAAAGAAAAATATCCGAAGTGTAGGTCAAATGGAAGATAAAAGAAATGTAATTTTGTTTACATCAACCAAATGCAAGGTCGTATATGAAGAAACTAGAAAGGTCATATCAGGGGGATATAAAAATCTAGACAAATTATAAATGTTTAAAGAGATAAATTCTTGTAGAAATGAGGAGGATAGTTCCTATTATTCATACTCATAGTAAAAGAAGATGGTATATATTGCAGTAGATTGTTCACTCAGATTGACTGCAGAAGTGATGTGAGGTACATGACCTCATAAAGAGAAAGTGATGATTATCAAGTCCTCAAAATCAGTGATGTATGATCTCAGGGGGAGCTATGGTTATAAAAACATATCATTTTACTTGTTGTACGTGGATCTTATGAAGGACAGACTGGTATATGCATGAGTTTTGATCTAAATAATCACATATGTTTATTTGAGATGAAGAAATGGGTGGACAGACTTAGGGAGAGGTTGTGATATGCTTCAGTTAGTTATTATTTGGCTTTCTAGTTCTGACAATCATTGGTTACAGGCTATTGATGTGCATATACTACGTAGAAGTGGTATTGGCTTATGATAGTTATGAGTTGTTGCAATATGACATTGTTGCTTCGGTTCTTTTGATGGCTTTACTAATTAATGAAGATTGATATGGTCAGACCTAATAGTGAATAGTTGGCATAGGTTCAGGGTGAGACTTTGTTATGCTTCTAATAGTGCATTGTTGGCATTATGATTTCTTGAGAATTCCTATTTGCATAATGGTGTTCATGAAAAGTATATATAATTGGTGATGTTGTTGAAGTTTTGATATACTGCTTAAGTTTCACTTAGTAAAGTTGATTCTACATAATACACTTGATGAAGAAGATGTGCATGCTATGGTTAATGACTCACTCACTACTAGTTTACATTTATATGTTGTTGTCATTATGTCTTATATGATGCACAAGGTGAATATGGTGAAGTTATGGATGATACCTACATGTTTCTTGAGCTGCATAGTTTTTATAATGTTGTTGATCATATTTATGATTCTCTTTGCTTGCACACCTGGTAATGATGCATGTACATGATATGTTACACATGGTATGTTGCTTGAAAGCATGTTGATATTGATGATATGAGATCAAGGAGATGGGATACTAACAGAGCTTGATTTTATAATCTCATGCTATGATTGGTTGATGATGATGAATTCTTACATATCTCTATGTCATGGGATATCAATAAATTTCATATAGGAATCTTATGGATGATCACTTCAGTTTCCTATGGTGTGATGATTCTTCTTGATACACTTGATTGATGTTGAAGGTTCTCCTTATCTTTGATAGATGCATATGATGACATCATGATACAAGAGAATGGTATTATTGCCTATGAGGAAAAGGCTGGATACATGAAGATAAGAGGATGGTTATTCATATATCAATGCTACAATTGTTGGGTGATGCTTGGAGATGCTACATACTTGGTCACAGGTTGATGATATTGAAGCTACATTGTCTTATCTTCCATATTGATGATGAGGATGTGCATGTTGTTGTTCATATTTTTGTTAAAGATCCTATGATGACTATTATGGTCTTGCTACCACATGGTTGAGGTCCTTGTCTTTGGTTTTGATCATAAATGTCATATCTATCTCTTGATGTAAAGGTCATAATTATAATAACCATTCATGTTTGGCTATTGGGGGTCAAGTCAATTATGTATGTAATCCCATTATTTTGGGCATTTGGTATAATGTTGAGTCAAATATGTAATGCCACTATGTGGGTGATTGATGTAAGCACGAGTCCTTGGTGATAGGAAAGGCCATATTTGGTTGAGTCATAGAGTCATGTACTTCTTTCCGGAAGATTCAACATATGCTCACGATCAGTATGGTCAGTATACATTGTTCATATTCAGTAGATCAAATCTATAGTGCTCATCTCTATAAAGGGAGAGAGAAGTCTTCTTTCAACATTTGTCAGCCCTTTTCTCTTGATGTCAAAGGGGGAGAGTATCTTTGTGTTTGGATAAGAATTCTTGGTGCTTCTTAGTTCTTATCTTGGTGTGTTTGCAGGAACTGACATATGGACAAGTGGTGGTGACCAAACACCAAAGTGGTTTCCATCAAGTCCAAAGGGGGAGATTGTTGGCATTATGACTAATGTGTTGTCCTTGATGGAAACCTAATTGATAAATATGTGATAACTTGATAAAGATGTCAACATGATGGTTAATATGCAGATGCTACAAGAGAGATGGACAAAGGAATATTAGTTCAGGGACAAAAATATGATAAAGGTGAAGTTTAGGAAAGTATATGTGGGCCCTGTGAAGAGAAGCCACGTACATATGCAGGTAAGATGAAGAGAAGTTGCATACAGTTTCCGCACTATGGTATTATGAATACCAAGATTCTTTACCATGGTATTGACCCATAGTAATGAGCACAACAATGGATGTTTGATCTCGTCAAAGAATACCATCGACATTACTAAGGGATTGGTTTAAGGTATTGGCTAAGGATTATAGTATATAAGGAGATGGAGATCAAGTGTTAAGGTATAAATGTGATGGATTATTTGTGAATGACTTGATCTGAAATAGGCTTTCACCAGGGAGAATGGAGATGGATCAGATCTAATAGATCTAAAATGACCACATATTGAATAATATGTTTATGGTCTGATAGATCTATGATAGGGAAATTATGATTTGTGTTTGTAACAATTTGTATGTTGATATTTAGGATTGAAAAATGTTATATTATGCAGGGAAGTTATGACTCAGTGATTACCGATATGTACCCTAGCATGCCATTGAGAAATCGCATACATACACTGATTTTCTTTTGGGTAGTCGCATATATAATCTACAGTATGGACATATCTGTATGCAGGTGTGCTGAATGATAAGCATGTACATACACAGATATGCTTTGTAAGAGTCTTGTACATCTGCTAGGTTTTTGTAGTATCAGTTGTTAATGATGTCTAATTAGTTCTATTATGTTCGATGTTGTCTGTCGATGAAGTCTCTCTTATTATAATTTGTGTTTGATAGTACTGGTTGGGTTGAATTGATTGTGGATTGAAATGTTGACTTACAATGATACTGTTGTATGGTGATTTGTATTTGGCTTAGTAATATGTGATGGTTTCAGTGTGTGATTGAGTGATTGATTCAATGGTACAGTAATACAAATTCAGTTATCAGTGTGTTGAGATATCTATGTAGGTATGCTTCATGGAAAGAGCACACATACACGGGTATGAATCATAACAATAACGTATATATTTTGACATATGGTTTGTAGTGGCAGCAGTTGGTTTCTATGATTGGTAACAATATTTGGCTTATGATGAGTAGTTGTGCATTGATATGATCTATCCTAGTTTAGTTTGATATAGTTGTAATGATTGATTAAGATTCAGTGATTTCTTTGATGATTCAGATGGTTTAGTGATTGAGTGATTGGATACAGTGATTGGTTTCAGAAATATTATTTGGTATTGATATTAAATGATGGCAGTGGGTGCTAGTAAATGAGATCAGGGGGTTGGAACTCCCTTCCAATTGGTGTTGGAGAATGAGAGAAGGTTGTATCCTTCTGTAGGTGGATGCATTCATACTGATATGATTCTGCACCAGTACAAGATTGTAAGATGTTTTCCTTTATAATAAAATATGAAGAAAAAGATGACGACAATGGTGGTTTTATCCCACATTGGGTTTCCACCGAAAATATCTTGGTGTCCTCATGTGTTGACGTGTTGCTTATGTTTGATGGTTTAATCTATTCTTAATGCTCATGGTTATTGTTTAATTAAAGGCTAATGAAGTAATGATATCCTAGTTAAAGTAGAAGAGATAATGAAATATATGAAAAGTTAGTCAACTAGATATACACGGTTTTCCTTCATCACAGTCGCATACATACACTAGTTTACTTAATGACAGTAGCATACAGAAATCTAAATAAGAAATTGAAATGTTTAAGTGAGTTTTTAAATTTTTTATTTAGCCCCCCCGCTCTTATTATTTTTCCCAACAAGTGTGGTTGTAGGTATAAAGAGTAATACAAATACTTTAAGTTTTAATGATGTGGTCACATCCTTATTATTGGGAAAAATGAGTGTGAATTCCCATGATTAATTTAGACTCGTGAATAAATTGTAAATATATTCATGTAAATATTTGACAAGTATGTGATAAGTAAGGGACATGGATTCTGAACACTAGGAGGTTGCTTGCTGGGATGGTGTATGTTTCCTTAATGTAGGGAAATCTAAATTGTTTGGACAACTGTTGAAATATAATTTGTGTGGTTTTAATGAGTTGATTTCATAATTTATGGGACTACAAGAGAAGGACACAACCCATTATTTTCTCGGGGGACTAGACCAACAAAAAAGATAAAAATTAATGAGCTTTAAGGTTATAAAAGAAGTTCGAAAAATGAGGAAAGAGAACCACCATGAAGGAGAGTAGGGAGGAGGCACCACATTCAACATGGCCACGAGTAGGGGAACACACATTGGAAAACTGTGGAGAAAAGAGATAGAGAAGAGCGTTCCCTTGTAGTGGAGGTTGGCTAGGAAAAGGAAAAAACAGGCATAGCCTACGCATGGGAAGGAAGAGAATATGTTTGTATTTCCTGAAAAAAGAAGGAGCCTTTGAAGAGATTGGTATCATGGAAGCATCCTTAATCTTGTAGCCAAGAAGAAGCACCTTAATTAACTAATTTCAATTAGCAATATTGGCATGAAGAGGCCTCTCAAGTGAGGACATTGGCCTCTTGATTTCCTGTTAGCCATATGGTGGAGATGGCTTTCTCTAGAGTCCCTTGAAGGTTGGGGTTCAGGGATTGGTCCTTGGTTTCCTAAAAGGATCAGTTCTAGGGATTTTATTGTTCTTTTTTCTTTACATTGGGTTCTAGAGTCCCTTTTGTGGGTGGAATGACTATGTTATATGCTTCATGGTGGAGGTGAAGCCTCTAGATTACCTGGAGTTTATGAGTTGTTGAATAGTTAAAGGGTGGAGGTAGGAAGCCTTTTAATTCCTAATGGATTTTTTTGAATGATATTTAGTTTGTGGGTGGAGATGGGAGTACCTCTGGAGTCCCTCTTTCAATCAATAATCAGTTTTCAATCCCTTAAGAAAAACCACCTCATTCTCTATAATTTGGCTTGAGGGTGATAACTACAAGTGAGAACTGGTTGCAGCTTTCCTATGGTTGGGTGGAGAGTTGATGTCCTAGAATCATTTTCCCAGCTCTAATATCATTCCAAGATCAGTTCATGTACATGTAATATGTTCAATGGAATATATATATATATATATATATATATATATATATATATATATATATATATATATATATATATATATATATATATATATATATATATATATATATATATATATATATATATATATATAAACATGTATGGTTCAATGATGCATGACTCACTTGTGAATTAAGAGAAAGAAGCTTTGTTGATTGGTCGTTGTGACTGTGACTTTCAACTAACACTCTATAGTTAGGGAGACTTCTACTTATATAGTGTTACATTCATTGAACGAGCATAACTATGTAGTAGAGTGCATGTAATTCGATTGGGAAGGAGACTTCCTATTTATATATGGGATGGTGATCTCATTATTGTTATAGACATTTTTGTGCCTTACAGCTCTAAGCATGAAATGTCCATAATCCAAGGGATCCAAAGTCCCTAAAAGTGTTGTTCCTACCCCTAGAGGAACAAGGTCAACCAATGACAGCTTCTCCCATAAGTTCTCCACCAGAAATTGCTCAAAACTAGTCAAATCAGGATCAATTCAGATGCTCCACTAGCTGGCTGCGTTGCAAAGCACCCAAATACACTGGCTAGGTGCGTTGCAACGCACTTGAATGTACTACCCAGGTGCGTTGAGCGGGAAATGACAAGTGGCAGAGTCATTCAACGAGGTGGAGAGACAATGGAAGCTTCCAGAATCTTCCTCAATGACACTTGACTCACTGTGTTCGACCAAAGATGAATAATAGGCTCTCAGCCTCCAAGTGGAAGCAAGAAATGATAGAGAGAAGCCACAAGTCAAAACATAAGCTGACTCATCCTCTCTGCTTACATCTATATATGGATCCCTCATCCCAGAGATCCAGAGGCTGGAATTTTGTACTTTGCAGAGAATTGTTGTTGGTTTTGAGATTGAGATTAGTGCATTGGGTGATTTATGCTTTGTTGGAGGTGAGGAAGGGATTCCTTTGCTGGGAGGTAGATGCTGGATCGGGACTCACTTGGTTGTATCTCCTTCTGGATCTTCTTGTTTCATCAATAAAACTATTTGAGTTTCTCCTACATGTTTGTGTATCAATGATGTTTTGTTATATTTGCATGTTTAGCTTAATCTGATCCTAAGCTATTTATGAATGTAAATCTATGTCTTTGTGTAGTTTCCTCTTCTGTGATCTTGCAGGAACTTGGTGAAGCTGGGCGAGTAAGGGAGCAGGTAGCTGGAAGCTAACTAAGAGGAGAGCGATTGGATCGACAAACTAGCGCAAGACACAGGTTAGTTCATCCTTCCTCTTCGTTTACATTTCATAAAGAAGAATACGAAAATAGTTTTCCTTGTTTGTTGCTAAGGCACTGTCACACCTTAGAGTGGGATAGGGGCGTTCTGAGTAGATACTTTTCCCAACAACAAAATGGCGATTCCGCTGGGGACCGTGTCTAGTTAGTTTATTTGTGTTTCTCTTGTTGTTTGCTTCATAAACACGGAAGTAGCAATCGAACTGCATTTGCCATTATCAAATGCAAAGTAGCTGTTGCTTCAATCCACCCATTGGATTTGTTTATGATTTGAACAGCTGATCCACAAATGCTCTAATTACCCTTTGTGATAGCTCTTAGTCCTCCTTTAAATCATCCCTCTAATTGTACCTTACTGATTACTTTTACTCGGCCAAAATCCATAGATTAAACTGCAAACCGTGACCCAGAACCCAGATAGAAGTCTCGTTTCTACCCCAGCGCAGGCTCTGTGAAGAGGTTTTGCATTTCAATGCAGGTCCCAGGAGGGCTACCTGCGCTGCAATTCAGTTTCTCTGTACAACAGGCGCGCTGATCAGCCCTTTCCCTGTGCAGCTGAGGTTCTTTGCTTCATTTTGTCCAGTTTTATCTCTGATTTTTGCAGCCTGTTATCAATGTGTGTACCTATCTGAAAACCCCTTTTCTTTGCCTTAATTCCACCTCCTTTGTACAAAAATACTGTAGGTGTTCTTTGTGTATTTGTTACATCATTTATAGTTTTCCATTGAAAAGTAAAATAGTTATACTGTCGTCCTTAGATTTAGATCTGTCGTAAGTGTCGATTTTGATATTAGGAGAAAGTTTCTTTGCTGTTGGCAGTTGATTATACTTTTTACTTTTGCTTTGATTTGAATTTGTCTCTTTCTAGTTTCGAAACGAGTGTTTATTTCAAAATCATAAAGTGTCGTAATCTTCTCTACCCTTTTGATTTCGGAAAAGAAGCTTGTTTGTGTTGTTCACTTGAAAGCAAATTCAAATTTGTACATCAACTTTCTTTTTAGGCATCAATATTAAGAAAGTGAAAACAAATACATGCATTTGTGCATTTGCATATTGATAGTTTGTATGGTTTGATTTAGGAAAAAGTGCATTTACAGTGTGCTCTTTGCTCTTTGAGAAAAGATTGTGTCTTTCTTTTCCCCTTGTAGCTAGGATTTTCATTGTTGAAAAGAGATAAAAGCTTGCTTATCATCTTTAGATTGCATTTAGGAATTACGTCTACATATCGTGGTGATCCAAAAAGGAAAACTTCTAAGAAAGATCAACTTAAAATAAATTGAATGAATATAACAACGCTTTGGAACTTAACACACAACATAGAGGTCTAGGCTAGAGACGTGTTCCGGTGTCGTAAAGCCTGGTAACTGTTGTCCTCACTAATGGTTGGGTGATTCCTCCACTGTGAGACGATAAGTGCCAATACGGATTGTGCTCCCACATACCGTCGAGTATATATTGGGAGACCCCTATAGGCTTAAAACATTTTATCCATACCAAGCCGTGTCGGCCGCCCTACTGATCGCAATGCACTGAACACAGCATTCGGGAAGATTGACTGCCGTACCGTAAAACGTATTCTGCAGTTTTGTGATTGGTTTGGCACACCCTCTACCTAGATCTCCAGAGCAGTCCCTTTCGTTCCTTTTCAGACTCCTTAAAAGAAAAGGTCCATCTGAGCACTTGTCACTTCAGGCTCATTAAAAATCGAAGGACACTAGAGGCATCTTTTGTTTTTTATCGACTCTTTAAAAATGAAAAAACAAGTTGTGTCTAAAGCGTCTAAAATTCATTTAAATTAGAAACATATTTCCCCTTTTGTATTTTAGTTGATCGAGTAATCCACAATCGTGGAAGAAAGTCAATTGAAACCCCGTCATTCGCGGAGGCTTACGAGTCAACCGTCTTTGTCTCCGGAGTCGAAACCAGTACAGACAAAGCGAACTCGTTTAACCAGTTCCAAATCTCCTATTAAAGTTAGAACAAGTGTTCCAACAACATCCAAGATTCCGGTTACTCCAAACATTTCTGGAAACCCTGCCTCTATAGGAGAAGTTCAACAACCACAGAGGGATAGTGACACTGATCCTAGTCTGAGAGTAAACACTTGTGTTACCGAAACAGTTCCATCTACAACTGGTTTGGAGAGTCTTGCTCTTCAAACATCTGTCACTGTCGATGCCACCCCTTCTTCGGCACCAGAAATATTTTACGGACCTGACAGTCTTCCCCTTCCACCTGGTTTGATCGTGATTGAAGAAATTGTAGAAGATCCTCAAACAAGTACTCCAACGCACTTTCGAGTCAGGGTTGCTCTATATCCTTCTTCATCAGAAGTTAGTCTACCACCAGTGGAAGTTCCTGTAGAATCGCTAGGTAATCTTTTGGATAGACTCCAAATGTTTGAACAACCGTCAACATCTAGGACTGTGTCGACTGACACAACGACATCAGAACTCCCTGCCGTCACTCCGACAATGTTCACTGGCATACCATCTGTCCCAACTAGCTCTCAATCGCTAGAAGGAGCCCACTCAGGGGCTATTTCGATAGTCTGGTCTGTTCCTGTTTGTTCAACCGGAATAATATCCGGTAACTCTTATGTTCAGTCTCAACAAATTGATCCATCTGGAGATCAATTTGGGCAATCCAGTCCCCAAGGGCAGACAATCCCCTTGAGTTCTGGATTACCACCGTATGTAGGGCAGTATGCCCTTTCATTACCCCCTCCAGGAGGATATCCATACGGGAGTTCACAACAATATTCAGGTTACACTGGAATCACCTCAAGTGGTTGGGTACCTATGCTACCTCAACAACCAAGAGTTGTGTATTCAATGCAACAATGTGTACCTATGTCGAACATCCCGACTACACCAGCTATTGTGACGGTGTCACAAGTTCAAATGTTGCCTGTTGTGTGCCAACCTCAGATTTCTCAAGTTGTAATGCAACAGCCCCTTGACCCTGTGACTCAACCACAATCGCCAACTAGTGGGGCGACACAGGTCCAGATGGGTACAATTACCCCACACCTTGGTCCAATGGTTAGTATAGCGCAACAGCACATGGCTTCACAACCGTGGCTGGTGCAATACCAACAACCACAATTCCAACAAGTATACCAAGGTTCTGAGCAACAGATCTTTGTGAACAGCGGATAGCCGTACATTCAAAATGGTCAAAATCAACCATTTTACAATGGTCATGTCCACCAACCGTATCAGTCATACCAGCATCAACTGCATTATGCTAGTATGCAAAGGCCAACTGCTCAGGTGATCCCATCATATCCTGGGTATGCTTCACCTAACCTGAGTCAACAGCTACCATTCGTGGCAACCTTAGAGTTACCTGATTTACACCGGTTAAGAAACGATCCAATTGCTTACGCCCCTTGGTGGCCAGCGATTCCGCATAAACTTCCATAAGATATTCCTAAATTTAATGGAAATCCGGGTGAAGATCCATCGAATCACGTGATGACATTTCATCTATGGTGTTCATCAAACACCCTCAACGATGATTCGATAAGGCTTTGCCTCTTCCAGAGCACGTTAACGGGTCCAGCGACAAAATGGTATATTGAATTGCCTAGAGCTTCGTTCGACAACTTCAGTACCTTAGCCACAACCTTTTAAACCCATTTTCAATTACCAATAAGGTATGAAACGGGAACAGAACTCCTTACCAACTTCAAACAGACGACGGCTACTCACATATCTGATCATATACATGAGTGGCGACATCGTCGCAGGATGGTAAAAACGTACGTTCCCGATCAGCTATTAGCTGAATGGTTTATCAAGTCTTTATTACCTTCCATCACGGAAGATGTGGCAAAGGGGGGATTCGTAACGGAAGAGCAATTTATAGCTCGTGCGCAATATCTGGACTTAATCTATACTCAGTCCAGCACGCTCTACGAAAAAATACCTAATGCCCCTAGACCGGAATTCTCAATTCCTCCTCCTCCTAAATCAAACAATGACTCTCACGCCGGCGATGGCGTGATTGTCAAAACAGACACGAAATCGACAAAGGCTACATCTAAGAAGGCCCGTAAGATTTCAGATCAAAATGCAAAAGACGAACTTCTTGCTTCGGAAGTAAATGCCGTATCGACAGATAAGGGCAAAGAAACCAAACAACCAGGAAGCAAGAAGAAACAAGGCAAAGGGAAGAAGAAGAAACAGGATGAGTCATCTCTTGAAAAACCTTCTTCAAGCCCTCCTGGAAATAGGAAACCCTCTACAGGATGTCACATATGTGATGAGGATCATTGGACGAAAGAATGTCCATACAAAGCTGAGCTTAAAAGATTCTTTAAGAGTTCGAAAACCTCAGCTGTGCTAACTGATCCGTTTCCAAATCCAGGAACAAATCTGGTTGAAAGTGGAAATGCTTCCCCGTCTCAAGTGCTAATGTTGTCAGTTTCAAAACAGCAAAATGATGCTTTAATTTCGACAAGGAACAAAGATTACGGGAATCCGCAGCTGTTGAACGACAAGGATAAAGATCAACCAAGTAGTTCGACAACAACTTCGACAGAAGTTGTACCACCCATCATTCCTGAATTAACAATTAAACCACCAAAGGGAGTAGTACACAAGTCGAAGTTTAATCCCCGCGCTAGAGCGGCGCAGCATTATAACATAGTGGAATATTTGGCCCAATCGCCATCCGCTATGTCGACTCTTGAAGTACTACAAAATTGCCCATCCCAAAGGCAGGCTTTGCTATCAGCCATTGGTGGGGTCGACCCAAAGGATTCCAATCTTGTATTCTTCGACCACAAAGGATACGATCCTCAGTTACCAGCCCAACTAGCTTTCCTTATTCAAGTGAAAGCCATGAGTTGCTGGAAAACTTTAGGATCTCAAACCTTGTCGCGATCTTCGACGACATTAAAAGAATTCGACGGAAGGACATATACCCTGTATGGTATCCTAAATAACTTGAAAGTTGAACTAGGGGGAAAAACAGTAGAAATAGATGTTGAAGTCATCGATGGGAATCTTGATTACAACATCCTACTAGGAAGACCATGGATATATGCCATGGTAGCTGTTGTGTCGACCTATTTTAGAAAAATTGCATTTCCCTTTCAAGGAGGGATTACAATCATCGATCAACAAAAATTCCTCCCCAATGGTTCTCAAGTTACAAGAAGCATTCCCATGATCCATGGAAGCCCCCATTCGCTTCAGAATATCGGAGTAGGCCTACTAAAAGATCCTATACTAATGGGAACTTTCGCTTTTCCACCTCCAATCAATCTGGCGGAAGTAGCGTCGATAGGAACCTGCAATATGATATCTTCCACAAAGATCTCAGAAAACGATATCAACATGGATCATACAATGGTTTTGCCCCCAAGCCCAATAGAAGTATTATAGCAATCAATGTTTCTAGCATGGGAGGAAAACCCAAATCAACGCTCATCAAGCGTTTGGGTAGATAGGTCTAGAGAATATGGTACCCCTTCAGATCCTTGGTCGCGAGTGCATGGAACCGATGAAGGAATTGTTCAATCAATGTTGATTGAAGGGGCACCATGGAGTGATTGCCACCATCGTTCCCTTCTTCCGGATTATGAAGAAGATACTCAAGATGACCTTTATCATCCTTCAGTTTTTGAATTCCTATCAAATACTGTAAATACGGTGGATTCCGAGCGAAACTTATCCAACATTGAAGAGACTATAGCCATAAATATCTCAACTAAAACAGATGTTGTAGAGAATATTTATGCTGGAAAATGTTGTTCTCCTTCAGAACTGGAAATATATAACGCTCTTTTTCGCGAATTCAGAGATGTCTTTGCTTGGTCATACAGTGAAATGCCAGGCATCGACTCGAGTATTGTTGAACACGAAATTAAGATGTATCCAGATGTCAAACTGGTACGACAACGGCTCAGGCAGGTGCACCCCAAGAAAGCCGCTGCCATTAAGGCAGAAGTCGAAAAACTTCTCCATGCTAGTTTCATCTACCCGGTTCCTCTAACCGATTGGGTATCGAATATTGTCCCTATTATGAAGAAACAAGGGACAATTAGAGTGTGTGTCGATTATAGGGATGTAAATCAAGCTTGTTCGAAAGACAAATACCCTACACCCTTCATCGACCAGATAATTGATGAATGCGCCGGATGCGAAATCTTTTCATTCATGGATGGATTTTCCGGGTATAATCAAATAAATATCCGCCCACAGGACCAGTCAAAGACTGTATTCATTTGTCCGTGGGGCACATTCGCATATCGAAAATTACCCTTTGGTTTAAAGAACGCAGGGGCGACGTTTCAGAGGGAAGTGAATTATGCCTTCCATGACATCAAAAACATCGTTCAACCATACCTCGACGACCTTTCGGCTCACTCATGAAAGCGGACTGATCATCCGCAGCATTTAAGAGCGATATTTCTACTTTGCCGACACTACAAGATACGACTCAATCCACACAAATGTGTATTTTGCGTCAGTTCTGGTCGTTTACTTGGCTTTGTAGTCTCCAAGGATGGGATTCGTCTCGACCCCTGCAAGGTCCAGGCAATCATAAATTTTCCTCCACCTTCAAATTTGCTTCAGATTCAGAAACTCCAAGGGAAAGCAATCTTTCTGAGGAGGTTCATTCCAAATTACGCCGAACTTGCTAAAGGTTATACACGTCTTTTGAAAAAGGAGGTACCCTTTATATGGGATCAGGTTGCGCAAGCTTCCTTTGATGCTTTGAAAGATTCCTTAATGAAAGCATCATTAATGTACGCCCCCGATTATCAAAGAGATTTTAACCTGTATCTGGCTGCAGCAGATACAACCATCGCAATGGTTTTAGTTCAAGAAGTTGATGGAATTGAACACCCTATATATTATTTAAGTAAAAACTTAAATTATACAGAAAGTAAATATTCTTATGTTGAAAAACTAGCGCTTGCAGCTGTTCAAGCAATACAAAGATTTCGACACTATATCCTCTTCCGGAAAACTACCATTCTGTCAGATTGCAACCCCATGACTTATATATTGTCGCGACAGTTGTTGGGGGGGAAAATACTCAAAATGGATAGCAATCCTTCAAGAGTTTGATCTGGAATTCGTAAAATCCAAATCAAAGAAATCTCTAGTTTTTGCAAAATTATTATGCGATCTCCCATCGTCGTCCAACGATGAAACATCCGAAGAATCAATCATGGATGAGAGTTTGTTTATGATATCTACAGGCAATGAGTGGTATGGAGATATAATAATTTATCTCCAGACCCAAAAGTTTAGGCCTAACACCTCTCACTCTGAACAAAAACGTATTCGATACCAAGCAAAAGACTACATGATCATCGGTGATACACTTTACCGTCGTGGAATCGATACAGTTCTGAGAAGGTGCCTCACCCATGAGGAGGCCGAGAAAGCCCTGAATGAGTGTCATTTAGGAGCTTGTGGGGGGCATCAATCTGGATATGCTACATCACAAAAAATCTTACGAGCAGGATACTTCTGGCCAACAATGTTCAAAGATTGCATAACCATAGTCAGAAGTTGCCATGCTTGTCAAATTTTTGATAGCAAAACCAGAAGACCACCCGCACCTCTACAGCCAATAATTGTTGTTGGGCCGTTTTCCAAATGGGGCATTGATTTCATGACATGTAACCCCACCTCGACTGGGGGGCATGGGTATATCATAGTCGCAGTTGACTATTTTACCAAATGGGTCGAGGTGATGCCTACATTAGATAATACTGGTGAAACAACTGCCCTTTTCTTTTTCAATCATGTAGTCACCAGATTCGGCATACCACAGGCTATAGTCACAGATCATGGGTCGCATTTTCGCAATCACATGATGCTCGAATTAGCTGCCAAACTAGGGTTGTCTCACGACAGCTCTACTCCGTATTATCCGCAAGCCAACGGATAAGTTGAAGCGATCAACAAGGTCCTGAAGCGCATGTTGCAAAGGATGATCGGAGTTCACAAAAGAAGGTGGCACCTAATCCTATACTCAGCCTTGTGGGCTTACCGAACATCGGTAAGGAATGCAACCGGGTTCACACCCTTCCAACTAGTATATGGCCTGGAAGCAGTCTTACCGGTCAAGTGCGAAATCTCGTCTCTTAAACTCGCAATCGATCTCCTCCCCGGAACTTCAGAAGAAGAGGCCCGTTTCTTGGAATTAATCCAATTGGATGAAACCCGTCGTGATGCCTCTTTGGCTAACAAAGCCCATAAGAAACGAGTCAAGGCGCAGTTCGACAAAAATGTCAAACCCCGAGTCTTCTCAGAAGGTGACTTGGTCTTGCTTTACGACCAAGAATCCGATAAATTGGGAGCAGGTAAATTTAACTCTTTATGAATGGGCCCCTATATTGTTAAACGAGTGTTAGCGAAAGGAGCCTATGAGTTGATGGATTACGACGGGATTCCACTGGTGCAACCCCGTAATGGGTTGTACCTCAAGCGTTACTACGCCTAGTAGTAACCAATGTGCTTTTCTTATATTTTTGTTTTCGCTAAGAGTGTTTGTTTTGGTCGAGTAATCCACCTTTTTACATTTATTGTAGATTTCAAACCTATTGGAACCATGTGTTGGATACGCCGACGGAGCAAGTCGTATTTCGCGGAACCTGTCCTCCGCAGCCTGGGCCATTTTTGATCCAAGCGGCGAGTTAGTAAGTTTCAGAGGTGTATGTATTGGTCAATCGACAAACAATATCGCTAAGTATAGCGCGTTGATAGAACTTCTCTCTGGTGCCGTCACCCATGGTATACGCCGACTAATCGTTAGGCTAGACTCATAACACGTAATACTACAACTCAATGGTATATATTTCATCTGAAACCCAGATATTTATCGCATGTTCCTAAGGGTTAAGATTTTGGAAAGACAATTTGATTTTATTCAATACCAACATATTTCTAGAAACTTAAACACATTAATCGACTCATTAGCAAACTATGTGTTAGATAGACATTTGCAACACTTATAAAAAGAAACACATCATCAATGTTTCACATGTGGATCATATAGCTCAACCAGAATAAAACCCCGAAAATCAAAATATATATATATATAGTTGTTTATGGTTTACATATAATGTTCTATAACCAAGACAAAATCGGTCGCATGACCCAAAAACTCAAAATGCTAGGGGGCACCCTAGTCTAATGATGCTCGTGATAGCAAGTCACAGCCTGTGCGATCATGCGTAAGAGACGAGTCCATCGTCTAGGCACACTGGTAGTATGCCGCTGTAACTGAAAAGGTAGCTCGTCAATCCTCACATCTGGAATACCGAGAGTAAGGCTCTCAACCTGCTCCTGTAAATTTGTGAGAGTCTTGGCCACATCAAGGTCACGAAGGATAACCCTCCCGGCGCCCTCTCCTGTTGGGGCAGTGGCTGGCACTCTCAGACGGACTACTGGACGAACAGGACCAACATCTGCATGTACACATGAGTTTGATTAAAGGTCTTGATAGAATAAAGCACAAGGACATTATAAATAAAAACAGTAAACAGTGATATGGTCAAAGATTTTACCAATAGCGCCCCACTGCTCGCCATCCGGTAGTACTAAATCCGGATCACCCCGGAAGTCCATACCAGCATATGGATACTCGACATAAGCCATCTCCTGCCGATCAAACCACCTGAAGAAGGTATCAGAAAACAAAATCTGATACTGACCAGCATGCCTAGACATATGGTCAACCATCTCTGCATACGTGGTTCAGTAGGAGAAGGTAAGTCGAGTGCAATGTACTACGGCTGCATCAGTGGTATCTTCTCCAAGGCAAAGGCGGTCAAAATAGAATCGAACCCAAAGTTCTTCAACCTCCCGTCCTTTATCTTGGTCAACTGACTTTTCATCACAAGAAGTACTGCATCACACCAGTTGAATATTTTCGGTTGGAGGCACTCCAAGGCATGCTGCATATAGGATCTGTTGGCTACATGAAGAGACGCACTCCCGACCATCCTACCAAAAGTAAACAGGATAGACCTAAGGGACCTATCAGTGACATCTCGGATGATGATCTTTCCGTCTTTACTCGGCTGAGATCCTTCCTCGCAATACTGACGGACATAATGTCTCACAGAGTCACTCCCTCGGGCCGAACCTGACAAAGAAATGGGGGCACCCCGCCTCGACAAGCCAGTCAAGAAGTAAATGTCTACTGCAGTCAAGGGGATAGATTTTCCCCTAATCTGGAAAACTTGATTGATAGGATCCCAAGCATCAAGCAAATATTGCAATAGGTTGATCTGCTGTCTCATGCTAGAGATGCGGAAGAACTTCAGAAAGCCACAGTTCCGCAGCGCGTTCACTGTAACTGGATCATGTAGGGCAATCATGTCCTCTTCTTCATGTTCTCGTTCTTGCCATGTAAGGGTCATTTTGCTCCGAGATCTCTGAAAAACAAACAAGAGAGGAGTTAGATCCTGATTTTGATGAGAAACAGGAAAAAATTTTCATCAAAAACTGTGCAACAAATTCCTTTTCTGCGCCCAACGCACCTGCAGGAGTGTTCCACCTGCGTTGAATGTCAAACTGCCTTCACACTGGTCAACATTCAGCGCAGGTTTCGATATGCCCAGGGTGCGTTGATGGCAGAACGAACCCATCAAACCCCAGGGGCTCAGAAAAGCAGAGAATGAAGCACAGAATGCAGAAAGGAAACCATGAAATGAAAGAGCTCAGGTTTAGCTCCTACCTGGTCCAGACGGCGCCGAGAATCGTCCACAGAATCTCCCGAAATCAGCTGATGAAAATCAAGGGGGAAGAGGCACCTCCAAAGCTCCAACAAACCAAGTTCAAATGAAATGGTAAAATGAGAGGTAAAAACACTTTTTAAATGTTTTTTACGTAGTTCAAAGTAAAATATTAGCATTTTAATCTCATTTCCAAGCAAATGTTGTTCATTTCTAACTAGTTTGATGAAGCAATTGAAAGTACAGTACTATCTTTGAAAGGAAAAAGCTATTTATGGTAAAAAATCGAAACTAGACCATATTATCGAGCAGTTTTAGCACATAGTTCATGCTCGTTAAAAAATAAACATAAGACCGAGCAAGTGTTTCAATCCGCATTTAAGCTCATTAAAAAATGAACTATCCTCCGGTAAATAACCACCGTGAATGTAACATTATCAGCCATTAAAGCCTTGGTCGTGTTTGCACCGTCACCTCCACTTTTCCATTGGCCGATCATTCACCTCCATTTGATTGTTTACCCATTTTGAGGAACAGCTGTGAAGAGTGATTTCACTAGCCATCCTTGTGACACTGCCGTGCTTGGAAAATTCCAACCCTTACCTGGAATCAGCTGCTACCCATTTTATCACTCGTTCCTCAAAAGACGAGTCTTCTTTAAGCTCTTTTCATCTGACTCGTAAAATATGAAAAGATTGCTGAGTTTTGGCCTTCCAGCTCGTTAAAGCGACCGGAAGTTCTATCCCTCCTCTAGATTTTAATCTTTTTGAACCTGAGGGATTATTGCACAAAAAGATCGAGCACTTGTTTTGTTCGGCTTGTTAAAACTATCGAAAATTCATCCCTACTGTATTGTTTTATACTTTTTCGGACTTAAGGGATTAGATGACGAAAAAGGAATTTCAGAGTTACCTTTACGTACCTTTTCAGACTCTCTAAAAATGAAAAGGACCGAGTTATCTTTGTTGTTAAACTCGTTAAAAACATTAATAGCGACAAACTTGTCTTTAGACGAGAACGAGTTTCACTATCGCTAGGCTTGTTAAAACATAGCGATGGGTTTGCCCGAAGGGCAAATTATAGAACAAGCATATGTTATCCTCCTCAAGCTTGACAAAAATAAAGAGGTACTGGTCAGCAATGACTGGGGAAAAATTGGGAAGAAACTCAAAGAATCTTTATTGGTAGCAAGTCGCTCTTGAACATGACACTTCCACTCCGTGCCTGAGTCGGGTTGGGTTGTTTCATTCACCGGTCACATCACCATGGTCTCGCCATACCATCCACATTTGGGGTAAATGCTACCGATCCATCACATAAGTTTGGCCGACATGTTCAAGAGAAGTCATCCAGAGAAGTCACCCGTGTCCCATCCACTACCATACATTATACTTCATTCTTTCATGACCGCCACCCTGAACCATGTATCATCATATCGTTTTCACCTCCATCAAAATCATTTGCTCCGTTCCGTGTCATTGATGTGGGATTCGTCAAGGCCCTCCTTTGACGGATCGCTTCTTGTCGACATCAGATCATTATCCAAGAAGTTGATCTAGGAACACACCATTCAGTACTTTGAAGCTTGCATGCCTCAATGGCAAGTTTCTCACTTCCGGCGACAGGTATACATCAATAACCTTCGACCGAAAGATTTTGCGTGGTGTTAGATGCCAAGTCCTTTATTCACACCACATGAATTGTACTGTAGTACCTTGAGGGTCATCATCCTTATCGGTGATTCCTCTCGCGCTTGTTAACAGTTTACATCATCAACTGGTAATCAAGCGATGTCTTTCCATGTTCGACTTCAAAACATTTCTCACATGGATCGACTTGTACTTCGAGTGAAGATCGGAAGAGATTGAAGACCCCGGATCTAGTTTCATCCATCCGGGCTACGATATATATTCAGGAAAAATAAAGACATTGACATGTACAGCATTGCAGCACAGATAATCATCCTACCAAAAGGATGATGACTTCATCAAAATCATCAGTCTACCATTAGACGATTGTCTGTCCTGTGTACATAAAAATGAATTTATAAAGCTGAGCATGGGAATGCCCGCCTTAGCTAGATCATGAAAAAAGTATGAAAATAATGTATTGTATTGTATCTTATTACAGGTCTCCTCCCAGCATTGAAAGAACTTCGGATCCTCCTAATAAAGCATTTCACCCGATAAACGACCTCATACTTTAGGTGGCAACTGTTATAGACATTTTTGTGCCTTACAGCTCTAAGCATGAAATGTCCATAATCCAAGGGATCTAAAGTCCCTAAAAGTGTTGTTCCTACCCCTAGAGGAACAAGGTCAACCAATGACAGCTTCTCCCTGAAGTTCTCCACCAGAAACTGCTCAAAACTAGTCAAATCAGGATCAATTCAGATGCTCCACTAGCTGGCAGCATTGCAAAGCACCCAAATACACTGGCTAGGTGCGTTGCAATGCACTTGAATGCACTACCCAGGTGCGTTGAGCGGGAAATGACAAGTGGCAGAGTCATTCAACGAGGTGGAGAGACAATGGAAGCTTCCAGAATCTTCCTCAATGACACTTGCCTCACTGAGTTCGACCAAGGATGAGTAAGAGGCTCTCAGCCTCCAAGTGGAAGCAAGAACTGACAGAGAGAAGCCACAAGTCAAAACATAAGCTGACTCATCCTCTCTGCTTACATCTATATATGGATCCCTCATCCCAGAGATCCAGAGGCTAGAATTTTGTACTTTGCAGAGAATTGCTGTTGGTTTTGAGATTGAGATTAGTGCATTGGGTGATTTATGCTTTGTTGGAGGTGAGGAAGGGATTCCTTTGCTGGGAGGTAGATGCTGGATCGGGACTCACTTGGTTGTATCTCCTTCTGGATCTTCTTGTTTCATCAATGTAACTATTTGATTTTCTTCTACATGTTTGTGTATCAATGATGTTTTGTTATATTTGCATGTTTAGCTTAATCTAATCCTAAGCTATTTATGGATGGTAATCTATGTCTTTGTGTAGTTTCCTCTTCTATGATCTTGCAGGAACTTGGTGAAGCTGGGCGAGTAAGGGAGCAGGTAGCTGGAAGCTAACTAAGAGGAGAGCGATTAGATCGACATTGTGACTGTAAGTAAAAATTGATTCAAATTTAAAAAGGGCTTTTTCCGTCATTAGAAACTGAACTAGTAAGTTCATCTCTTTTTCGGAGATATCCATACTAGAGCACAATCCGTTCAACTCTCTTATTATAGTTATAAGCAATTTTCTATTTCTATTCTTCCTCTTCCTCTTCCTCTTCCTCTTCGTCTTCCTCTTCATATTCATATTAATAGTAAAAAAACTATTAATAATCTGTGGAAGAGAACTAGATCTGTCTATTGTATAATAGAGAAAGCTATTAGGCACGGGAGGATTAATCATTTTTTGCAACTCTATCACGTATGATGGATGCTTTAAATACTTGATGAGTTCAAAGTATCTCTTTATATTGATAAAGGCGAAAGAAATAACTTTAAAATATTGAAGAATAGAATACCCAAGAACGAAAAAAGGGATAAGAATCCCATATTTATACCCCCGAGCATTTAGTAATCTCATATGTGCCCATATGAATGGAACTGATGACTTCTCTCGATCACTAGTTTCCTCTATTAAAAAATCCTTGCAGTAAGGGAAAAAATCCTTGAAATTATTACTTGGAAAAAAAAACTTATTAATAAGATTCGTTCTCAATTTACATTGTATAGGTTCCCATAATGGATGAGAAAGTTGCCACAATATATTCCGTTTAAGCAAAATATTATGCTTAATATTTTGCAAAATAGATACAAATGGATTACTGCCATGTAGTAATATCTCTGAAAGAGTATCTAAAAGCATATTTTCAATATATTTACACCATGCAGAGGTAAAAAACCAGGGCATATATGTTTTGAACAAATCCCATTTTGAAAAAATACTATCTATTTGAGAGATCCTATAAATATTCTGTTCCTCTTTAGATAAATTAGAAAGGGTACTCCTTCCATCTATGTCTTCGTTTACTATTTTGTTTTTTAAACATTCGGTTACAAACCAATCTTGAATACGAGGAAAATTTTCCTCGTTCTTATTGGAAAACATTTCGGATAGTAAATCATCTTGATAAGATCGAGTTTGAATAAGACCCACGTTTGAACTGAAACCCCTTTTAAAGCATTGATCCCGTGTAGTACCCTTTCCATTTCATAAGTATCAGGATCAAGTATATGTTCAACCTTTTTTTGCCAAACATCAATCACTTTCCGATTCTTACGTGGATCAAGTGGAACATAGATCAGGTGACTCAAATTGCTATGAGAAGGAAGAACAAATCTTCAGTTATTCAGAAACTGAAACTGATCGGACCATATCCAACAAGCATCGAGACTCTATTTATGTCTTTTACCCTAATAATTACAATATTAAGGGGAAAAAGCAAATGAATCGATTCATCGTCTCATTGCAGTGTGATAAAGAATGGGATATGAAACAAAGGGACTGCATATCTTCGTGAGTCTAAATGGGCAAGCCCCTATGCCATGTCTCACATTGTATCCAACGAGAACCTAGGAGGGGTAACCTTGTTGTAAGCTTGGGAGGGATAGCACCAATGTGTGCCCCAGAAAACCTTAATGGCAATGCTCTAGTTCTGGCACAATTCCAGACAATTATAGAACCATCGTAGATGAGCCATGGTAGAGCTTTCTCACAAATGGCTCATAATGTGAAAATAAGTGAAAGACCTAATATTAAAACCCTTATTCATTAAAACCTTATCATGAGGTTGCATAGAGCATATGTAAAGGAAGGAGCCTGAGGAGACGACTCCCAGAGGCCTCGTTCATAGAGCTCATAATGAAATGCACAAAGGGAAGACCAGGATGACTAGGACTTAGATGACATAGTGGAGTTGTCAATGTGGAACTGGCTAGGGTGAGTTGGAGCTTTCACATTGGACGCTGGAAGAACAAAAAAACCAAGAAGGAGGTTTATTGCATTATTAAAAGGATAAGGCAGGTGCCCACTTAAACAGGAAATTGATGCAACAGATAATAGGGAAATTACCATTTCGGAGTATGTCTCCTAGGATGTAGCCTTCCGTGACTCTTAATAAATGGTCAGGATGACTCAACACTGGTGTGTTGTGGGAGGAGACGACCCGAGGGTGCTACTGCCACTTCCTATTATTATATGACATGTGGAGTAGAGCTGCCAAAGATATTATGTAAGAGTGGGAGTCGTGGGCCAATCAAAAGATGTTATCAGTATAAACAAGTGGCCCACCTAGAATCCCAGAGGTTGGCCCCTGGTAGTTCAATGGTGAGATACATTTCGAAGGGAGCAGGGTGACTTGACATCGGGACATAGTGACATACATGTGATTCTAACTATCCTATTATTGGCGTAGTGTGTACCTACTATACAAGTCAGCCTAAAAGGCTATCCCAAGAGTGACTTGTGAAAGAACAATGTGAAAAGGGTCGTGGTAATGGACCTAGGGGACGACAATGTTGCCTACAATTGACAGTTCCATCAATTAAAAACATAAATATATATAATTATACGTGGTTGACGTGAATGGTTCGCTAGTTAAATATATATGTATACACATTTAAATGTAAGACCCATGCCATGAACATGTTAGCAACCAATATAGCAATACCAAGTGGCATTGGTAGGCTAACTAGGATAGTTGTGTGGGTGCCAAAAGGGCACCATGAGGGCACCACGTGGTGGTTTGATGGAATGCCACCATCTGACTTGTGTAGGTTACAAGTGGTCATATCTCTCAATCTAGAGGTCGTATTGAGACAAAATTAAGTCATTTGAATCATTTTGATGAGATGAACGCAACAATAAGATTTGTTTAAGTTTTTTAATAGGTTGAAAAAGATCAAAAAAAGAATTAGAACGCATTTCCATAACAGTACCTTGAATTGCAGGTCAGCATAGTAACATATTGTCCCCCTAACCTTTGTTTTAGAGGGATTAGGAGGGGTTGGTGTTACAGTGTGGTATAAAAGCATCTAGGTTCAACACTTGGACTAGATGGGCTCTATCATGGGAAAGTAACAACAAATTTCCTGCAAGGGGGTCTTATAATGAATTTTAGAAAATTAACAAAACTAATGTTTAGGTGTTAAAATATGGCCTATGATTAATTGATTTCATGCTTGGTTTTTATGCTTTCTTTGTGACTTAATCATGTACTATGAAACTAATGATTTTTATGATTTTATTGTATCGATGCTCTAACATGAACTATTGTTACAGCTGTCCCTACCATAGAAGCTCCACAAAATCAATCTCAAAGGCATGATTTTATCATTTATTTATATTATGATGTGGATAACATTGTGTATGAATGAAAAAACATCACAAGCAACAAAGAGAAGTGAGAAACAAAAAGGAATGAGTATAGGAATTGTGCAATATGGGTTTGATCAATCACAACATGGACATGAAGAAGCAAGGACAAATGAATAAGAAAGATTAGTGCGCCAAGGGGGAGGGGAAAACTTTCTTGGCTGGAAGCATACCTTAAGGAGCCTAAGGGATGATATTAGGAGCTATAAGGCAGACAATGAAAGGTTGGTGAGGTCTCAAGAAAGTTAAGCTGATATGAATGCATTTATTCTACAAATACTTTTTGACTTGTATAGACAGTGGCAGTATGAGCTAGGAGTTAGTCATAAAGGCAGACATAGCCCTTTTACATCAAAAGAGAGAAAAAATGGGGCAGATGGTAGCAATCCTAGGAAGAGACACAAGTGGGAAAGTGAGGAAATTGTGAAAGGAAATGCACAACTGAGTACCACATAGGGAAGAACTAGTGCTTGGGTCTGGCAGACCTTCTAGTTCCACTACCAAGAGGTATTATCATCATTATCATAACCATCATCATCAAAGAAAGAGAGAAAATGATTATATTCTAGAGGTACTTAAGAAGGCTAAACCACCCAGATTTGATAGGGAAATGAAGAAACATGAATATGTTGAATCTTCGTTGCTCAGAATGAAAATTTTCTTTAGAATTCTTGACTATTGTGAGCACATGAAAGGAAAGGTACCCACCTACAATATGAAAGGAAAATGATACATATGGTGGGAATATTTGAAGAATATCACTGGAATAACTAAAGAGGGATTGACTTGGAGTGAATTTCAATGTCTTTTGAGGGATAAATATCTATCAAATTGCTGTTAAAAATGCAAGGAAAAGGAATTTCATGAGCTCAATCTAGGATAAATGTATGATTAATAATACACTACCAAGTTTATAGAATTGTTGAGATATGTTCCATATCTGAAGCAGGAGAAAGAAAAAGTGAAACACTAAATGATGCCATTAATAAATTGAAGCACTCCTATGAGAAGTCCAAATGAAGGCCATACTTCAAAAGTGATTGGAAGAAAAAGAGCAATGGTAAGGATAAGAAGAAATGGCCCAAGAAAACCACAGAAAAGAAAGAAGTTGTGGGCACCTTTAATGCAAGTCGACCATAGCAAAAGTTTGGTTCAACTTATAAAGTTCATGTGCACCAGCTTGTTAAGGAGCAGTGTGGATTTGAGGCTAATGAACCATTGAAATGTTGGACATGTGGTGAGATCCACACAAAAAAAGATTTCCCACATCAAAAAAAATGTTGGACCTCAAATATATAGCACATGTGAAACTTGAACTATGGGAGATGTAGCACAAAGTTTTCTCAGGATATATGCAGTGGTGGATAATCATCATGAATACCACAAAGAATCCATGATTGATATGGAAGGTAAGTTGTGTAATTATATTATTTTTGTTTTAATTGACCTTGGTTCTAATCACATTTATTTCAATCTGAGGTTCACAGAAAAAGGCCAGTTGGCCAAGGAAGCCTATGCAGAGCCCTGGCTGGTTCAAATTGCAACAAAGGAAAAAAGTAAAATCAATTATTGGATGAGATCATGTGAAATTGAACTCAATATAATGACAACAACAACACATTTTAATTTATTTCCATTGGGTGTCCACAACATGTTACTAGGAATGGATTGGATGTATGCACACAAGACCAAAGTGTATTTATTTGAAAAGGAAATCGAGTGCCTGGAAAAGCATGGATAAAGAAGTGTATTGCAAGGCAAGTGAAATCCTACTTCAGTGAGGCTGATCACAACTATACAGGCTAAATGTAGTTGTAGGAAATGCTTCCATTTATTTGTTGTTCAAATTTCCAGCAATGGAAAAGATAATAGAAATGTTGAAGAAGAGTAAAGTGAGTTGTTGAAGTGATATCCGGTGTTGCAGTAGTATGAATATGTATTTCCATCAGAAGGTCCTGGATTACCTCCTCATGGAGAGGTATATCTTTCAATATACTTAATGCCTAGAGCAACACTAGCATTCAAGGCACCATACAAGATGAGTGCTCATGAATTGATTGAGATAAAATTTTAGGTTAAGGAAATGCTTGATAAAGGCTATATAAGGCCCAACGTGTCTCCATGGGGAGCACCAGTTTTGTTTGTGAATAAACAAGATGGTACTCTCGGACTTTGTATTGATTATAGGAAATTAAACAAAGTGACCATTAGGAATAGATATTTGTTGTCGCATATTGATGATTTATTCAACCAATTGAGAGGAGAAACAATCTTCTCCAAGATTGATTTGATGTTAGGATATCATCAAGTGCACATCAAAGAAGAGGATATCCAAAAGACAACATTCCAGACTAGATACAACCATTTTGATTTTGTGGTGGTGTCCTTGGGCTTACTAATTCCCTTGTCAATTTCATGTGTTTAATGAACAGTGTGTTGCATCCTTATTTCAAAAAATTTGTGATTATATTTGTTGATAACATATTAGTATATTCAAGGACTACAAAGGAGAATGAAAAGCAGTTCATTGCAGTGCTACAAATATTAAGAGAAAACAAGGTTTATGCAAATCTTAGTAAGTGTGAATTCTTCTAGTCACAGATACATTATTTGGGGCTCCTTATCTCCAAGGAAGGGGTATTAGTTGATCTAGAAAATATCAAGGCCATCATGGAGTGGTCAACATCGAAGAATGTCAATGAAATACTCATTCATGGGGTTGGAAGGCTACTACAGGAGGTCCATTAAAAACTTCTCCAAGATCGGTCACCCTATCACATCCTTGCAGATGAAAGGAAAGAAATTTGATGGACAACTGAATGTGCAACTAGCTTTGAGTAGTTAAAAGAGTTCTTAACCAATGCATCATTATTGAAAATTGTAGATTCATACATATTCCTACAAGGAGGGGCTTGGTGGAGTCTTGATGTAGGAGGGACAAGTAGTTTTCTATGAGTCATGAAATTTAAATGAACATGAACCAATCTATGTGACTTGTGATAGTTTCCATTTTCATGCACTAAAGATGTAGAGGCATTACCTCCTGAGCACAAGATTCATGTTCATGATAGGCCATGATGGACTAAAATAATGGTTTGATCAACCTAAGTTGAACGAAAGACAAACTAGGTGGTTGGATATACTTAGTGAGTTTTCCTTTGAGATAAAGTACATCAAGGGCAAGGAAAATATGGTTTTTATTGCACTAAGTAGAAGAATTCAAGTAAATCACTTGGAAACCATAAGATCTTATGGGATGGACCTAGAAGAGTGGGTCAGAAATTTAGGATGACACAAAGAGAGATATCATCAGATAAATGAAATAATACAACAAGGTAATAAGGATGGTGAGGATGAGAAATATCACCTCACAAATGATGAGCTAATTATATTTAAGAACAAAATATATGTTCCAAACAATGTTGATTTAAAGACACTCACAATAAGAGAGTTTCATGATAAGCCATATTTTTGCCACTTGGGATACCAAAAGAATCTCACGACCATCAAACAATTCCATTATTGGCCTAGCCTGAAAAAGGAAGTGGCTAATTTTGTTGTTAAGTGCATAGAAAGATAGCAAGTGAAGGTTGAGTGTAAGCATGCAACATGATTATTGTATCCCATTCCAATTTTGGGATGGAAGTGGTAAGTCGTCTCCATGGACATTATTATCATTTTACCAAGAAACTCTAGGAAACATCATGCTATTATGGTGGTTATTAACAATTTGAGAAAAGTGGCACATTTTGTAGAAATCAATTCCACCAAATCAACTATTGAAGTAGATCAAATATCCATAAGGGGGATTGTGAGGTTGCATAGATTCCCCAAGAAAATTATTTCAGATAGAGATTCCAAGTTTAGTTCAAGGTTCAATAAGGAAATATTTACAAGCCTCAGGAAAAAATTAGCCTTTAGTATAGCTTATCATCCATAGGCAGATGGGAAAATGGAGAGGAAAAAACATAATCCTCGAAGACATGTTGAGGATGTATGTGATGCACCAGCCAAAGAAGTGGGAAGAATATCCTCCACTTGTCGAGTTTGCATATGAAAATGGATACCATGAATCTATAAATATGATCCCATTTGAGGCATTTTATGGAAGGAGTTGGAATACTCCTATTAGTTGGAGTGATCCAGTTAATAGTGTCCTTATTAGACCTGATATGTTAAAGGAAATGGAGTAGCAGATGCAAACTATGAGGAAGAATTTAAAGGTAGCATAGAATAGGCAAAAAATTTATGTGGATCAACATAGGATGCATAAGGACTTCGAAGTGGGGGAACATATTTACTTAATATTTAAACCCAAAAAAATTTCCTTGAATATTGGTTCATGTTCTAAGTTGGCACTAGAGTTTTGTGGGCCTTTTGAGATACTTGAAATACTAGGGTCAGTGACCTATAAGTAGTCCTTACCTCCATCAGTAAAAGTTCATGATTTTTTCCATGTTTCTTTTCTTAAAATATATGTGTATGATTCTAATCATGTGATTGATTGGTTTGTGCTATAGGTGGAACTAGAGGGAGAGTTCCATCCAAAGCCACTATGCCTTCTAGACCAAAGGAGTCTCATGCTCTGGAACCAAGCAATAGAGAAATGAAAAGTGTAATGGAGGAAATTTGGGCCCAAATAAGCCACTTTGGAAATTGTTGATACAATGTAGGCATCATATCCCTTTTTGTTTGTTGGTTGAAGAAAATGTATATATATGATTGAAAATATTTTATAGAGTTGTGTGTATAAAGCTCCATAAAGTAGTAAGTTGTTTTCTCGACATGTCTTGTGTGTTTTTTATGGACACATAACACTGAGGATGATGTTCCCCTAAGGGGAAGGGGTTTTTGACAGCCCTTGGTTAGTTTCCACTTGTGAATAATTTGTAAATGTTTGACAAGTTTGGGCTGAGTAAGGGTCACAGATTCTAGAGACTAGGAGGTTTCTTATTGGGATGGTGTAATTTTCCTTAATGTAGGGAAATTTGAATTGTTTGGACAACCATTGAAGGTTGGTTGTTGTGTGATTTTCTTGAAATAAGTTCATAATTTATGGCACTATAAGATAAATATGTACTCCATGCTTTCCTTGGGGGACTTGACTAGGAAAAAGGAAAAAAATTCGTGGAGGTTGGGGGTCGCGGAGGCAGTTGGAAAAACAATATAAGAGAACCACCATGGAGGAGAGCAGGGAAACAATTTGGACATAGGCACATGCAAGGGAGCACACATTGGAAAACTATGAATAAAGGAGACAAAGAAGAATGTTCTATGGTAGTGGAGGTTGGATGGGAAAAAGAAAAAATAGGCAAAGCCTATGCATGGTAAGGAAGAGAAAATCTTTGTGTTTCCTGAAAAAAGATGGATATTTTGAATAGATTGGTAGCTGGGAGGCTTCATGAAGCTTGTAGAAAATAAAAATCACATGGATTAATTGATTTTTGTTGGAAATATTAGCATAAGGAGGCCTCTCAGGTGAGGACAATTGCCTCATGTTTCCATTTCAGGTAGAGGGTGGAGATGGCTTTCTATAGAGTCCCTTAAATGCTAGGGTGGAGGTATTGTTCCTTCGATTCATGGAAAGAGGAATTTTGGAGCCTTTATTGTTGTGTTTGATTTATATTGGGTTCTAGAGTCCCTTTTGCAGGTGAAACCATTGTGTTATATGTTTCAAGGTGCAAGTGAACCCTCTATATTCCCTATATTTTATGAGTTGTTGAGAAATTGAAGGGTGGAGGCAACAAGTCTCTTGATTCCCTATGGATTTTGTTGACTAATATTTGGCTGGTGGGTGGAGTTCGGAGTACCTCTGGAGTGCCTATTTTAATTCGTAGTCAATGTTCAATCCATTGAGCAAAACCACCTCAATCTTTGGAATCTAGCTCGGGGGTGACAACTACAAGTGAGAACTAGCTACAACCTGTCTATGGTTGGGTGGAGAGTATATATATATATATATATATATATATATATATATATATATATATATATATATATATATATATATATATATATATATCTATATATATATATATATATATATATATATCTATCTATATATATATATATGTATATATATATATATCTATCTATCTATATATGTATATATATATATATACATATATACATACATATATATATATACATATATACATACATATATACATACATACATATATATATATATATATATATATACATATATATATATATACATACATATATATATATATATATACATATATATACATATACATATAATATACATATATACATATATACATATATATATATATATACATGTTCAAACTATTAAGTTAATATTATGTTCAATGCCTCAATGATAAACGGTTCACTTGTGAATTAAGAGAAAGAATCTTTGTCCATTGTTCCTTGTGACTATGAAATTGAAATAACACTTTATATGTAGGGATATGTCTACTTATATAGTGATAAATGCATTGAGCGATCATAAATGTTTAGTAAAGTGTCTGCAATTCGACTAGGAAGGAGACTTCCTCTTTATCTATGGAATGTTGATCTCTTTGTCACCTTCTTGGGTACTATAGGACTTATGGATTCTTTTATAAGTTTTGTTAATATATTTTCCCCTCAAATGAGACTTTTATATCTCTAATATGAGTTTGACCTATTCCTTCTAAATCCTTATGAAACAAAGGGACGAAAAACTTCTATGAGCCTAAATGGTCAAGCCCTTATGCCGCGTCTCACATTCTATCCATTGAGAACCTAGGAAGAGTAACCGTATTCTAAGCTCAAGGGAGATAACACCACTGTTTGCCTAAGAAAACCTTAATGACAATGGTCGAGTTATGGTCAAAATCCAAATGATTATAGAACCATCATAACTGAGCCATGGTCGATTTCTTTCACAATTTGCTCACAATGAAAAAACAAGTGGAAGACCTAATATTAAGACCCTTGTTCACTTAAGCATTATCACAAGGATACACAAACTTTACGTAAAGGAGGGAACTTGGGGTGATGAGTCCTAAAGGTTTCATTACCAAACCTCATAATGAAATGCACAAAAGGAAGCTTGAGAAGCTTGGGATGACCAAGACTAGGATGACCTATCAGAGTCATCAATGTGGAAGCACCTGGGGTGAGTTGGAGCTTGCTCATTGAATGATAGGAAAAAAAACACCCATATGGGAGGTTTATCACATTGTTAAAAGGTTAAGGCAGGGGTTTAGTTAGACTAGAAATTGATGCGAAAATAAGAAGAAAATTCCCATCCCGGACACTGTCTCCTGGGATGTAGCCTTGCATGACTCTTAAGAAATATTCAAGATGAATCAACAACAAGGTGTCATGGGAGAAGTGGACTTGAGGGTGTTGTTGGAGATACCCATTGTGAGATGACACTTGGAGCAGAGTCATCAAAGCTATTAAGTAAGAGTGGGAGTCGTGGGGCAATACAAAGGTTCTGTCAATATAGAGTGGCCAACTGGAATGCATAAGCCTAGAAGTTGGTCCATGTTAGTTGAAAGTTGAGGCTAATTGTAGAAACACGCCATCCCACTTACCGACCAATGGGGTGGCTACCTACTTTCCCAAATCCTCAAGTAATGTTAGAGGAATGGGATAATAAATCAAAAAGTGTCCTTTACTCGTTTGAATTATCAAATTTTGATCTAAGGTTTGGACACATCTTTTAAGCTTCTCATCTAATCTGCAAAGCTTTATAGTCAAGGCCTATTAACCCTATATATATATATATATATATATATATATATATGTCATGATTCTTGGCTTGAGTCCTCCCCCTTTAATATTTGAATTACCTATATAAATATATGAATGTATATGGCGCTCCCATGCATGACTAAATCCAACGACCATGGGTTAACCACATTGTCCAAAAACTTTAACGTTGGCTCTCCTTATGCCTTAAGAATGACCATCGGGGACACATCATCCTGTTTCCCCATCCCAACAATTTCCTAAGTGCACACCTTTGTTACCTGCCAGGGTCTTTCTTGTTGGGTTGGGTTATATTCTTTCCACGACTAGCCCACGTAGTTAACTGCGGAGTTAGAAGGGGGTAGAGTCCCCCTTCGTTGCGTCAATTTCATAGCGGGGGGAGTCACAGGGGGTTTTAGGGGTGCAGGTAACCCCACTCTATGGGATCCAGGGTAGCGCCCAGGAAAATTTTGGTTTTGGAGCGTATATTAGGTTGGGCAGACCTACATATGGTTTTGTGCATGTTTTTCACACATGGTTTTAGACACAATGGTTTTCGGTCCATGGTATTGGATGCTTCGGAATGTATAAATATGTATTGTAACATTGAAAGGAACATAATGAAAATCAAGCTGGTAGTCCTGGTTTTGGGATCCAAGGGAAAATATTTGTGTATATGTGTTTTATGTGTTATGCTCTCACATTTTTTATTTTCTGTGTTTTAGAATTCGTATGCAAGTAATTTATGTACGGGGTTAAAACCAAAATTTGGTATCAGAGTTGTTTTGGCTTCAAAGGGATGCATTTGTTGCTAAGGGGTTTCGCTTGGGCCTATGGTAGACCCCGTTCAGTGGGATATTTTCGGGATCGATTCTGGTGGTGAAAGAAGATGGCAAGCAGTGGAAAGATAGAGATCGATAAATTTAATGGTCAGAGTTTTGAGTTGTGGAAATTCAAGATGGAGGATTTGTTGGTGGATAAAGACCAGTGGATCGTGGTAGATCCGGGTACTAACCAACGAGAGTGTCTGATGAAGAATGGAAGAAGTTGGATCAAGAAGAAAAGAGTTCAATACGATTGTGTGTCTCAGATTTAGTATTGCTAAATGTATCAGGGGAAGCTACGGCGAAGGCTTTGTGGGAAAAGTTAGGGACTTTGTACCAATCTAAGTCTCTCATGAATAAACTTTTCCTACAAAAAAAGCTGTATAATCTGAGGATGAAAGATGGAGACTCGGTGACAGATCATATGAATGTGTTTAATACTATGGTAAGTCAGTTATCGTCTATTGAGCTCAAAATTTTAGATTAAGATAAGTGCATTAGTTTGTTGTGTTCTCTACCAGATTCGTGGGATAGTATGGTTATTGTAATAGGTAGTAATGCAACTACCTTGCCGTTTGATGAAATAGTCTCATCCTTGCTGATGGAGGAGATGAGACGGAAAAATATGGAGAGCCAGAATGATGATGCCTTGTCTGTACGAGGATGGTCCCAAAACATAAACAAAAATAAGTCATCGAGTGGGAGATCTAAATCTAGAGGGAGATCTAAATCTCCAGGAAAACCTATAAAAGTGGTGTGCTGGAAATGAGGAAAGGAAAGGCACTACAAAAGGGACTGTAAATCTAAAGCTCTTGACAAAGGAAAGGGATCTGATGATTCTCCTTCTGTAGAGGTGAAAACCACCTCAAATGAAGGTGGGGATGTGTACTTGGCATCTTCAAGTACACATTTAGATCATGAGGCATGGTTGATTGACTCAGGTGCATCCTTGCACTTCACTCCTGATAGAGAGTGGTTCTGCGAGTATGGGAAATACGATGGTGGTGATGTCTTCTTAGGGGATGATAGGAAGGCTAGAATCGTTGGTCGCAAAAAAATAAAGTTGAAGTTGCAAGGTGGAAGGGTTATAACACTTCCAGGTGTTCTACATATTCCTACATTGGCCGAAAATCTAATTTATGTAAGCAAGCTGAATGATGCAGGTGTAAAAACAGTGTTCGAGAAGGATACCTACAAGATGGTTTGGGGAGCACTGGTATTGATGCGGGGAGTTCAGGTTGGAACTCTGTACAAGCTGCAAGGTAGCACTGTTGTTGATGGGTGCAACAGTTCTGTGGTTCCTGAAAGTGGAGCAGAAAATCTAGTGGTCTCTGGAGAGAAGACCATGCTGTGGCATAAAAGGCTTGGACATATTGGAGAGAAGGGCCTTTGAATACTTGGTGGTAAAGGTATGGTAGAAGGTATGAGTAATAGCTCTCTGGATTTTGATTTCTATGAAAATTGTTTATATGGGAAGAAATCAGTTGAGTTTCCCCTCTGGTGGTAAGAGGGCGAAACATATATTAGAGCTTGTGCAGAGTGATGTGTTTGGACCTCTGAAGGTTCCATCACTAGGTAAGTCTGTGTATTATGTATCATTTATATATCACTTCTTAAAGAATACATGGATATATTTTCTTGAGAAGAAATCTGGAGTCTTTGACAGGTTTAAAGAATTTAAGGCTCTGGTGGAAAACCAAACAAAGAAGAAGATAAAGGTGTTGAGGACAGATAATGTTGGAGATTTTTGCAGTAGGGAATTTGAAGAATTTTGTAAGAAGTGTGATATAGCACGGCAGAAGGCTACTCCAACCTCAGCAAAATGGAGTTGTAGAAAGAATGAACAAGACGTTGATGGAAAGGGCAAGAAGCATGCTCAGTGGTGTTGGGTTAGGACAGGAATTCTGGGCAGAGGCGGTGGAGATAGCATGTTACCTAGTCAACAGATCACCTTCATCAGCATTGGAGGATAAGACTCCACAAGAGGTATGGACTGGTAAGAAACCCTCTCTTTCACATCTGAGGGTATTTGGATGTGATGCATATGTACATGTTCCAAAGGAGAAATGAACCAAGTTGGATAGTAAATCTGAAAAGTGCATATTTATTGGGTATAAGGATGGTTTAAAGGGTTATAAGCTTTGGAACCTAGTAACAAGGAAGGTTGTGTATAGTCGAGATGTGATGTTCAGAGAGGTGAAAGATGTTATTAAACATGAAGTCCAACCAAAGGAACCTGAGAAGATAGAGTTTGAGCTAAAGGAGGAAGAATCAGACTCTACAGTAGAGGAGGAATCAGAAGATGAAGAGCCACAAACTCCGGGTGTGAGAAGATCAGTTCGAGAAAGAAGGCAACCAGAAAGGTATAGTCCATCTACTTTCTGTTCAAATTTTGATTTATTTATTACTGATGATGATCCCAGAACTGTGAAGGAAGCAGTAGATTCAGAGGATGGAAAACTCTAGAAAGAGGCCATGGTTGATGAAATGGCATCTTTGCACAAAAATGAGGTTTGGGATCTGGTGGAGTTGTTGGTTGGAAGGAAACCCATTGGCAACAAATGGGTGTTCAAGAAGAATACAAATGCAGAAGGAAAGGTAGAGAAATACAAAGCTCAGTTGGTAGAAAAAGGTTATTCCTAGGTGCTTGGAATTGATTTTGGTGATATTTTTTCTCATGTTGCCAATGTAACTTCTATTAGATTACTTTTATCTGTTGTTGTTGCTTTTGATTTTGAGGTAGAATAGATGGATGTGAAGACAACATTTCCTCATAGGGATCTGGAAGAGGAGATATACATGAAGCAACCTGAAGGCTTTGTGGTGATGGGCAAGAAAGAATTGGTATGCAAGTTAAAGAAGTCTTTGTATGGGTTAAAACAGTCACCAAGCATGTGGTATCAGAAATTTGATACATTTATACGAGGACTTGGCTTCACCAGAAGAAAATCAGATCACTGTGTGTATTTTAAATTAATTGGTGACCGTGTTAATTATCTGGTCTTGTATGTGGATGATATGTCGTTGGTTGGAAATGACAAAGAAATTATCCAGGATTTTAAGACCCATTTGTCCTCCAAATTCAACATGAAAGATCTTGGTGCTACAAAATATATTTTGGGCATGGAAATTAAAAGAGATCAGACAAAGAGGAAGCTCTGGTTAAACCAGAGGAAGTATGTCGAGACAATATTGTAGAGGTTTAATATGCAGGGTATTAAACCGATGAAGGTTCCTATTCCTGTAGGTGTAAAGTTATCTGCTGAACAGTGTCCCAAGACACAAGAAGAGGAAGAGGACATGTCTCATGTTCCATATGCAAGTGCAATCAGTAGCTTGATGTATGCGATGGTCTGTACTAGACTAGACATTGCACATGCAGTGGGAGTATTGAGCAGGTTTATGTAAAAACCAGTGAAGGAGCACTGGATAGTAGTGAAGAGGGTTTTCAGGTATTTGTGTGGCACTATTGATTATGGTTTGTGCTACCAAGGAAGACTAGGATTGGACATAGTGTTGGATATTCATGGCTTTGTTGATGCAGACTGGGCTGGAGATCTAGATCAGAGAAGATATACAAGTGGGTATGTGTTTAACCTATTTAGAGGTGCAGTCAGTTGGATGAGTAAGAAACAATCTATAGTGGCACTATCAACTACAGAGGCAGAATACATGGCAGCCACTCATGCAAGCAAGGAAGTAGTTTGGTTGCAAAGATTGTGTTCAAGTATGGGGTTAGTACAGGGAGTTATAAGGATAGACTATGACAGCCAAAGTGCAATTTTATTAGCAAAGAACCTTGCATATCATTCAAAGACAAAACACATTGATGTTCAGTATCACTTTGTCAGGGATATGATAGAAGACAAAAGCGTGTTACTGGTAAAGGTGGACACTTTAAAGAATACTGTGGATGCATTGACAAAATCTGTGAGCTCTAAGAAGTTCTCATGGTGTAGAGAAACAATGGGTGTTGTAGGGCTGGATAAATGACTAAGCTCTCTTGTGGCCCCCTGTGGAAAGAAAACAACAAGTGGGAAAATGTTGCGTTGTGTTATATTCTTTCCACGACTAACCCACGTAGTTAATCGAGGGGTTAGAAGGGGGGCGAAGCCCCCCCTTCATTGCGTCGATTGCGTAGTGGGGGGAGTCACAAGGGGTTTGAGGGGTGTAGGTAACCCCACTCTATGGGGTCAGAAAATTTTGGTTTTGGACCATATATTAGGTTGGGCAGACCTACTTACGGTTTTGTGCATGTTTTTCGCACATGGTTTTGGACGCGATGGTTTTCGGTCCATGGTATTGGATGCTTCGGCATGTATAAATATGTATTGTAACATTGAAAGGAACATAATGAAAAATAAAGCTGGTGGTCCCAGTTTTGGGATCTAGGGGAAAATCTCTATGTATATGTGTTTTATGTGTTAGGCTCTCGCATTGTTTATTTTCTGTGTTTTAGAATTTGTATGCAGGTAATTTTTGTACGGGTTTAAAACCTACATTTCTAACGGTCTTGCATGTATAGTGGGGTCACACAACCTCCTTCCCCATTGGTCTTCCTCTCCACTGTTGGTTACCACCACAACCCATGCTATGTCACCCCGATTTCTTTTGTCTCGACTTACTCCTATGTTGCACCTATTAATAATTCCGGGGTCATTCTGTCAAGATGATTTTTCACGTGGTCCCACCATACATTAATCCATGATTGATGACAAATTCCATGCCAACTGCTATTTTTCCAATACCACTTCACCCCAATACCTTGTCGATTTAAGACGTGCAAGTTCTAGGTAAATCCCTGCTCGTTTAAACAGTGAATCCATCAAAGGCATTTCTGATAGGGTAAAGTGTACAACGATTATGGGGATGTCACCCCTCAGAATGGGTGATAAGTAGAAACCACGAATTGGTAGATTGAAAACCTATATTCATTCTGACAGGGTCAATCCCATTTACAAAACTTCTAAGTGCACCCCTGAGATAGGAAATTTCTAGTTCCTCATGACTACCAGTGGTACTGTTGACATGTGTTTATGATACAAGTGGGGCCTGTCCCTCCAGGATCTCCACAATATCACTTCGCCATGTAATCATGATACACTTCCAACTTCTCCTTCATGCACCTACGGTATGAGATCCCAGGGACAAGTCATCCCGACACCACCACCCCAACACTTTATGCAACCTCCCCTTTTGAGAGCATGGTAATTATCGATGACACTATTTGTTTCATGGGATCCATTCCCATCCAATAGGACCATCCTCTACCTCCAAGATGTAGGCCTAGCTGGCCTAGCGCCCCGTATTTTAATCAATGCTTTAGGGGTATGGCCCCTGACCCATGTGGCTAGTGGTACATACCTCCACATATATCTCTCTCCTAATTAGTACACCATCATGGCATTGCCATGGCACCATATGATGACTCACCTCACTCTCTTCCTTGGGCATGCCTGTGCCTGCTCTAGGTTTACACCTTCAAGCAAACCTCGTAGATGGGTCCTCCTTGCACAAATCACAACGCACCTCAGCTTACGTCGAGGCCATCCTGGCCTAGCCTCATGTCATCATGTGTCCTATTATAGTTCCTTTTTAAAAATTTATGGGATCTTTGTACTACGGGATGAGATGGATGGTGTGCTCTGCTCCAATCAATGGAAATTCCTTCCACCCCGAGCAGGAGCCTAGCTAGCCCAGTGCCTTATCATCTCTATTCTGTTTTCTCATGCATCCTCATGAACCACCAAGAATTAATCATTTGACCAACTTGTTAAGTGGCCCACCTCTTAGCTAATGACATAACTATTAAGTTGTTATGTCTGCCAACACATCCTAGTTGACACCATCCCTTCCAATCCCTTTTTCTATGCAAATTAAACTTCTGAGATAGAGGTTATGGGCCACATCACCTTCCCTTCAACCAGTAGTGATGAAGGGGCATCTGGGTGCACCAATAAAAGTCCTCCACGGCTTGGGTTCTTCTTCATATTAAAGGCTAAGGTTTATCTGATTCATTTATAAGATTAAGGCTTCACCTAACCTTGCCGCAATGCACTCTGCGCAAAACTTCGTGCTTCAAGCATGGATTCATCCATGGCTTGGTTGAGGTGGATTTGCAAATAACTTAATTTGTGCCAGTATTCCGTCATGACCATAAATTCTTTCTAAATAACACTTAGTTGCTATTCTCCTGAGCTTACATGGGATCTATTTCTCCCTAGCCCACAGGGACAGGGAGTTCCAAGTATGCTTGTGTTGGTGATCCGTCAGTTACCCTCTGCTGAGGTTGGGAAATAAACTACTAATGGGCTTCCACCTCTCTTTCCACACGCCAAGGAACATCAAATGGTTCTCGACATCCCTGTAGCTTACAACACCTTCACTAGCTACATTATGGTTCTTTTTGAAGACCTTTAGGAAATTTGACCCCATGGAATGGAATAGACAATGATGTACAACATGAGATGGTTCAACAACGACGTTGATGAAGCAAGGGTACCTTTTGTTGAAAATGCATGGTTGATGGAGCCCTTGATTCAAAGTCATAGGTTAATATAGTTAAGACAGGAATTCATACTCGACATCAAAACAATGCCACATAATTGTATTATGACTTGTAGCCAACATATGTACATTGACCTTGTTGAAACAGTTTGTCTTGAATGTAACCATTACACATTGATAGAAAGATTACTTATATTAAATATTGTTATGGTTCAGTGATAATATTTGTAGATATTTTCAATGCCTTCAAGGCTTGCAATGTATGTTATTCATTTTCCATATTAGAACACATTCGCGTATTTCATAACCACATCATTTCAACCCAGAAATGAAACATGTTCTTTGCTTTCATAAACACCATTTAAATCTAGAAATGCAATACATATTTATTAGACATATACACACCATTTTAGTACATAAATGAAAACACATGTTGAGTGACATTGAAAATACATAAGAACACTTACCTTGTAATGTTTTGGGAAACTGAGTCAGGGACAAGGACTCTCCACACAAACATAGACAACTACAACCAAGCTCACTTGCAGTTATCACCCCTAAGCCATATTTTAGAGACTGAGGGGCTTGTTTAAAGGACTAAAACAACAACTTACATCTGAAATGGAGACTCTAGAGGACCTCCTTCCTCCACCCACCAACCACTCAGAAGTCCATTAATATACAAGGAATCTGGAGACCAATTGTCTCCACCCTCTAGCTATTAAATGGCAACCAATCAATGCATACAGGGAATCCAGAGGCTTTCTATCTCCACCCCAAGTACACAAGAAATCCAAAGGCTTCTTCTCCACCCAAGTACACACAAGGAATCCAAAGGCCAACCCCTCCATCTAAAGAGTGTTAAGAGATTCGATAGAAGCAAGTCTCCACGCAAAACATAGTGGTTCCACCCACCCTAAGTAATCCAAAACCCATTGTAGAATCAAAACAAGAAAGGCTTCTAAGGCCCTCCTCCAGGAATCCAAGGACACAATCCTCCACCCACACCATCAAGGGAATCCAAAGAAAACGATCTCCACCCTCTGGCTTTACATGGACTCAACAGGAATTGCTCCTCAGCAAGGAGAGACCATCTTCCTGCCAATCATGCCAACCAAAATATTGCCTTTTGTCTTCTTTTCTCTTCAAAAATCCATCATCTTCTTCCTCTACTACCTTATCAATGTTTCTTTAATGGCTTCCTTCCTTCGTACGTGAATGAGCGAATGATCCTTCCCCATATGAGGTTGAACCCTCTCTTTTCTCTATTTTTTTCTTTCTACTCTGGCATTTACTCTCATGTCCTTACTGCATTGCAATGTTCTCCAATAAAACATGGTCCTCATACATCTCTTTGCATCCCATTTAATTTCAGGAACCATTTTTAGTAAAAACATGTACCAACAACCTTTAGTAGCTACTGAAAACAGTTTAGATTTCCTCCACAATGAAACCTTACACATCCCAAGAAAGCCACCTCCTCAGGTCTGGAATCAGTGTCACTTTTTGTCTTGGCCCTTTTAACATAGTTTTTAAAATTCTTACATTACATTTTATGAAGATACCTAGTTTAGGGTTGTCACAAATGCCTCCCCCTTGAGGGAACGTCAACCTTTGTTTTCTTCTACTCATATGAAACACATGGAAACTAAATAAAACATATATTGTTATATGGAGCTTTATATACACAACTTTGTACAATATTTACAAATAAACACACATTTGTCTCATCCAACAAACAAAAATGGGTATGCTTCTCTCATGGATTCATCCATTTCCCAAGTGGTTTCCTCTGGCCCAAGGTGCCTTCACTGCGCTTTGAATTTCTTCCTGGCTCGATTGTATAGCGTGAGATTCCTCCAATATAAAATTCACAATAGGTTGGCTGGAACTCTCCCTCTAGCTCCACTTGTAGCACAAACCAATCAATCACATGATTAGAATATTTTAAATATATTTTAAGCAAGGAAACATGGAAAACATCATGAACTTTAACTGATGGAGGTAAAGCCAACATGTATGCATATGATCCAATCCTCTCATGGATCTCAAAATTCCCACAATACTATGGTGCCATCTTGCACATGACCCAAACTTTAGAGAACCCTTCTTGGGTTTAATTCTCAAATAAACATGTTCCCCTAATTATAACTCCTTTTGCACCCTATGCTGGTCTAGATAGCTTTTCTACCTATCCTAAGTCACTTTTAAATTTTGTTTGATAATCTAAATTTCCTTCTCCATTTCCTTGAGCATATTAGGCCCAAAAAGGACCCTTCTCACTGGATCACTCTAGCTGATAGGAGTATTGCAACTCTTGCCATACAATGCCTCAAATGGACTCATTTTTATTTATTCTTGGTATTCATTGTTATATGAAATCTCCACAAGTGGAAATTACTCCTCGCAGTTATTGGACTGATGCATTATATATATCCTCAACATGTCCTCGAGGATCCTATTTTTCCTCTCTATTTTTCCATATTTTTGTGGATGATATGTTGTACTAAATGCCAACTCGGTCCCCAAACTTGCAAATAGTTCCTTCCAAAACATTGAAGTGAACTTAGCATATTAGTCTAATATAATCTTCTTAGGGATACCATGCAATCTCAAAATCTCATTTATGAAGATTTGTGCCACTTCACTATTAGAATTAGTGGAATTAACTGCTACAAAATTGGACACTTTGCTCAAATTGTCAATTTCCACCATGGTTGCATCATGCTTCCTAGAGTTTCTAGGATAATCTGTGATGAAATCAAAATAAATTACCTCCCACTTCCATTCCAAAATGGGAATGGGATACAATAGCCCCGTTGGATGCTTGTATTTTGCCTTCACTCACTGGAATTCTATGCAATTAGCCATGAAAATCCGCCACTTCTTTCTTTAAGTTTAGCCAATAATAATACTTTTTAATGCACGTGAGGGTCTTTTGGTACACTGGATGGCCTGAATAAGGCTTGACATGAAACTCCTTCATTATGAGTCTCTTTAATTCATCATTATTTGGCACATAAATTCTATTTTTAAACCTAATTAGGTTGTCCTCAGTGAGGTGATATTCCTCATCCTCACCACCACGTAGCAACTTTTCTCTTATTTGTTGGTATATTTCATCACGTTGTCTTATATTTTTTACCCTTTCTACAAAGTCTTTTTTATAAGAACTTACAATTATCAAGTGATTCACATGAATAATTGTGTTAAGAGCATCAAGAACCTTATTTTCTTTGCCTTCAATGTACTTGATTTCAAATTCAAACTCACTGAGTATGGCCAACCATCTAGCCTATCTTGCATTCAACTTGGGTTTAGCAAACAAATACTTCAACCCACTATGGTCTTTCATAAGGGTAAATATTCTACCAAGGAGGTAATTCCTCCACATTTTGAAAGCATGAATGATGGAATCCATCTCTAGATCATAAGTCGCATAACTTACCTCATGCTCATTTAACTTTTGAGACTCATAATGTATTACCTGTCCTTCCTGCATTAAGACTCTACTAAGTCCTTCCCTGCAGGCATCTGTGCACACCATGAAATATTTGTTAGGATCTGCAATCCTCAACACTGGTGCATTTGTGAGAAATTGTTTCAACTACTCAAATCTTGCTTCACATTGAGTTGTCCACTAAAATTTATTTCATTTTCTCTACAAGGATGTGATAGGATGGCCTATCTTGGAGAATTTTTTAATATATCTCCTATAATAACCCTCCAATCCCATGAATGATTTGACCTCATTCACATTCCTTAGGGTTGGCCACTCCGTTATGGCTTTGATCTTATCAGGATAAATTGATATCCCATCTTGGGAGACAATATGCCCCAAATAATGTATTTATGACTAGAAGAATTCACATTTACTGAGCTTTTCATAAGGCTTGTGCTCCCTTAGTAATTGTAGCACTGCAGCCAAATGTTTTTAATGCTCTTCTTCAATTCTTGAGTACAGTAATATATCATCAACAAACACAATGACAAACTTTTCCAAATAATGATGCAACACATTGTTCATTAAACAGAAGAATGGTGCAGGGGAATTAGTAAGCCCTAAGGATACCAATACAAACTCATAGTGCCCATATATTGTCCTAAAACTAGTCTTATGAATGTCCTCCTCCTTGATCCTTGATGATATCCAGACCTCGATTCAATATTGGATAACATGTTTTCTCCTATGAGTTGATTAAAGAGATCATAAATTCTTGGCAATGGGTACCTATTCTTTATGGCCACTGTATTTAATCGTTTGTATTCAATACACAATCAAAGGGTTCCATCCTTCTTCTTTACAAATATTATGGGAGATCCCCATGGAGACACACTCGACCTTACGTATCCTTTGTCTATCATATTTTTTAGCTGCAATTTTAGCTCCACCAACTTAGCGGTACTCATCATGTACGATGCCTTGGATGTCGGTGCTGATCTAAGTACCAAATCAATATATAAATAAACCTCTCTATGAGGAGGTAATCTAGGAACCTCCTTTTGAAACACATATGCATATTGTTGCAGAACCGAGTACCTTAACTTTTCAACAGTTTCTTTTACTTATTATCAACGTTTCTAACATCCTTCTCATCGCCTAAGATTTGCACTACAAACATCATGCACCCCTTTTTGCTGCTATGTTTGGCTTGCATAACCCTAATCATCCTTACTAAGGTAGGTTTTTTCCTACCTAGAAAAACTCCGCTTTTTCCTTGCTCATCTAAGCATTTAATTTCATTTTTATAACATTCCACCTTAGCTTTGTGCAAGTACAACCAGTCCATTACCAATAATTACTGTATGCACCCAATGGAAACACATTAAGATGATCTTTTGTAGGCATGCAATTGAGCTCGAATGTACATGATCTCACCCAATGATTAATATTTCTTTTGGTTATGGTTTCCAATTGAACCAACCATGGTTCTTCATGTAATTCCTTTGACCAAATTGCATTTTTCAACAAGCTTTGGGATAAAATAGCAGAAATTAGAACTTGAATTGATTAAAATAGAAACAATTTGATCACACAATTTACCTTCCATCTCAATGATGGATGCTTGTCAGTCATCTATAGATGCATAAATTCTGGGAATTCCTCGAGCCACATCACTCACTATGTGATCTTCTTGGGAATTGTAAATCTTTGGCCCAACATTCTATTGATGTGGACAGTCTCTCTTCATATGGTTTTCACCACTGGCTCTCGACCTTTAAGGTTAAACTTCCCTGTTGTTGGCCACTGCGTATTTATTTTAACAACAATACTATTCTTCTAGTGAGCTTTCTTTGCAAGGGTTGGATGGTTACCTTCCTTCTTTCCTAAAATTTTCTTAGGCCAACACTTCTTATGTGCAACATTGTTCTTTGCCTACCAATTACCTTTAACTTTTAGCCTGTGTTTTTCCTACTGATAGTAGTGCTTCAACTTCTTAATAGCATCCTTTAGAGTTAGTGGTTCCAACAACTCAAATTTATTTTGAAATGCCATAAGCAGTCCACTAACAAATCTTTGAATCTTAGCTTTCGCATCCTTGAGATATGGCACATACCTTAATAGCTCTAGGAACTTGGTGACATATTCATCATGTCTTAATTGACCCATCTTGAGTTCATATAACTCTTTTGCCTTTCCATCATAATAATGCTCCAACAAATATTTCTATCTGAATATATTTTCAAATCTTGCCCAAGTTAACTCTTTTTCAATAATGCCTCTAGCATTCTTCAAATATTCCCACCATATGTCTGCTTTTCCTTTCAAGTTGAAGGTGGAAATTATAACTTTCATATTTTTAGAATAATCATGAATTCTGGAAAATTTCATCATGCCCAACATCCATGCTTTTACATCCTTTAATTTCTTGATTTCCCCATCAAATTTGGGTGGCTTGGTCTTCTTGAATTCCTCATACATACAATTCTTTTCCTTTCTTCCTAAATGATGATGATGATAATGATGGGAGTGATGATGGTGCTTCTTGGTAGCAGAACTAGATGGTCTTCTAGAATGATGGACATGTGTGTTGGTTCTTCCTCTTAGGGTGCTCAAAGGTGCATTTCCTAACACAGCGTCTTCACTTTCATGCCTATGTCTCTTCCTATACTTGCTACCACCTGCCCCATTTGTATTCTCTTTTGACTCCCAAGGGTTCCTCCTATCTCTATGACTGGCCCTCATTTCAAATTGCCTCTACCTCTGCATATCTGAGAGACTTTGCAGGAGGACTATGTTTATCTCAACTTGTCTCTCTTGAGCTCTTACCAACCTCTCATTATCTGCTTTGAAGCTTCTAACTTCGCCCCTTAGGCTTCTTAGATTATTTAACCAATATAGAGAGTGAATCCCTCCCCCTTGGTGAACTAAACTTTCTGTTTCATTGGCCCTAACCCATTCATTTCCATGTTGTCACTAATCAAAGTTGTACTGCACCATGCTAGTCACCATCTCATGTTTATTCTTGCCTTATGTTTCTTGTGATGTATTTTCCATCACACACATTATTAGATATTTCATGTAACAAATAAATAAACACAAACATGACCATGAATTTCACATGGAGAAATCACTGCTATTCTTGCTATGACAAAACATCCATGTTAGTATGAAATCATATTTAACATTTTAAATGCCTTAATCATATCACAAGAAATATCACTGTTAGCACATAATTAATAAATAAATGACATATTTATGCCCATGATCATGCTCTTATATATTTGTTGGTTTTATGCAACCAAAACAATGTAGAAATTAGGTTGTGAATTTGCAACTACTCATGAAACTTTAATCAAAATCACAAGACACAGATCTACACTACTACTCTGCAGACATTATTTCATGATTTAGAACAAAAATATCAAATATTCAAGAAGGAATAACACACATTTAACAAGTATTTTTATCTATGGAAAGCAATCTACTAAAAACCCCAATGTGTCTTGCATTAATCAAATGAAATAGAGATGTATTACAATTTATTTTCTCAACTAAGCTCACCCTACAAGTGCACAACCTATCTCTCTTCTCACTGAAGGCCTCTAACCTAAACTTCGTAAGGTTTTCCCTCATCTTGAGCTCTTATTTCCTTGCATTATTCCTTGAGGAATTATCCCCTATTATTGAGGAAATTCCTTCAATTGAATTGTGCAATTCCTTTAGGTTGATCATCTGACTACATGCAACATTTGTACAGTCAAGACTAGTCTATAACTGATGTTACACTGCCTTGGTTTTTCCAACTCAACTGGGTAAATCAAATTCTCTTCATGCACTAGATATTTTCATTTGATTGATCAATTAAATGAATGATCATTGAGTTTTACTGAAGTCTCATTGCTTAACTGGCCTTCCACTAGTCTCTCCAAAAGTTGGAATTAGTTTAACTAAAAAAAATTGAGATAATTGACCTTCATTGCTACAAATTAGCAATCACACATGAAAAACTGAACTCTAACTCATCAAACCCAAATTTATTTAGTAAAATGGGTGACATAAGCCATGTCACACAATTTAACATCATCCAAGTTGTCTCATGATGCAAAAATTCAAAATTTTCTCAATTTAATCAAGGCAAAATCAAATTGAGAATTTCTTGCTGCATTTTTCAACACTGCCTCTTAGCAAGAAAGAGATTATCAACCACCCATATCCTACACCTGTGGAAGTTGAGCTTCCCTATTGAAAATGCCTTTCTCAAAATATCAACATCGTGTTCCTCTGTCAGAATGTACTGCAACAACATTATCTACCTCTACACATTGTCTCATAAATGGCGATACCAGATATCTGTATGCTTGGATCGATCGTGAAAAACAAGATTTTCAGAGAGCTTGATGCAACTCTGATTATCACAATAGATCATAGTTGGATCCATCATCTGACCAAACAATACAAAAAGTATCTTTCTCATCTAGATCACCTCACATGTTTCTTGACTGGCACCCATGTATTATTCTTTTGTCGAGCTGAGTGCCACAAATATTTTCTTCCTGTTGTACCAACAAACCATTGTGTAACCAACACTAAAAATCCCACCTGATATACTCTTTCGGTCTAATGGAATCCCCAACCAATATGCTTCTGTGAAGCCACATAGCTTCACTCCCTCTGCTTATATGTACCATAGTCCAAACTGGGTAGTGCCGCTAAGGTACCATAGAACATGCTTAGTTACCCTCCAAAATAATTTGGTTGGCCTAACCATAGCTTTTCTTAGCTAGTTGACTACATAGCACATATTTGGTCATGTTTTCACAAGATAAATTGGTGAACCCACGAACTTCCAATAAAAAATATCATCCACTTCCTCACTTGAAGTGGCATCTTCTTTACTCCAGTTGGTCTCTAAATGTGTCTCCATGGGTTTGCAATTGTCGATATGGAATCTATGAAGTATCTTGTTGGCATACTTTCCCTAAGAGACAAATAGTTCCCCATTACCTTGCCATACTTCCAATCCGAGGAAGTAGTACATGATACCCATGTCCTTCATTTCAAACTCTCTTACAAGGTCCTCCTTGCAAGATCTTATCAACCTCTCATCACCAGTTAAAATCAAGTCATCAACATATAAGACAATAATCAACAATTTAACTTCGACCAAGATATGATAGAGGTTTTCATCCACTTCACTTTTGGTGAAGCCCAAACTGGTGAGATAGCTATCGATCCTAGTGTACCAAACACGGGGTGCTTTCTTGAGACCATACAATGCTCGCTTGAGTCTGCACACATGAGATTCTTGATCAAAAGTCTCAGAGCCTTATGGTTTCTCAATATACACCTCCTCCTAAATTACTCCATTGAGGAATGTTGTTTTTACATCCATTTGGTGGATCTTCCACCCCATATGTGTAGCTAGAGCAAGGATTGATCTAATGGATGAGTACCTTGCCACATGAACAAGGGTCTCCTCATAGTTAATCCGCTCAACTTGAGAGTACCCCTTGGCCACAAATATGGCCTTGTATTTTTCTATGCTTACATCTATTACATGCTTTACCTTGAAGATCTATCTCAAACCCACAACTAATCTGTTTTTTGCTCTTGGGAACGCTTCCCAAACATTGTTATTTACAATGGATTTGTATTCCTCCACCATTGCATCAACCCACATAGGTTTCTCTACTACTTCCTTGAAAGAGGAGGGTGCAATCTCTACAAGCTCATTCATTAGATCCATGTAGTCGGTGTACAGATCTCGTGACTTTCTCTTCCTATGCTGATTTGAAGGAACACCCACATTCTCCCTCACATCTTGCACAAGTCTCTCAGCTTTCCCAGTCCTTTTTCTACCTTCTCTAGATGGTTATTATTGAGTGGCTATCTCTACTCTCTGCTCCTGTGGTTTCTCCATAACTTCCTGAGGCTCCTCATTTGTAGCTAAAATATTCCCTTTTGGTGGGATCTAAAGCTCCCTCTCAAGGGAGCATCACATGGCTTTGTCTTCTTCAATTTTTACATCCCTTCACACAATTGTCATTTTGAGGGATGCCAAGTACACAAGGTAGTTGTGGGGAGTTTTTTTGTAACCCACAAATATCCCCAAATATGTTTTTAGCTCTAACTTCTTCCTTGATTCTTAGGAGACATGGTAGTAAACAAAGGCTCCAAAAATCCTAAAGTGTGACACATCCGACTTTCTCCCCGAGAAAGCCTCCTCTTGTGTAATCATGCCAAGAATATGATGAGGACTTTGATTCTACAAATAGATTGTTGTGTTTCATGCCTCAAACCATAAATGTATGGGTAGGCCTTGATCATGAAACATCACCCTCTCTTCTCCCACAATGTTGCGGTTCTTCCTCTCATCCACCCCATTTTGTTGTGGTTTGTGGGGTGTTGTAAACTCTCATTGAATGCCTTATTTTGCACAAAAATTTTTGAAATCATTTAACACGTACTCACCTCCATTATTCTCCTAAGAACCTTCATCTTCTTGCCTATTTATTTCTCAACCAGTGCTATGAATTCTACGAACATGGAGAATGTCTCATCTTTCTTCCACTTGAAGAAGATCTAGAACTTTCATGAGAATTCATCAATAAAAATTATAAAATATTTGTGCCAGGCAGTGGAAGCTATTGAGAAAGGTCCATAGACATCATAGTGGATCCTTTCAAGGATTGCATGTGCTTTTCTGTCCCGATCACGAAATGTGGATTTTTTGTACTTCCCCAAAGTACATGCTTTTCATACATCCTACTACTCAAGTGCTCCTTTTGGGAGGCATGTGGTTATCTGCTACATGATATTCAAAGTTCCATGATGCAAATAACCAATTATTCTATGCCAAATTTCACTGACATCACGGTTCTACACCTTCTCTACCTTTTGCTCAATCCAGCAGAATCCTTCACATCTAGCTTGTACAGGTTCTTCACACAAACCCCTATCTGCTTCATTTGTCCTGTGGATATGTGTCTTAGCAACACATTTTTTTGCTGAATATCACATCATAACCATAGCCTTCGAAAACTGCATTCGAGACTAGATTTTTCTTTAGGCTCGAAATGAACATGGCATTCTTGAGCTTAAAAGGAGAGCTTGACTCCCTCTGAAAGGTGACTATACCAATCCATCATCCCCCATCTCTATGTGGATATGCAAATGTTTCTCTTCCACATCACCGAAAAAAAATCTCGATTTCCCATCTTTTGGAACGATGCACCCGACTCCAAGTACCACACACTCCCCATCACTATGTTGGTCATGCATGCAATGACGGTAAATTCAATATTGAACGATGAAGCCAAAGCTTCACCTGCTACTCCTCCTGAGCTCTTCTTGCTTTCTTTCTTGTGTGGAAACTTTGTCGCATAGTGATGGAACTCATGACAATGGAAGAATTTAATTTTTGAAAAATATTTATTCTTTCCCCCTTGACTAGATTCTGGTTTTGATTGGGATTTATTCCATTTTCCCTTCTTTTCCTTTCCATCCAATGCAAATTTCTCTTCATCCTTTCCCTTGGATGAAGTCCCATCTCTAGTATTCCACCTTATTTCCTCCTGCACCAAATTAGGCCATAAGCACTCCCAACTCGGTAGTTTCTACCTCCCATTCACTGAACCTTGATATCTATGCTAGCTCTTGGGAAGGCCCATAAGGTTACCAAGTATTCTTGAGGGACATTAACACCAACCCCACCAATTTCATCATGAAACTATGTAAAACTTCTCAAATATTGTGGAATTGTGTCATTCTTCCGCATCTTGATACTTTGAAGTTTATCCTTGAGCGTTGCTTCCTGTGGTCAACACTATTCTCGAACAATTTTGTTAGTGATTTCCACATCACAAATGGAGTTTCTTTTCTATGGATATTTGAGACAATGTGATCTTGTACTCCCTCCAAGATGATTCTCCTCACCTTTGCTACATATTTCTTCCACTGAGCAAGATTATGGGCATCAGATGCTTGTGGTTTTTCAACTTTTGTCATGATGTATTCTAGAAATCCATTGCCATCCAATACTTCCTCCATGCAGTACTTCCATACAAAAAAATTAGAGGCTCCTTCCAAGGCATACTCTAGCCTTATTCCATTAAAGGCCATCTTCTTAGCCCTGAAGAAATCCTACTACACTGATCTTCAAATTCGAACCTCCAAGAAACACCTTCAAAATTCTTGCTCTAATGTGAATCCAGCTCTGATACCATGTAGAAATTAGGCTATATATTTCCAACTGCTTATGAATGTTTAATCAAAATCACAAGACACAGATCTACGCTACTGCTCTACAGACATTATTTCACAATTTAGAACAAAAAATTCAGACATGCAAGAAGGAATAACACACATGAAACAAATATTTTTATCTAGGGAAATAAATATTCTAATAACCCGAGTGCCTCTTGCATTAATAAAATTAAATAGTAATATATTACAATTTCTTTGCTCAACTGATCTCACCCCGCAAGTGCACAACCTATCTCTCTGCTCACTGAAGGCCTCTAACCCAAACTAGGCCATATTTTCCCTAATCTTGAGGTCCTATTTTCTTACACTATTCGTTAAGGAATTAGCCCGTATTATTTAGGAAATTACCTCAATTGAATTTCACAATTCCTTTAGGATGATCATCTAACTGCATGCAACACCTGTACACTCAAGACTAGTCTACAACTGATGTTACACTGCCTTGGAATCTCCACCTCAGCTGGGTGACTCGAATTCTCTGCATGCACTAGCTATTTTGGAATGATTTATCAATTAGCTAGATGATCACTGAGTTTGACTAAAGTCCCATTTCTTAGCTGACCTTCCACTAATTCCTCCAAAATTTGGAACTAATTTAACTAAAAACAACTTGAGATAACTGATCTTGATTACTATATATTAGCAATCACACATGCATAACTAAACTCTAACTCTTCCAACTCGAATTTACTGAGTAAACTAGGTGACACAAGCCACGTCACACAAGTTAACATCATCCAAGTTGTTTGCTGATGTGCAAATTCAATTTTTTCTTAATTTAGTCAAAGCAAAAATTAAATTGAGAATTTCTTGCTGCATTTTTCAACAAACAACTCACACTAGAACATGGTTGTCAATAAAGCAGAAAATCACTATATCAATCAGGCATGCAATTCATTAGTTTAGACTGGCTTTTAACACCTACATATTTACTTAGCCAACTTTCAAAAATCATCACTTGCTCATGATAAATCCCATCCACTCCAAGTGTTGAACCTAGATGCTTTGATACCACTTGTAACAACGCACCATCCCACTTCCCTACTAATGGAGTGGCTACCCACATACCCAACTCCTCAAGTAATGTTAGAGGAATAAGATAGTAAAACAAAATTTCCCTTTACTAATTTAAATTATCAAATCTTGATCTAAGATTTGGGCACAATGTTTAAGCTTCTCATCTCATCGAAGAGCTTCATAGTCAGGGCCTATTAACCCCTCATTTATACATATACATATACATATACATATACATATACATACATACATACATACATACATACATACATACATACATACATACATACATACATACATACATACATATATATATATATATATATATATATATATATATATCACAATGCTTGGCTTAAGCCCTCTCCCTTTAACATTTGAATTACCTATATAAATACATATGTATATCGTGCTCCCACGCACGATAAAATCCAATGTCCAAGGGTTGACCACATCATGTCTTACACTTTAACGTTACCTCTCCTTATGCCTCTGGGACAGACCATCTCGTTTTCACCATCCCAGTCACTTACTAAGAACACACCTTTGTTACTCATCAGGGCCACCCTAACATGCTTACATGTATAGTGGCATCACACGAAACCCTTCCCCATTGGTCTACCATTCCAACTGTCGACTTCCATCATAGTCCATGCGATGTCACCCTTAGTTCTTTTGTCATGACACACTCCTATGTTGCACCTCTTAATACTTCCAAGGCCATTCCGTCGGGATGACCTGTCAGGTGGTCCCACCATACACTAATACCTGGCCATTGACAAGTCACCACGTCAACTACTCTATTTCCACTATCACCTTAAACCACAGCATTTTCTCTTTAATATGTTCAATTTCTTGGTATATTCGCACTCAGTTAAATGATAAAGCCATCAAAGGCAATCCCGACGGGGTTAAGTGCACGATGTTTATGAGGAGGTTATCCCTCAAAATGGGTGATAAGTGGAAACCACCTATCACCAGATCAACAACCTATGTTCATTATGATAGGGTCAAGCCCATTTACAAAACCACCAAGGGCACCCCTCAGATAGGTGGTTTCTAGTTCCCCACGCCAGCTAGTGGTACTGCCAACACATGTTTAAGACACAAGCGGGGCCTGTCCCTCAGGTATCATGCCAATATTAGTTTGCCATGTCATCTCAATGCTTTCATCTCGATGCTCTTCCAACTTCTCCACTATGTGCCTATAGGATGAGACCTCTAGGACGTGTCATCCTGATGCTACCATCCCGACGCTTTACGTAACTTCCCCTTTTGAGTGCACGATAATGGTCGACGAGGTGAGTTGTTTTGTGGGCTCCATTCGTAACCAATGGGATCATCCTCCACCTCTAGGATGTAGGCCTAACTGACCCGACACCCCATCGGCCCTGTCGCTCCTTTATTTTGTTAACCAATGCTTCTAGGGTATGGACCCTGGGCCACATGGCCAGTGGGCCATACCTCCACACAACGCTTCCTATCGATTAGTGCACCATTGTAGCATTTCCATGACACCCTGTGCTGATTCAACCCACTCTCTTCCTTTGGCATGGTTGTGAATGCTTCTAGGTCATACTATCAGGTGAACCTGGCAGGTGTGTCCTCACTACATCAATCACAATGCACCCAAGGTTACATGGAGGAAATCTTAGACCAGCCTCACATCATCTAGTGCCATGATACATTTCCCTTTTTAAAATTTATGGGATATTTGGCCTGTGGGATGAGTTGGATGGTGGGATCCTCTTTAGCCAATGGAAATTCCTTTTGCCCTAAGTGGGGAGCCTAGCTATCTTGGTTCCTTTCCATCCTTACTCCCTTTTCTCATGCACCCTCATGAAAGGCTGATAATTAATCTGTCAGCCAACTTACTAAGAAAACCACCTCTCAGCCAATGGTGCAACTTCTAGGTTGGGGTGTCTGCCAAAGAATATCAACTGGCCATGTCGCTTCCCTTTGACCAATAGTGATGAGGGGCATCTGGGAACACTAATACCAAGCCTCCACAACTAGGATTGTTCCTAATATTGAAGGCTAAGGGATATTTGATTCATCTATAAGACTAAGTCTCTACCTAACCTTGTTGTAGCGCACTCTGCATAGAACTTTGTCCTTCGAGCATGGATTCATCCATGGATTGGTTGCAGTGGATTAATAAATACCTATATTTCTACATACATTCCATCATGGCCAAAAATGATTTCTAAAGAACACACTAGTGCTATCCTGTTGAGATTCACAAGAGATATTCCTCCCTAGCCCACAGGGACAGGGAGTTTGAGGCATGCCTACACTAGTGAACCCTCAATTTCCCTCTGTTGAGGATGGGTAATGAACTACTGAGGAGCTTCCACCTCTCCTTCCACATGTCAAGGAACATACAATGGTTCCCGATGGCCCTGTAGCTTGAAGCGCCTTTACCAACTACACTGTGGCACTTGTCAAAGACCACCAAGACAATTTGGCCCCAAGACATGGCACAAACAATGGTGTCCAACATGAGGTGGTTCACGAGCAATGTTGATGAAGCAGGGGTACCTAAAACTGAAAATGCATGGCTGCTGGAACCCTTGATGCAAAGTCACAGGTAATATAGTTAAGAGAGGAATTCATCTTCGACATCAACACAATGGCACATAATTGTATTATGGCTTGTATCCAACATATGTACACTGACCCTGTCAAAATAGTTTGTCCCCAATGTAACCATTACACATTGATAGAAAGAGTTCTTGTATTGAATATTGTTATGGTTCAATGTTGATGTTTACATAAATTTTCAATTCCTTCAAGGTTTCAAGGTATGTTATTCATTTGTCATATCAAAACACATTCATGTATTTCATAAACACATCATTTCAAGCCAGAAATGCAACATGTTCTTTACTTTCATAAACACCATTTCAATCCAGAAATGACACATATGTTCATTACACATATAGTCACCATTTCATTCCAAAAATGCAAACACATATTTAATGACATTGCAAATACATAAGAACACTTATCTTGTAATTTTTTTGGAAATTAATTCTAGGACAAGGACTCCCCACCCAACCATAGATAGTTGCAACCGATCTCACTTGTAGCTATCACCCTTGAGCCAAATTTCAGAGACAGAGGGGCTTGCTCAAAGGACTGAAACACCAACTATTAGCTTAAATAGGGACTCTAGAGGACCTCCTTCCTCCACCCACAAGCCACTTAGTAGTCCAGTAATATATATGGAATCCAAAGGCCTGTTGCCTCCACCCTAAGCACACACGGAATCTAGAGGCTACTTCTCCACCCAAGTACACAAAAGGAATCCAGAGGTTGACCCCTCCACCTCAAGAGTGTCAAGGGAGTCTAGAGAAGCATGTCTCCACCCCAACCTAGTGGTTCAACCCACCCTGGGGAATCCAAACCCCACTGTAGAATCAAAGAAAGAGATGCTTCAGAGGCCCTTCCTTAGGAACCCAAGGACATAATCTTCTAGACACACCATTAAGGGAATCCAGATAAAACCATCTCCACCCTCTCACTTTACAGGGACTCGAGAGGCATTTCTCCTCACCAAGGAGAGACTATCTTCCTTCCAAGCATGCCAACTGAAATATTTCCTTTTTCTTTCTCTTCTCTTCAGAAATACCTACTCCTTTATTCTGCTCTACTCCCTCTTGAATTCTCCTTGAATGGTTTCCTTCCTACCTACAAGAATGAGGGAATGATCCTTCCTTGTATGAGGTTGAACCCTCTCTTTTCTCTGATGTTTATCTTTATGCTCTGGAATTTAATCCCTTATCCTTGTTTCCTTGCAATGTCTTCCAAGAAAACATGGTCCTCGCACTTCTCTTTGCATCCCATTTAATTTGAGGAGCTAGTTTTATTAAAAGCATGTACTAACCAGCCTTTAGTATATGCTGAAAAAAATAGACTTCCTCCCCAAGGAAACCTTACACATCCCAAGCAAGCCACCTCCTTAGCTATGGAATATGTGTCCCTTTTTTACTCAACCTTTTCAACATATTTTGTAAAATATTTACATTATATTTTATGAAGAAACCTAGTTTGGGGTTGTCATACTAATTTCGAAGGGAGCGGGGTGACTCGATGCCAGGACGTGGTGACATACATGTCATCTTAGCTATCCTCTTATTGGCATAGTGTGTACCCACCATACAGGTCAGCCTGGAAGTTTGTTCTCAGAGTAACTTGTGAAAGCACAAAGTGAAAAGGGCTAGGGTAATGGACCTAGGTGATGGAAATGTTGCCAACAATTGATAGTTTGATTAATTTAAAACATAAAATATAAATAATTTTATATGGTTGGCATGAATGGTTCAGTGGTTAAATATATATGTATGCACATTTAAATGTGATACCCATTCCATGAATGGGTCGACAGATAATACACTAATGCCAAGTGGTTGTTGGAGGCTGACTAGAATATCTGTTTGGGTGCCACAAGTGCACCACTTGTCTCGTTGATGGTGTGGCACCATCTGACTCGCTTATGTTACAAGTGGTCATATCCCTCAATTTTGAGGTCAGTTTGACACAAAATTTATGTCACCAAAATCATCTCAATGATATTAACACAAGGATAATGTCTATTTAAGGTTTTGAATAGGTTCAAAAAGATCAGAATTTGTTTAGACCTTATTTCCATAACAATACCTTATATCTTGGGTCAACATAGTAACATATCCTCCACCTAACCTGTGTTTTGGAGGGACTAGGAGGGGGTTGTGTTGCAATGAGGTAGAAAAACATGGAAGGAAAAAGAACAAATGCCTTATCTATAAGAGGATGTTCCTTAGATAAAAATAAAAGTAGTTCCTTTAGTGGGAGATATAAATCTAGAGGTAGATCTAAATCTCCAAGAAAAATCTTGAAGAAATGTTCCAAATGTGGTAAGAGAGGGCATTAGAAGAATAATTGTAGTTCCAAAAGTGTCACAAGAGGGAAGGGATCTAATGATGGTCCCTCCAAAGAAGAGAACTCCTTAGAGGAAGGAGGGGATGTGTACTTGACTTCTTCAAGCACACATGTAGAAAATGATGTATGGTTCAACAACTTCGGTGCTTATAGGGAGTGATTTTGTGAATATGAAAGGTTTGATGGAGATGATGTTTTCTTAGGACATGAATCGGTGGATATAATCATAGGATGAGGAAAATTAAATTTGATGCATAAGAATGGAAGGGTTAGAATACTCCCTGGGTTTCTATACATTCTAGAGCTAGCTAGAAACTTGATATCTTTAAGCAAGATCAGTGATAGGTGAAATGTTGTGTTTAAAAAAGAATCTTGTAGGATGGTTTGAGGAGCAATGATGTTGCTGAATGGAGTTAAAACCAGAATTGTATACAAGTTGTTAGGAAGAATTGTCGTTGATGGGTGTAATATCTACTATTTGTGAGTGTGGAAAAGAAGAAGACATAACTCATATTGTCTTTCAAGAAAAAGCGATGTTGTGGCATCAAAGATTGGGGCATATTAGAGATAAGGGCCTTTGATCCCTACACAATAAAGGTATGTCTAATTTTCTTGTAGATATTGATTTTTATGAGAATCATATTTATGGTAGAAAAAATCTAGTAAAACTCCCATTAACTGCTAAAAAAGGTAAGGGAATTTTAGAGTTATTACATAGTGACATGTTTGGACTTGTGCTTATTCTATCATTGAGGTAGATACATATACTATGTTTCATTCAAATATTATTTCTTCCGGAACACATGGATTGATTTCCTCCAAAAGAAATAGTATGTCTTTAGTCACTTTATAGAGTTCAAGACTCTTGTGGAGAATCAAATAGAGAATAAAATTAATCTATTGAGGAAAAACAATGGCAGGGAGTTATGTGGGAATGAATTTGAGGAATTCTATAAGAAGTGAGGTATAACAACTTAGAAGACTAGCCCATTCACACCTCTACATAATGGGCTCATAGAAATGATGAAAAGTACAATGATGAAAAAATTAAGGTGCATGCTTAATGGCATTGATTTAGGACAATAATTCATTAGGGGAATTTTGAGGTTTAAAATGGGCCTCCTAAGGAAAATAATAAAATAATAGTTATGAATTTTTAAAGGATAAGAAATAAAACTATTTTTTTAATTGTATTTTCAACTTAACTCCTTATATATTTACTCAAACATTAATTGTAGACACTTATTATATGTGGAATTAAATTCCACATCCAACGAGTACCCATTATGCATTTTTTTAGTAGAACCACACTGAAAAGAATTGAAAATATATGAAACAATTGTTTCTCTTGAAAGAAACACATTTTTTTATTATGTTTTTCCATTTTTATTTTTCAGTGTGGGTCTATTGAAAAGTATGCATAATGGGCACTCCTTTGATATTGAATTGAATTATGCATCCAACAAATGCCTAAACTTTGAGTAAACCTATAAGGAGATAAGCCAAAAATACAATTGAAAAAAAATAGTTTGCTTTTGTTTCCATACAAGGTATTTACCCTTGGTGTTGACACCATCATTTTGAACCTTATTGATTCATTTAAAGTTTATTTTGTTACTATCTCTTTTGTTTTAAGGCCCATTTTTACCTCAAATTTCCCCTAATGTTGGACAATGGCAATATATATTGCACGTCACCTAGTAAATCAATTACGCTCATCAACGTTGGTTGAAAAGACTCTACATAAGAAATGGAATGGTAATAAACCCTCTCTAAACATATCAATATATTTGGCTATGGTACTTATGTACACATTTCAAGGGAAAATAGTTTTAAGTTAGATAATAAGGCTAAAATGTGTATCTTTATTGGTTATAAAGATGGCCTAAAATGTTATAATATTTGGAACCTAGAAACCATGAAGGTTGTTTACAGTGGAAATTTTGTTTCTAGAGAGGTCAAAGATGTTGCCAAAAAAAATCTACCAAGGGAAAAAGATTTAGAGGTACTAGATTTGATTTATAAGATGAAGAATTTAACTTAGTAGAGGAACATTATTAAGAGGAATAACATCATGCTCTAGTGTCGAGGAGATAGATTTGGGAAAGAAGGTAACCAAAAGGGTATAATTCACCCATTTTAATTCTAGTTTTTCTTTTTCTATTATTCATGGTGATTCTAGAATGTAAATATTAGAAAGGTAGTGGATTCAAAGGATGGTAAACTCTAGAAGAAGGCCATGCTTGAATAAATTACACTTTGATAATAATTGGGCTTGGGATCTAGTTGAGTTTCTTGCTAAACTCATTGGTAGAAAATGGGTGTTTAAGAAGAAGCTAAATGCATAAGTTAAGATGGAGAAATACGAATCTCAATTAATATCAAAAGTTTATTTGAATTAGAGGGAATTGAATTTAGTGAAATTTTTTCTCCTATTGCTAAGATAAATTCCATTAGATTTATTTTGTTTTTTTTTTGCTTATTTTGATCTTGAAGTATAATATGCAGTTGTAAAGAAAACATTCTTGCATGGGGACTTGGTTGGATAAATCTAAATGAAATAGGAAAAAGGTTTTATAATGAAAAGAAAGAAAATGTCATTATGCAAGTTGAAAAATTCCCCTTGTGTGTTAAATCAATCTCCAAGGATGTGGTATCAAAAGTTTGATGCTTGTATATTGGGACTTGGAATCAAAATGAGAAAAGCTAATCATTATGTGTATTTCAAATTAGTAGGTGATAATTTTATCTATGTGGTATTGTATGTGGATGATATTTTGTTGATTGGAAACAAGGAAATCATCAAGGATGTGAAAACTAAATTTTCCTCTAAATTTGACATCAAATTATTTTAGGCATGGTAATTTAAATACATTAGGAAAATATGAAGCTCTAGTTGAATCATAGGAAATATGTTGAGACAATATTGTGAAGGTTTAATATGAATAAATGTAAATGAGTCAAGGCCCCCTATTCTTGTATCTATATAGTTTATAAGTGTCCCAAGACATAGGGAGAGGAAGAGGACCTGTGTGGTGTTTCATATGATAGTGTTGATGGTAGTTTTATATATGCAATGGTATGTTCTAGACTAGACATTACACATATAATGGATATTTGAGTGGGTATATGTCAAAACTAGGGAAGGAGCATTAGACCATTGTAAAGAGAGTTTTTAGGTATTCGCATGGAATCACAGGTCATGTAATTTGTTTCACTCTCAAGTATAAAATCTAAATATATGATGACCTCTCATGCAAGTAAATAAGTTGTGTTGTTAGAACCATTGTGTTCATGTATTAAGTTTGTAAACAAAAAAGTAAGGTTATATTGTGATATTCAAAGTGAAATATTTCTTTCAAAGAACCCATCTTTTCATTCCAAGACAAAGCATATTGATGTTTAGTATCACTTTGTGTGAGACGTGGTTGAAAACAAGAAGATGATGTGGTGAAGGTGGATGCTTTGAAGAATGTTGTAGATCCATTAAAAAAGTCTATGAAGATTGAGAATTTTTCTTGGTGTAGAGAAATAATGGGAATTGTTGACCTAAATTGTTGATAATGTAATCATGTGACCCTCTATATGCAAATAAAGCAAGAAGTGGGAAAATGTTGGGTGTGTGTTATAATCTTAACATGAGTATTCCCACACATGATTTGTATGAATTGTGCACAATGGAGGGGTAATATGAGATTTGAGCACCTGAAAAAATGGATGTTTTTTTGTGTCCATTTTGGGAATTTTTTAACGTGCCATTTTTAATTTTAGAAACTTTATGGCGCACAATTTTACATCCCAGAGTTTTTGTAATTCTGGTTAAGGAATTAAGATTGTTATCTGATAAAATTCAATGGATTAGGGTAATGGATGCTACAGAATCCTATATATTGTATTGTAAATGATGAAGTTGATTGATGGTAAGAATAAGAAGTGTGTCTCTAAACATTTTGTTGGTTTTTATAGTAAAGGGTTTCTAGGGTAAATTTTTAAGTATTATGTGTGATTTCCATGGTTCACTTTTTTGTTTATAAATAATTTGTGTATTAATGAGGCAATTAATGAGTGATTAAAAAATTAATATATATACATGAATATGAATTAGTATTATGCACCAAAATGGAGTTATAATTCAATAATTGAAACGAGTTTCTAAAATCAAGTTTATTTTTCCTCTCTTTAAGCATCAAATAAATTATTATTAAAGTGAGTAAGAATTACAATGTAATCAATGCTGTTAGAATATTTCATTGATCATGTTTTGGTATGAGAAAGAATAATCAATCCAAATTGACAAAATTCCCTTAATATCTTGTGTTTTCAAGCTTAGAAAGACTTTTGGATATAATGTAGAAGCATGTAGTGAATATGAATTCAATCTCTTAACATGAGTAAGTAAAAGATTCACCCAATAATATGTCAACATGAAAGGAAAGTATGATTTGGTGATAAAGTATTAAACTTGAAAAGAAAGGTTTGCACTAATGTGTGAGTACTCAATCAAATTTATATAATTATTTGAAAATTTAATGATATGAAAAGAAAATTTCAATATACAACAAGCAAAAACACACATAAAATGTATTCAATATATGTAAATTGATTACTAAAATAATTTTATTTTAAATAATTGTGCATATAAGATTTTGTTTTTATTTGTACATGAAAGGTTTTATTGTTATTTCGTATGTGCAAGGTAAGAAGTTCAATATATGTTTACTATGTTATATCGAAGATATTTGTAATATTTTTTTGGTTTTATGTTGCATAGTAGTTGATGACATGAGTGCATGATATATGGAATGGGTTATATATAATATTAATATTAATAAAAAAACTAATATCTATGCAACAAACATAGAGGAAGAACACGAGCATAATGTGCCTAGGAAGATACCTAAAACATAATCAATGTAAAGTGACCATAATATTGAAACAGACTCACTATGTAATTACAAAGATAATAATAATCAAAGGTATTTGGCATAGGCCCCTAGGATACTCATGAACAAGTATAAACACACATGATTGTCATTGTATTAGAGGTATGTGGGATTGCATTACCTCATAGAAATCATGGCTTATGGAGTGATTCCTTCCATAAGGAGTATTTGATGGTCTAAAGGGTTCTTCTCTTTATGTATTTGATGTTGTTCATAGTTAATGGTTTGAATATATATGGTGTTTGAGGGTTTATCTCATATGGTTTATTATTTCTTATATTTGTTAAGGTTTACTACATGCGGAATTAGAAACATTTTTTGGTTATGAAGTGGGAAATGTTTTTTCCCCCTTTTAGATGATTTTTGACAAGAAAAAGATGTATGTATCATCCATGTCAAATTTTGAAACATTTTTTGTAGGATTTAGAGGATCTAGCCCAACCTCTAAACACCCTTTAAATTTCTCTTGAAAAATACCCAATTGAAAGAAAAAAAATCCAAAATGAAATCTAGGAAGTAGAGTTATCATTGATTTGCAATTATTCATTTTTTAAGATTTCTTTTAAGACAGTTATGAATTCCGTAAATTGGATATCTTTTACTAGGGTGCATAGATTTCAGTTGAATCAATGCCAATAGATTTGGAGAAGAAATACAATTTCATATAGGAAATTCAAGAAGTTGTGAAGACCCAATCTTAGGTCTTCTAACAAAATTACATTTATCACCAAATTTCACAGAAAACAAAATAGATTCACAATACAAAAAATTATTTTGAAAATAACATATAAGAAAATAATTTTTTTATTAAATAATAGGTTTGTTTCTCAACCTTTCACATGAATTAATTCATAAGAAAATGCATACCTAGTTATGATACGGTGGCTCAGTTAGGGCGCTTTTACTAGGGCCATGTTACACAACATTTTGTGATTGTCCCTGTACTCCCCATCCAAGACCTTCGAGGACCTCTATAGTGAACCTGACATGCTTTCCCATCATGAAGAAACTCCCAGTATGTCCCTCTTCATGAGAAAAATAATTCTCCTTTGCATCATTTCCCAAGAATCTTCTTTTTATCCCAGTTTACAAGACCGGTGCTACTGACTAGTAACCTCCTCACGTCGATTTGTAGAGATTAAAACTAGCCATAGCACCATCCATAGCGACTGAGCCCTTTTCCAGTCATGCTGATCCTCTTTTCACAAGTTTTTTAAATATGGAGTCAAAGCTTCTAGCTATCGAAGCTTCGTAATGGAAGTCTAGTAGATGGTTGGGCTGGATGAAGCCGAGGAAGCTAGTTTGGGCTCCTTTCCCCTATTAGGATGGAGAAAAATCAAGAGATAAGACCTTCTCCCATGATGAGAGGAACAATATCCCATCCATCCAAGCTATATAAACTTCTCTTTTCCCAAGCTAAACTAGTTTTGGAGTGAGTTTGAATGATCAGCAAGACATCTATAACTTGTAGCTTTCCAGTGTATGTTTGAGGGAGAATAGTGTGTTTTGGTTTGGTTTGAGACTAGAGGGGAGAGGCCTTAAAACTTCCATTGTTGGGGCTATCCATGAACTGGTAGTAGAAGTGTGGGAACCCAAATATGTCAGAGGAGACCAGCAACGTCAAGGCATTGGTTGTAATCTCTTTCTGATTTATATGAATACAACTATTGATTGATTTCCTAGATGAAGTGTTATTTTACATTTTTATGGCTTAATGTTCCTTGACCTATTAAGTAAGTTGAATACAATATTGTATGCTATCACGTTTGTTGTTGTTGTTGTTGTTTTCTTGTTTCAGGTATTCGAAGGAAGGAAATGAAAGATAGCTAGAGTGAGGAAGTAGGATCATCACCAAGAGGAATAGCATTCTAAGAGGTAGGCCCTCTTAATTGATTCTAGCTTAAGGAGATTTTCCATAGATTGTTTTTTTGTGGCTAGACCCGCTCTCTCAAGCTAGAGGAATTTTTTGTGTCTGCACTAAGAATTTACCTGCACCACAAATTGGTGACTTTGTTGGGGAGCCAATCCTTCTGTTTGATTGATTGTCATTTTAAGGTTTTGTGTGAAATTTTCTGGTGTCACCATTTCCCTTTAGTATTCTCTGCTTTGCTTGGTTTACTGCTCTGAGCCTGAACTTTACAATGGCAAGTTTGGTCTTAGCCATTGAAAATTTTCATTTTTTTTCCTTGAATCCTCGGTCAGCGCGTTTATTTTTCAAACAGTTGTGCTGATCAGTGCAAGTTTCTCAAAAATAGTCGCACCGACCCCCTTCAACACGTGTTGTCAGTTAGGCATTCACGCCAATTCATGTAGGTGAAGATCAGGGTTTACCCTAGATCATAGCCAGTGTGTCTTACCCTTCTGATTTCTATCTCTCAACTTGTTTTGACTATGTTCTCCCTGGCTGGAAAGCTCTTTTAGCTTGGTTTGTATGCTTGTTTGATTTGCATTTTCTTCACTTGGTTTCTTGAGTTCTTGGATGGTTTGTAACCCTAGGGCATCTAGGTCATCATCCATTCACTTTTTTGTGTGCTCACCAAGTCAAGTCGATAGTCAATGTTTCTCTTTGAATTTCATTTGATTAGTCCTTTTGTTGCTTTGATTTCCACTTAACAAGTTTGAAAATTTTTGTTTATTAATTGAGCGTCTCTTTTCGGGCGTAGATCACATTGCCCATCTTGTTTTTGGTTGACTCTTTGCATCATTAGTTTGGAAGGAATTCTCTTTTGTGCTTTGCATTTTATCAAGGTTGATTGTATTGGAAAAGTTTCATTGAAGTGTTTGTGAAAGATTTGTCTTCTCATTTCATTGAAAAATACATAATTCTAGTTTGTTGAATCAATATGTTACATTAGTTAGCATCATTAAAGACTAGAGTTGCATCATCATTTGCATTGGAAAATAAATGAATTCTCTTTACTGTTGAAAGGACTAGTTGAAGTGCATTCGATAGGACAATCCAGTGCATTTTGGAGATTTATTAGTGAAAGAGCTTATTCTTTGATTGTTTTGATTGTGTGTTCTCTATATCTCAATTAGTGTTAAATTTCATCAAAGACAAAGCTTTTTTTTTTATCAGTTGAAAGCAGTAGGGCCTTGTAATTGAAACATAATTCAAGATAAACCATTAAAATATATTGAATTAACCTAAGGAAGCATTGAAACTTAACACTTATATTTACAAGGTCTATGCTAGAGACATGTTCTGGTGTCTTTAAACCTAGCAGCTGTCGTTCAATTCGGCACTAGACAATGCTATTATGGACTTGTGCTCCCTGTACCATCGTGTATATAAATGGAGACCCCACTAGGTTACAATCCTTTATCCATAGGAAGTCGAATCTGCCGCCTTATAAACGTGATACACCAAACACATCATTCGAGGTGATTGCCTGCCTGTACTTCTCGGTTCGCCGAGAGGTATTCTACAGTTCATAGTTACCTGGTAATCCTTTTGCCTAGATCATCCAGAGTAATCATTTTGGTATTTTTGACTCTTTAAATTTAAAATATCATCAAGAAATTGTCCTTTCGAGCTCGGTAAATCTGAATGTGACTAGAGTCACCTTTCATCCTTTTCTCGACTCTTAAAACATGAAAAGGCAAAGTTTTGTTTATGTGTCTTAAAATTAACTACCCATGAAATATTCCTGGTTAATGTTATCTTCCTTAGTGATTCTTTAGGGTCGATTCCAATGGTAAAATTTCTAGAGTCTACCAGTTAAGGATTCCCCTCGAATGGGAATCCTGATCCTTTTCCTTCTTTTGGAAACATCGGTGCTCCATATATGGCAACGTTGTCCCTCCCTGGGTTAACCATTGGTTTACCTGTCTGGTTATTTTCGACCTTGGTGGTCTCAAGTGTCCAAACTCCTGTCCAGTCTTCTCCTTCATTTGAACCAGATCAGGTTGATTCTAAGGCTGACCTCTGACCTTCTTCCCCTATTTCTTCATCTTCCTCTTCTACTTCGCCTAGTGAAAGGTTGAAATCTAGTAATTAGGAGGCTAAGAAGAAGAAGAAGAATTATGATAAGTGAGAGGCCGACCGTGCAATTATTACTCCATATGCACCTCCTGTAAACAAACCTTCCAAATCACCAGGGAAGGTAAAATTCCCTTGCAGGCTATATAAGGGTGACCATCTCCCTCAAGATTGTCCTGGAATTCCCAGAGTCTTAGAGGTATGGTCTCAGCACCTAAATCGACCATCCCCATTGACCTCTAGAGATCATGTCAATGATACACCTTCAACTAATGATGGTAAGAAGAAGGGAAAGATTAGATTCCCCTGTGGATTATGTGAAGGGAAGCATCTTCTTCACCTTTTTCCTCTTATGGATAAAGCTTTCAAAATTTTGGAAAACCTCACAGCTCCTCAACCCCAACTCCTTATTATTTATCGGAGGCTTCTCTCTAACCCTCTCCCGGTTGGTAAAGATATTGACTTGGATTCATCTCTTGCGCATCCTGCTCTTCCCGAGAAAGACTCTCTTGTATTTGTTCCCGACCAACCATTAGTCGAAAAGAGTGTCCACTTGGCTCCACCTTTAGTTGTTCCCTTTGTTTCCGAAGAGAGTTGTGATGATCATATTGCTCATGTTCTTCTTGTCTCCTCAAATTCTCATGAGTCGAAGAGTGGCCATCTCGTCCTGGTTGGTTAAGAGAGTCCTTTGCCTATTCCTACAAAGCATGGGAGAAATCATATGATAACCTCACCAAGTAGTTCTGTTGTTTCTTTTGATTTGAGTCAATTGACTGCATTTCACCTTACTTCTTATGTGCCTTTCTAGATCATAGTACAAGCCTATAATATGGTAGTACATGGCACTATATTAGATGAAGACGCATCTGTCAACATCATGTCTTCTACTACTTGGTAAGCTTTGGGTTCCCCAGAGCTTGTGCATATCACCCAGAATCTGTTGGCTTTCAACGGAGGAACCAGTCAACCCTTAGGGATCCTTCCTAAGTTCCCTATTACTTTGGGAGGAAAGATAGTCTATATAGACGTGATGGTAGTCCAAGGTCCCTTAGATTTCAATCTTCGCCTTGGATATGACTATGTTTATGTAATGCGAGCTCTTGTTTCTTCACTTTTCTGTATGGTTTGTTTTCACACGAAGGGAGAATTATGACCATTGATAAACTATTGTTCATTGGTCACCAGGCGCCTCTTTCACAACCATCGTCCCCTATCATCTCTTGTTTGCAAGCATTACCTTCCTCGCCACAGGTCAATTATGTGGCTACCCGTTCCGTCTCACACAAATGGTATTGTACATTATGTACTGGGGGAATTGGAACCCGATCTATCTTTGATACCAAATGACATGTATTCCTCCCAGAGCGTGGTACTTTTGTCTAGTGAAGACCTCTTGGGAGCTGGAGGATAGTTCCTAGTCTTGTGTCAACCTCGTTAAAAAACGAAACAAGGAGTAATGAGGATGGTTCCTTGTCTTGTGACAACCTCATTAAAAAATGAATCAAGGAGTGCAAACATAGTTCCTTGTCTTGTGTCAACCTCATTAAAAAAATGAAGCACCTCCCTTTTTTAAATCAAGTCTTTGATTAAAGTCTCGTAAAATCCCAGTCGAGTCTTTCCTAGATCTCGAAAGTGAACCTTCATTCCATTCACCTAGTTAAATGAAATGAATCTTGGGGGGCATGTACCTCGAATTGAGTCATTATGCTGGGGGAATGCAACTTATCTCAAGCATATTTTTTCATTTCAAGATTGTGTAAACATGAAACTAAATCCAAGCAGAGTTCTCCATTGTTCAAGCTTGCGTAAAAATGAACCCATGCCCAATTTACATCTCATGATTTCCATTTTAATTAGTTGATTTCTTCTAGATGAGACTTGGTTGTTTTATTCCATGGCCACCATCTCTTTGGCCGATCATATGATTTCACTTGGTTGTTTTTTCCTTTCCTGAGGGATTGCAGCAATGAGTGGTTTTTCTAGCTAGCCTCTTGACCTTTCAGTGTTTTGAGAAGTTCCCCCATAACCTGAACCAGTTTCTACCCTTTATACCACTCGTTCCTCTAGGATGAGTCACTTTTAAGCTCTTTTCTCGACTCATAAAAAACTTAAATAAAAAGATCATCGAGTCTTTTTCCCTTTTTTACTCGTAAAAGATAATAAAAATGGGGGGTCTGCTTTCAAGATATTTTCCGACTCTTTAAACACGAAAATATTTTCGAGCTCTTGTCTTTTTGAACTCGTTAAAGGCTGCAAAAAGTCATTCACCCAGTATATGTTTACCCCTTTCTCGAGCTGGGATTAACTATTTATGAAAAAGGTACTCCTTGACTGAAATGGTCAAGCGGTTCTCTCAAGTATTGTTTTCTACCTTTTCGGGCTCGAGAGACACAAATGTACGAAAATGAACCATGTCGAGTTTTCTTTTCAGTGTCTTTTTCAAACTCTCTAAACATGAAAAAGATACTGAGTTACACCTTTGTCGGACTCGTTAAAATATTAAACGATATTGGATTCGTCGCCATGACAAATGTGAGATTATCCTTCCTAGGGCTAATTAAACTTACTAGCTTGGATTCGTCCAAAAGATGAACTTACAGTGCAAGCACATGCTATCCCATTCAAGCTTGCGATAAAAAATAATTGGGGTACCTCCCAGAAATGGTGGGAAAAAATTGGAAATTCTATCAGTCGTGTCGGTAGCTCACTCTTAAACATGACACTTTATGCTTCATGTCGGGTTGGGATATCCTCATTTTCGTCATTGACCTTTCTGGGTTGGGCCGCTTATTTTTTCCTTCCACTTGATCTTTGCCACATCATCATGACCACTAATCCTATGGATCCAAAAGATACCAAACCCCAGATTCATGTTGATGATATGTTCAAGAGTTAGTCCTTCTGCAGTTACACTTACGCCTAATTCTCTGTATCATCTAAAATCATTTGCATCCCTTTGTCTCGTGTTAATGATGTGGGATACATCATGGTCCTCCTTCGACATGGTCACTTCCTATCGACTTCAACTCATTATCCAGGAAGCTAGCCAAGAGACTCCCTTCTAGTACCTTAGAGCTTGCATTGCCTAATGGCAAGTTCTTCGCGCTTGACGATAAGCTCACATCATTGGCTTTCGATCGGGTGCTTTCATGGGTGTTCGACATCAACTCCTTTATTCACATTCTATGAACTGTGTTGCTAGTACCTTTAGAACCATTTTCATTATTGGTGGTTTCTCTCATGCTTGTTAACATTTTGCATCATTGACTGCTAATCAAGAGACTTTCTAGCATGTTCGACTTCAACACATTCATTCACATGTTACGATTTGTACTTTGTTCAGGTCGTTTGGAGCGCAAGACCCTGGGCTAAGATTACACAAGTCCATGATGCGAGGCGATGTGACATGATCTTGTTGATATACATGTCTCTTTCAGATGGATGGCTATGACCATACCTTGGTTTCATTATTATCTTTTTTATTGGATGGATTTGCCCATGCCTTAGATCCATTTACATGATCTTTCTCTGGATGGTTACATCCATACAATGATTCATGTATCATTTGTCAGATTTTTCAGTGATGTATATGTATATATGCTTGCTTGTAGGTTCTTCGACGATGGACTCTGGTTCCCCGCATCCACTTGTAAAGCATTTCACCCCTCACTCTAGTTCGGCCTTCACGCTTTAGGGGGAATCTGTTAAATAAAATTTTGTCATTGTCCCTGTACTCCCCGTCCATGATCTTGGAGGACCTCTACAATGAACCTGACATGCTTTCCCATCATGAAGAAACTCCCAGTATGTCCCTCTTCATGAGAAGAAAAATTCCCCTTTGCATCATTTCCCAAGAATCTTCCTTTTATCCTAGTTGACAATATTGGTGCTACTGACCATTTTCCTCGTCGCACCGATTTGCAAAGATTAAAACTAGCCCTAGCATTGTACGGAGTGACTGAGCCCTTTTCCAGTCATGCCAATCCTCCTTTGGAAAGTTTTTTAAATATGGAGTCGAAGCTTCCAACTCTCGAAGATTCATAATGGAAGTCTGGTAGACGGTTGGGCTAGATGGAGACAAGGAATTTAGTTTGGGCTCCTTTCCCATATTAGGATGGAACAAAATCAAGAGATAATACCTCATCCCATTATGAGAGGAACAATCTCCCATCCATCCAATCTATATAAAATTCTCTTTTCCCAAACTAAACTAGTTTTGGAGTGAGTTTGAATGATCAGCAAGACATCTATAGCTTGTACCTTTCTATTGTATGTTCGAGGGAGAATAGTGTTTTTTGGTTTGGTTTGATACTATAGGGAAGAGGCCTTAAAACTTCCATTGTTGGGGCTATCCATGAAGTGCTAGCAAAAGTGTGGGAACCCGGATACGTCGGAGGAGACCAGCAACGTCAAGGAATTGGTTGTAATCTCTTTCTGATTTATATGAATACAACTATTGATTGATCTCATACATGAGGTATTATTTTACATCGTTATGGCTTAATTTTCCTTGACCTATTAAGTAAGATTAATACAATATTGTATGCTATCATGTTTGTTTTTTTTGTTGTTTTCTTGTTTCAGGTATTCGAAGGAAGGAAACATAATATAGTTGGAGTGAGGAAGCAGGATCAACACCAAGCAGAATAGCATTCTAAGAGGTAGGCCCTCTTAATTGATTCTAGCTCAAGAATATTTTCCATAGATTGTTTGTTTGTGGCTAGACCCGCTCTCTCAGGCTAGAGGATTTTTTTTGTCTGCACTGAGAATTTACCTATACCACATGCCACCCAAATGAATTTGTCACCTTGCTAACAAGGAATGTCTATATGACTTCCTAGCCTAGGGAACCTACACAAGTTCCCTATCCCTCTGAGCCCAAGTGCAACAACAACCATAATGTGTTCAAAAAAATAGGTTCATCATTCTCCAACCATAACCAAAACCAATATCCTGAATTATCCTTCCTTCCTTTTGCTCCCATTCTCTCCTCCACCCTCTCCCTTCAAGCTCCAAGCCAAAAAAGAAGAAAAATACAAAATAACCCCCTTTGTCCTCACGTCCTCCTTCCCCTTATTCCATCCCCACTAACGCACCTCAACCACCTACCAGTAAGGCATGAACCACCCCCCCCCCCCCCCCCCCCCCTTTAATTTAATGATTTTGAACCCCCCCCCCCCCCCCAAACAAATTTATTATCCTAAAATAAATTTGAGGAGACACCTTGTTAAATTGTCGAAGTGAAATAAACAATAAAATGATAAAATAATAATATTTCCATATTAGTTAATCTTACATATTCACAAGAATCTAATCAATCTAATATTAATAAGCATATTCAAATATAAATTAATAATTATACGACAATATTTTAATCTTAGTTAAACACTAATAAATATTATCCATTAATAAACTTAAGGCTGACCATAAGCTTGATCATTAATCAAGCTTAACCATTTATTTAATCATCTAGTATTTTAAGCTTTAGAATACTAACACATTCATGTGAGGTGTGGGTATGTACCTAGCATATGCATACCTCATATGTATACTAATAATACTTATTGTAATCAAGCACAAAATGTCAATCATTCAACAGGTAGGATAGTAAAATAATCTAAGAAAAAAGTATTAGGAAGAGGCATTACGTGAAACCCTCCTGTAGAAACATTTGTCCGAAAGTTAGAGTTAAAGGACACAAGTAGCTAGTAAGTAGTATGACAATAAGGCTTAATAAAACATGGATAAAGATATAGTATTAAAATTAAGTAAGTCAAGTAAGGATGCCACTTCCCATCTAGTGTCTCCAGCTAACTTATAGCCTCTAATCCTACCTAGCATACTTTCACTCCCATCTTATACATCCTTTGTTTCAATATACTATGGCATTGGCTATATTGATATAACCACTGATAGAACCAAGATGGTAGAAGCATTGACTGTATCGACCTAATTTCCCCAACAGGAAACTCAAAATCATCATCATATGTCTAGGGGGCTGTGTCCATTATTTGCCTCCCACAATTCTAGGCTTGGAGGTTACATGGTGGGAAATGCTTCCACTCCTCAAAAAACTAGGGTCAACACCCTAATATGGACCACACTACGATACTATTTGGATACTTGTCATCAAATAATCCAGTGGGAAATTCATGTAACCTACAATTTTCACCTTACCCCATGTCATAATATTTCATATCAATTAGATATAAAATATAATAGAACAATGTACATCATACCATTCCTCATTAGATGTCTCGATATCCCCTAGCCACTAACCTATATCTTGGCTACCACATATTCCCTTCTAATCTATAGGTTATTTCACAGCCAAGAATATATATATATATATATATATATATATATATATATATATATATATATATATATATATACAGACATGTGATCATAATCACGATATTAGGTTTGATATCCACGTACCCACAATTTTTTTTATCATTATGCTGGAAGTAAATATTATATTAGATAAATCATAAACAAGTAAGCCATACATCAAATAAATCATACATCAGATAAGTCATGCATCAAATAATTTAATAAAAAAAACATAATCCATCAAGTGTTTTATATAATTAATTTCATCTATGAAACTAAAATGCATCAAATACTACATTTCGTTCATAAATAAAACAACATGAAATTACCAATAGGGCCTCAACATAGGCATCTATATAGGTCAAAATGAGCGTCATGAATGGTCAAAAAGTGAGGGGTAGTTGCGATGTATACTCTTTGCATTCTCCCATGTAGCAGATCCTAGCTATACTTCTCCCACTAGACCTTAACCAATTCTACCATGCGATATCTGAGTTGTTGAACCCTATGGTCCAATATTTGGAATGGTTCGACCATTATGGTTCCCATGTGTGAGACCTGCAATTTTCTCTAATTGAGTTTGTGAGATTCATCAAAAACATAATGTTGTAGAACATATACATGAAAAAACATCATGATTTTTATGCAAATGGGGTAGCAGTATAAGACAATAGGTAACTAGTGCAATTTCCTTTTTTATTCTAAAAGGCCTTATAAATCGAGGTAACAACTTCATCCCTTTCCCAAATTGAATGGTGCTTTTTTTTAATCAAATACAAATAAAAACTTGGTATCCCACTTCATAACTTCAATAAATCCTATATGCATCAACATAATTCCTCTACCTATCTTGTGCTTCCTTTAACCTCTTTCAAATATGTCTTACCTATTCCTCCATTTCTTGAACCAATTTCAGCCCGATTATTACTCTATCCTCCAACTTTTCCTAACTCAATTGTGTCCTTCATGGCCTCCCATTTAGGGCTTGATATGGAGGCATCCTTATTGAATTGTGGTACCAATGATAAGTACTTTTCTCACTAAGTTTGGTTATCCGTGACATGCACTCTAAGAATATCTTCCATAACTTGATTTACTCTTTTTTCTTCCAATCTATTTCTTGATGATAATAAATGCTTAGGTTCAATTAAGTCCCCAGTGTTGACTACAAACTTGTCCAAAATATGGATTTAAAGCGAAAGTCTCTATCATAAATGATTTTTATGGGAAACCCGTGTAGTTGGGTAAGATCGCTCATAAAAAATCGTGCCACATCGGTTTACATCATAAGTGTCTCTCACTGAGATGAAATGAGGCATTTTTATTCAATTTATCAACTACAACTAATATGGCATTATGCCTTTTGCAAAGTGAGTGGCAGGCCCACAACAAAATCCATAGATATGACCTCTCATTAAGACAAAGGAATGGATGTAGTTGTAGGAGTATTGTTGGGTGGCAATGATCAACCTTCACTCGCGACATTCAAGAAACTTGGCAAAAAATTGGACTACGTCATGCTTCATTCCTACCCAAAATGAGATTTTATTCATTCTTTCATACATCTTATTCACACCATGATTTACATAATAGAGTGTCGTATGTCAATCATTGAGGATGGTTATTTTTATACCCCCTTCCTTAGGTATGTACATTCTCCCTTTAAATCTCAATAGTCCATCTAGTTCAAGAAAATAGCCCTCAAAATTATGTTCTATTTGCTTCGCTCTTTGGAGCACTGATGTAACCTTCATATGCCAACTATACTCACAGAGTTTCTCCAAGAACCGTTCCTTCAAATTTGCCCTTAAAGGTACTAGGGAGACCTTTTTGGCCTCCTACTTAGTGCATCACTCATGAATTTAATCCACCACCTCTGCCTAGAATTTAGATCCCTCTAAGTGAAGAGGTGCTTCAGGCTCTCATGACTAGTTCTTAACTCAAATCTTCTCCCAATGAAGTAGTGCCTCCACAATTTCAAAGGTAGCATCATGATTGCTAATTCTAAGTCATGGGTAGCATACAAATCTTCATGTTTCTTCTTCAACTTCCTGGATGCATAATATATTACTCCACCTTCTTGCACTAACACTACTCTCAATCCTTGCTTCAAAGCATCTATGTAAATAATGAAGTCCTTCTCCATTTTAGGCACTTGAAGGTCGATGCATTAGTTAGTAATCTCTTTAGTTTGGTGAATAAAATGTCTCATTCATCTATCCATTCATACTTAACCCCCTTTCATTGTAATGTGGTGATGGGTTTCACAATCTTTTCAAACCTTTCCACAAATCTTTGATAATAACCCGCTAACCCCATGAAGCTACACACCTCATGAGAATTTTTTGGTATTGGTCAATCCATTATGAAATTAACATTTTTTAGGTAAACTACAATCCCTTCTCCTGAAATGATATGCCTGAGATAATGAATTTTCTTCTAAAAGAAAAAAACATTTTGACATATTTCCATACAACTGATTTTCCCTAAAGCATGTCAATACAACCCTTAGGTTCCCTTCATGCTCCTTTTCATTGTTGGAATACACATGAATATTATCAAGAAAGAATTGCACAAATTGGTCCAAATAATTTTGGAACACACCATTCATGAGGCTCATAAACACTGATGGTGCATTGGTCAAACCAAATGGCACTACTACGAACTCATAATGCCAAAACTGAGTCCAAAAGGTATTTTTTAGGATTTCACCTTCCTTAATCGCCAATTGGTGGTATTCGGATTGTAGATTGATTTTCAAGAGAACTATTGATCTCTTCATTTGTTCAAAGAGATCATATATTACAGATATTAGATACCTATTCTTTACTGTAGCTTCATTAAAGTCTCTATAATCTATGCACAATCATTTTTCTTAATGAAAATCATCGGTGCACCCCAAGGTGAAATACTAGGTCTAATAAATCCCAAATCTAACATCTATTTTAACTGCATTTGCAACTCACAAAGTTCTAGAGATGTAATCCTATAGGGTGTCTTGGGTATTGGCTTTGCACTAGGTTTTAGGTTGATTGTGAAATTGATCTCCCTCATTGGGGGTAACTGTGGCAATTAATTGGGGAAAACATCCTCAAAATTTAACAAATGTGGGTGTTGATCTAGGAAGGGTCCTTTCTAATCACTTACAACCTCAGTCACATTTAGTTATAGCCTTACCAGAGACAACATTTCACCTTCATCATGGAGATGAATCATAGGGACACTCCTCTTTTAATACCCAAAATATCAATTGTCCTAACTTTATCATCTAAACAAATCACCTTCGTTTTAAAATAGTCTACCAAAGCTCGATGAGATTCTAGCCAGTCCATTTCGATGAGTACATTATATGCCTCTAGTTCCATGACATATGCATTCAAATTAGTTATACACATCCCTAGGTTTACTTGACCTTGGATAACATTAGGTCCTACTACTTGTTTTATCCCAAAACCCATTTTAACTTGTTTAAAGTCATCGTGCTCATAGGTTGCTAACCCATATTTTTTTAAAGCAACTACTGAAAATAAACTATCTGTAGCGCTAGAATCAAACAAAATTTTAAATTTTACATGGTTTATCATACCTTAGGTTTCTACCATAGTGGACTGGTATTCAACGTGTTGGTTATCAACTGCTACATAGATCTGATGGTGGTTTCTTTCTCCTCCCGTCGATGATTTTCCTTCTTTATGGTTGTTAATAGTTTGTAACTCGGGACAATCATGCTAGTAATGAGGTTCCTCACATCCCCAACAAGTGATGCATGATAGAATATAAAACAATTGTGGGGCTCTTGGAAATATCTTCTTCCCTTAGTACCCCTACCCCTACTTGTAGCTCCATTCTTCTGACCCTGACTTGCACGAGTCCTTGAAGTTTCCAGTGAAGCTACGTTGGCCTCCATTGAAACCCTTGCTATTTGGTTCTAGGTACAACCCTCCTTCCATATGGAAGTGGTCTCAAAATTCCTCCCCTAGAGAAGGTATGAGGTCATTTCCCCATAAACCTTGGTTGTTGTGGAAAAAAAAAACTCTATTTCCCCCTTTCAAGTCCAAGTTCTCTTCAACATAGCTAGCATGTTCAACCACCACTACAACTGAGGATGGCTTCCACATACGAACCATTTCCCAAATCTTAGGGATTAATATATAAACAAAGTGATATACCTAGCATTGATCAGTATCCATGTAGGAGAATTATTTTAAAAAATCCATAAATCTCATATTCTTCTACCATCTGGTTTCCCAGTACCAAATCATGGAAGGATCCTAGTTGCTTTTCTTCATAATATGACATAAGGTACTTCTTCCTAGACTTTTTCTCAAATGACTCCCAAGTAACTGTGTCAAGTGCGAGGTGTAGTTATCACTCCAAGTTACCCCACCAATTTCGAGCACTGTCTCTAAGTTGGAATATCACTATCTTATCCTTTGAATTGGAAAGATACTCTATGTGTGAAGCATTTTTTCATTCCCTCCAACCAAGCTTTTTCTCATTCATTGGCACAACCTCCAACAAATTCAGGGAGCTTAATTTTTGGAGCTCCCTAGTAATGCCCTTGGTTTTAGGTCTTCTATTAGAGTCCATCTATCCTTTGGGGTTTCTTAACCTTAGTGGGAGGTTCTCTACTTCCACCTCAGTTGCTTATCACCCTCTTAATATCTTATTAATTTCCTCTAGAGAGTGAAATATGAGAGCCAACTTTGGTGATAGAAATGGGTTATCTAGAGGAGGCGGTACTTGTGTCAACCCTCCCTGAGCCTCGATTTCCTTTCATCCTTACCATTATGAATTAGTTCAATACCTGCAAGACATATACAGGTCGCTAGTGCAATTTAGGATATTGTCAACTCTTAGTCGACTCACACATATATAAAATGATATGTGTAAGTTTTCCTTTTACTCGTAAACAAGCATTATTGATAGTATGCATATCCTCATGGATCTACTAAATCCTCTTCCATCATTTTTATCAACCTATTTTTCTCCCTAGGGTTAGTCCTCTTGAATAATTTTGTTGTTTAACTTTTTCTTTGGCCTTGATCACTCATTTTCCTAGCTTTTATCCCCAACTGCAGGTAGGCCATCCAATGAGTGTAGTTGGAACCATCCAACTGCACAGAAGACACTTTGTTCATGTAGTTCTGGCCAATATTTCATAGGTTTTTACATGTGGTTGGGAGACTTTTCTAGAGACTTGTGGTTCCTAGGAGATCAGTTCAACTCGTGTTCTTATCCCATCTATTCAAGCTAGCTAGGAAACATCATTGAGAAGCTTCTCTAACTTCTCTTCGTCGTAAGTGCCTACATTCATCCTCATGGAATTCTTCATCTTCCTATTTATATTGCTCAGGATAGAGTTGGAATCGAGGAGTTAGAATATGTGATTAGAAGCCATATGTTGCTATTATGATTTAGTTTTGAGAACCTCATGCTACTTTGATTTCTTATTCATTATAGTTGAGAGACTCATCCAAAATGAAGATAATACTACTAAATCTAAAGGCATATTGATGTATTCATGTTTATATGGTTAATGAAGAATCATGTTCCCTTCCTTTATATCAACATTTCCTTGATGTATTTACTTGATGATCTTCTGCATAAGGTCATTTGTCGCATTTGTTTGTTTGTATTTATCTGTAATTCTAGGATCCAAAGAAGGAAGAAGATTTCTCTAGATTGGGGCAAGGAGGATTCTACATCATACTCAAAACCCTTCACCAACCTACGGGGAGGCAAGGTACTTGCTAAAACCCTTGTAGCATTAACAATTGCATGGAGACTTCTTGAATTGGGGACCTTTATTGTCTTGGGTTAGCCATATTCTTTTATTGTTTGGTGATCCTAATCAAACTTAGGATTGCAGAGAAATGGCTCCTTACGTGTAGAATTTACTACAAATAAAATGGTGGTTTCAATGAGAGTATTCATTTTCTTTACCTGCTTTACTTTGGTGTCCTTTTGATTTTCTCCTATTCTGGTTTTTAGTTCTCTCCCGAATTTTTCTAAGTATTTGCGAATAATATTGGGGTTTTATTTTTCTGAATATTTTCCTTTTGTGTCATCTTGTGCATGATTTTTTTGGAATAACTTCAGTTTCCCCCCTAATTGCACACATTGAATTGCTTCGGCGTGGTTGTGTGTGTCCAACCGTTGTTTTTCTCGTGTCAAACTCACAGTTATAACCGCATTGAGCATGACTCATCCGTATGGTTGTGCCTATAGCCCTAAAGCTTCACAATCTTCTTATGAAATTTGTTGCCTCATATCTGACTTGTTTTTGGCCTTCTATCTAGTGTCTGGTTTCGTTCTAGATTTGGTCCCGTTTGACTGTTTTGATTGGATTTTGTTTTCTACTTTTGGAAGGGTTTCTTGCTGCATCTTGGATTTCGATCTACCATTTTCTCTTTGATCTATTCTATTACTTATTGGATATGTTATTGTTGTTACTATCAACTGTTATGTATCTCTGATATGAATCCACTAAGTGTGGCTTATTTGGGGTCCTCAATTGTTCATCCTTTCTCAAAGTTTTCTTTGAGGGTATTTTGTGCATTGGTTGGAGAAATTGAGTTCATTTTGGATATAATTTTCAAATTTGAGTGACTTCAGGTGGACTTGTCACTCCTTCTCAACTAGTGCCTATCGGTGCTCAAGACTTAGATCATCCTATAGTTTTGGAATCTATTCCTGGTCATCTTGGTACCAATTTGATATCCATTGAGACATTAGCGGATGATTATGTCTCTCCTACTAATCCACCTTTGACCAATCCTCTAGGACTAGAGTTATGCCTCTAAATCCTAATGGTTCTACTCCTTCCTACACATACATCCCTATATTACCTATGGAGGAGGTCAATTCTTTGTTACCCTTTGCATATCCAGTTTCTGTTTCCATGTCATCATTACCACCGTTGAGTGTGGAAGTACCTACACCTTTGTTGACACCTCTCACATCTACATGGGGAATTCCACCAGTCTCGTCTATGGCTCCTACGAATTTTCCTCATGTTCATATTCTTACTCCTTTTGCATTGATTATGGTTGTTAATCCTATTCAACCAGTAGGGTCAGGAATCTTTACTCCTAGTTTTTCCCAACCTATGGTTCTTGTTCCTCAAGTAAGCATGGTAACTTCCAGAAATGTGTGTGGAGGATCATCTGTTGCTCCTAGCCAACTTGGGGTAAATTTCACTTCAAATATGTCTCAAACATAGTATACTTCATTGTTTAGAGGGATTCCAACCTCTAGTACCTTTCTTGGAGTGATTAGTATACTAGAGGGTAACCATTCCATTAGCATTATCTCTTCCATGAGTTATCATCATTATGATGGTGCTAATGCACAAGCTTATCCATATGTGCCTGTCGGGAACAACCGCATTAGCATTCATGCTCTCGGGGGTCCTACGCTGTCTAGGGGCATTTACCCTGAGGCGAAAACTCCTCTCACTAGTCATGTTGGACCACATAATTTATATGTTTGGATGAACCCTTACCAGAGTCAACAACCTTTATAGCATAATCCTTATATGAGGGAACCTTGTGGTTGGTCAAGCAGTTCTCGTGCCTATGACCCATTCAGTTAGATCCACAATCAATTTATTTCTTCTCTTGATTTAATAGATTTAACAAAGCTGACCAATGACTCCATCTGACATGATCCTTAGTGGCCACCTATGCCAAAAAAATTACCTTCTGATATCTAAAAGTTTGAAGGGAAGCCTGAAGAGAATCTGTCTACTCACATTACCACTTACGATTTGTGGTGTTTGTCGAATTCTTTAGTGGATGATTTGATCAAGTTACGCTTATTCCAATGTACATTAATTGGAGATGCTACCAAATGGTACATTGAATTGGACACTGCATCTTACAATGATTTTGCATCCTTGACCCAAACTTTCTTGACCCATTTCTAGTTGCCTATGAGTTATGACAATGATTCCAACATTTTGTCTAATTTAAACAAGACGATGATACCTTTATTTCTGATCATATCCATGAGGGGCGATGTCATAAGAGGTTGGTTAGAACCAAACTTCCTGATGAAATATTACAAAAATTATTCATTCGATCATTAAGGCCTCAAATTGCTAAATATGTCTCTATGTTTAGAGTTGTTACCAGGGAACAAGCCATCTTAGCTTCCAAGCAACTAGATTTGATTTATTATCAATCAGGCATGCTTTACGAAGTACTCCCAAATCCTCCATGGCCTTCCATTGACCAACCTAAACCTATTCTATGTCCACATGTTTATGGTGTGATTGGGTCTATTTCCAATTCCATGATCCAACTTGCTACCCAACTTGGGAATTCGATTGTTACATCACAAGCCCCAACAAGCACATCTAGATCTACAAAAGAACCTTGACTTGAGTAGTCTGCTGATGTTTTTACAGTGAAGTCCAAAACACCGAAGAATGATCAACAACCTGGTGGTAAAAAGAACAATAAAAATAAACAAAAGAATCAAACTACTCCGTAGATTCCATTGAACCCACCTAATCATGGAGGGGTCAGGTCTAAGCATCATCATAAGATTAAGTTCCCTTGTAAGATATGTCAAGGTGAACATTTAACTCATGAGTTCCCTCAAATGGATGAAGTTCATAGGCTTCTTTCACCACCCAATAGCCTGTTGTTTTAGCTCATCCATTTCTTGCACAACCTCAATAACAAATTGTTGCACAACCCCCTCCACCTCTGCAAGGGGACAATGAGGGGCCATTTTTCAACCCTCCAAACAATTCGTCTATATTTATGTACAAAAATAATATCAATGTGACTACGCGAGCTAAATATTACGATGTTCCTTATTCAAGTTCTTCCTCTAAGGACTCGACCAGTGCACTTCATTCCAATGGACATCTTACATTAGATAAGATTGCGGAACTTGTTTATTGCCCACCCAATATTGTCACTCATAAGAAAACACATAATCCATCTTTGCAGGTTGTCCAACATTACAATATTGTTGAGGACTTAACCCAAGCTCCCTATGCCATGTCTACCCTTATGGTTTTGCAATTTTTTCCTCAGCAATGCAAGGCCTTGTTGTTTGCGATAGGTAGGGTGGACCCCTCAAACTCAAATATTATCACATTTAATGTTAACAAGGTTTTTGTTAAAATTTCCCACCAGATCTCCTTTCTAATTACTGTGTGTGTCTTTCACAAGAATATTCATCGCACTTTGGTGGGCACTACAAGCAGCTGAAACCAAACCCATCAAATCTACTGAACCACATCAAAGGCTGAATCAATATTTGTGGCCATCCAGGCATGTGGGGGACTACCTAAAGGGCCACCCCCTCATGAGGTCTGAAACATCTCACACACACCTGGGAACCACTGGGACAATTGTCTAGATCACCGAACCGTCAAGCGTAGAAATCTCAATCGTGTGATAAGGAGTTGATGTCAAGCACATGAGAAACAACAAAGTCAAAGGGAAATAATTATTCCCTTTGCCTGATCCAAGGGAACAAACAAAGATGGAAGATGGAACCAAGGTACACTGCCCTCTAGACTACTCTTCTAGAATATATGTGCCCAGGTCGATAGAAGAGAGCCTGCTAGAGTTAAGGCAATGAGGAAACCTCAACAAAGGGACGAGGGAATATAGTAGAGTGACTAATGGACTGACACCAGGGATAATGATGGAAGGAAGCAAGATGGATGGTGGACTGATGACTTCCCTTGCCAAAGCATAATAAAAATTAGTTGACTTGGTAGCGACTGACTCGATTCTGGAGGGGATGGTTGATGACTCAAATGGGGGTTCAGCAAAGACGGAGCAGAAGAACTGGAGGCAAAAAATGGAATAAATGTGGCATGAAGATGAATGAAACACTGTAAAGGGATGCAATGGGGACTCGAAACAAATTTCATAAGTATGAGGATGACACATCTCAGATGCTCTGAATAAGGGTGACTCGATGATGCTGCCACATGGGGGAGGCCCAGTGGGGACCATGAAAACATAAGTAACAAATGGTTACTCATGAAAAAAATTGACATATGAGTCAACCAATGGAAAGGTAAAGGGTTACTAGAGTATGGATGGCTCAGATGAAGAGATTCAGTTTTAAGAGGCAGCAAAGTGAGACCTCACGGAAAAAATGGCTTCTGGGTGAGGTTTCAACTTACCAAAAACAAAGGGAGACCCATTATATAACTCGGTGAGAGCTTTCCAACAATCCTAATAGTTCGTCAAATGGAGCTATGGCTTGGTCACAATGGGTGACGAAAAAACTAAGGTTTTTCTTATAAAAGGGATTTTTTCCTGCAAATCCAATTCATTTGCATAGGGAGCTATGGAGAATTTGGAGAGGAGGAGAAGGCCCTAAATATTGTGGAGATCATAGCGGATATAACAACCATCAAAATCAGGATCTGTGACTTTCAAGTAGGTGGCCTTACTTGTCTAAGGATGGCCTTAATTCTTCATGGAAAGATGGTTCCTGGTGAAGAATCAAGGTAACAAAGGGAGACAGGAATGAACTAGTAGAGAAGGTCTAGGATCATCCCTACCCACCAAGTCAAAAATGGGGACTAGGTGAGAAATTAGCCATCACATAGATTAGAATGTTTCAATGTATGTATGAATTATCGATGATATGTGATGTGTATATGGCTCACTCGAGAGGTCAGTAGGACAAACTATCCAAGGAATGAAAGGATAATTGACCATAGCTAGATCGGTGGGTTCTAGGCCGAGACTTGTGTTAATCAAGTCAGAAGGTGGCTAGGGAGCTAATCATGCCCCCACGCATGGGATACTACTCCCAAGCATATGTGATGGAGGGGACTAATCATGCCCCCTAGCAAGACGAGTTTGTGGAGTGCCATTGTGTTCCAAGTGCTTGAAAAATGGATTCAAGCATCTCGGACCAACTAGCACGAGATCCCACAAAGGATGATGGGGAGATTTAGGGGCATATGTGCCCCCCCAGTCATGCTACGGCATACCGGATGTATTTAGAGTAGAGGAATCCAAACACATTTGGATAACATGGCTCACCATTTGTTTATGTTATGGATGTCTTCTTATGGGAAGAGTGCATAGATATAGTTAGAGAAAGGAAATGGTGGATTACCAATCTTGTTTTACACTATATATATGAATCAAATGGAAATAATTTTTGGGTTCACATACATGGTGTCACTATACCAAAGAGTGGCTTCAGATATAATGAATCTATTCTCACATAGAAAATGCGGGGGTTGAACAACAACAATATCTAAGGGTTTGGGTTGTTGGGGTAAGATGGAGGGATTATTAAGCGGATCATCCCTAGAGTGATCTGAAGTGATATTAGACTCTAGAGGTTTTTCTAAATGGGGAAGAATAATGGTACTAGAGTCGATAATAGCAAATGAACTAGGAGGGTTGGGGAGAATTTCTTCTCCTAGACTCTAAAAAATGGATGCCCCCTTATCCAAACATTGAGTGGTAATGTAATGGCCATAAGGTGTATGTGGTTTGAATTTGTGGGTTTGAATTAAGGTGTTATTGAACCAATCTACCTCACCATGGATGAAATATTTGGACTCCAAAACATATTGGTCATGGGTTTGCTGCGGAAGGAAGTACGCATGACAATGCATATCATCCCAAGGATAATCAAGGGTGGTCATAGCTTCCATAATGCCTTCATAAAAGTGGAAGATGGACAGATTGGGGGAAGAAGGACCACATCATGGCAAAGAGCTACCTGAAGCCTATTCATGAGAGACAAGGTTCACATACGCATTGTCAAAAGTGGGAGACATATGACTAGTAGATGGAATATCTACCAATGTTGTGACTAATTTGCTTGATGTTGAAGGTTCAATAGAAGCACGAAAGGAAATTTCTGGGGAGTTTCTAGGTAACGATCTCATGAACGATGACAGGTAGAGAATAGGAGCAGAAATATCTGTCATCTCGACATTAGGGGGAGGGATCACAATGGGTGTTGTAGAGACCTTCTGTTATGGTGTGGAAGTGGGACCAGAATCCGCAGGTAAAGGAGAAGTGGACTCATTACGAGTGGCATATAATTCGTGAAGCACTTGAAGTGTGTTGTGAAAATATTCAAGACGGGGATAGTGGTGGGAATAGTGGCCATATTTATCACATAAAGCGCAAAGGTGGTTTGTGCGTAACACTCAGATATTCTTAGCTGACTTAGGTAAGGTGACATGGACCTCAGGAATGCTAGAATCAGGGAAGGTATCAATGACCACATCCTTAACATGAGGGAATTCAGGACATTTATTGGCAACGTGATCGACAACATCACATAAAGCACAGGGACAAGGAGGCTTCGGTGGCTTGGGAAGAGCTGGAGTTGTAGGAGGAGCCTTGTCTTAAGTTCCCTTCTTTCGAGCTTTACCCCCTATTAGAGTCAGTCTAGCAGCCCTCCACCAGAGATCAAATCTCTTTGCATTTCATAGTTAGGTGTCTCATCAGTGTGATCATGTTGCATTCCGTTAGGCATGCCATAATCTTGGTGGAAGGAGTTTATGTCATTATTCCCCTCTTGTTTGGCACTGCTGGTTCAGGTTTGTTCAAATAAATAAAGTCCTCAAAGGGTCATTCATTTTCCTTTAAGTTTTAAGGTCTTAGGTCTAGGGTTGAGTCTAATTTTGTCTTGAGAGGTCATCAAGGACCAGCAGGCCAGAGGGATGTCCTTCATTAAACATTTCTTACCATTGTACAGCTAAATTTTTACCTTGTTTTCAAAAACTCTGTTTTTGAAAACAAGGTCATTATCTCATTTTTGTAAAAATTCTCAAAATTTAAAATTCTTCAAATGTCGAAGTGCAGCCTTGGTCTCCTTTGCCAAAGCATCCCAGAAGCTATCCCTGCAAAAATTTTCAGAAGAAATCATCATTTCAACCAATTTTTCAAAGAAATGAAATTAAAGGTCAAAGCCAATTAAAGCAAAAAGTGTCAACATTCAAAACATTACAAAGTGGGTTTTGGGCAAGTAAAAATTAAAAGGAAGCCTATAAAAGCATGCCATTCCTCATTGGTAACTCATTTGCCTCTCAACACTTCAAGAGAATACTTGTCAAGTCAATTTCAAGGTTCATTGGGCGAATTGAGCAGTTGCAGCAGCGCGCTACGCATCAGAGGAGGCGCGCTACGCGTTGGGGGCGCGCTACGCGTTGGGGGCGCGCTACGCGTTGGGGGCGCGCTACGAATTGGGGGCGCGCTATGCATCAGTGCGCATTTTCCAGTGCTAAATAACTCAGGCGCTACGCGTTGGAGGTGCGCTACGCATCAGGCTGGGCGCGCTACGCGTTGGGTTTCTTGCTCAGGAAATCGCCAACAAGCCACCAAAACTGCTTCTCTCTCCAAATCTTTTCAGGTAGGCCTCTAATTCATGGTGGTTTTGGTTTGGCTAAGATGAATGAGCAATGAACATGCAAAAATGCCATGCTAATATGGAGTAAAACCCTACCTTGCTATATCAAATTTAAAAATGTAAATGTGCTAGGGTTTCATTGAAATTTGCTGCCCAAGGTTACCCATTTTCCTTTCCTCTTTCCCCATATTTTCATCACCATTTTCCTTGATATTTTTCCATGCAATCATATAATTTCCTATTAAAAATCATTAAAATCCCTAAACCCTACTAATTCCTAAAATCCTATGTAAATTTCCTAAACCCCACTTCCCATTAAAATCCCACAAATTATGATTGTATATGTTCCATGTTCCTTTCCTAAAATTTCCTTTCACATTTGTTTTCCCTAATCCCCTCAATGTTCCCTTTTCCCTAACATTTCCCATGTGTGTTTGTCCCCTTGGTAACAGCATCTAAACAAGTCAAAACAACAGTTCATTGGGTGCACAGTCAACATTATTTTTCAGTCACTTGCCTGCAAAACCATGTCAGAAACCGAAACAGATTATGAGCAAAGTGATGACCGTGAATCAACACCAGAGGTAGAGGTGCTAAGGAGGCATCACATGGGTGGTAAAGGTGGTCATCATGTCAGGGAGGAGCCCACCTCTTTAGCTTATCTACAAGCTTGTCCACTTGCAGTGTCATGTTTCCGATATCAATCATGCTATGAATATTGTGAGAGAATCTCCCAAATTCAACACCACAAGGAATTGGCCTGGTTGTTTGTCCTACATTTGCACAATGGGCATGTGAATCTTGCAGGAGTGGACTTCACATTATCACCCGAGATTGTTTCTCAAGCAACAGGGATACCCAATATTGGAGAAGAGTGGAACAAGCGCCAGCAGTTGGACCGATTTCATTATGAGCCATATATCAAACCTGTATATATGAGGCACCTAGCTGGTGTTTTTCCCTTCAGATTCTTAAGAGACGAGTATGCACCTTTGATGAGGATCATCATTCGCTATTTCACTTGCGAGGGCAGATTTTCACATTTATATTCGTACCATATCCGTTTGTTGATGATTTCACACGGGTACGAATGATGAACATTCCATTTTTCATGTGCCGAAATATAGAGAGGATGGTGCCTTTGGTGCAAAGAAAGAGCCTAGCACAACAACACAAGAGCATTTATCATTATGCACTGATCAAGATTGTGGTCATGCATCAGTTGGCACAACAGGGTATTCCATGGGAGGATTTCATTTCTCGTGACTTGTTCACAGTGCCACAGCCACCTCCTGAGGTTGTCCGTGATGAGGGAGGGCCTTCACATCAGTTTGACATTCCAGAGCCCGAGCATGTCAGCTCCCCTCCATTTGTCACATATCAGAGAGGCCACAGGGCCTTATTTGCATCTGCACGGCGAGTATTATCTCCACATCAGGTGGAAGGGGTCTCGCCTTCTTCATCAGCACAGCGAGTGTTATCTCCACATCAGGTGGAAGGGGCCTCGCTTTCGACAGCAGCACAGGTACCCGAGAGAGGCAAGCAGCCCAAGATTGATGAGGGGCCATCAGGTGTTCCAGGCATAGATGTTGTTGACCTTGATATCATTTCTCCTAGCCCAGAGTCAAAGGAGATCATCCATCAGCTAAGGGCTGAAAATGACTTGTTGCAGCAAAGATTGGAGATGGAAAATTGGACAATTACTTATTTAGAGCAGCACAACAAGCAATTAGAGGATGAACACTCTCTTGATGAGTTGCGGAGGATCCGAGAAGACCGGAACTTGGCTCGCAAGAGACCCGATGATTTGACACCTAAGGAGCAAAGCTCTATGCTCATTCAGGTGAACACACAGCTAGAGAGGTTGATAGCAAAGGAAAATAGGGACAAAGACATGCTCCGACACATGAAGAACCACTATTGGGCTCGAATGCATGTATGCAAAGAAAAAATGAAGGTACTTAAAGCACGCTTGGCCAAGGCACTAAAACGGAGGAAAAGGCCTGATCCCCTTCATATTTTGGCTGAAGCTACCTTGAAGGAGAATGGTGCTCAATGATGCACTTCCAGCTCAAATTTCAGGAAATTTTGAGCAATTTTGGTCAATTTTGACTTTTTTGTGCCACACACAGGTTTTTGCACTCAACGCGTAGCGCGCCGCGCGCTACCCTGAAGATGGGCAAGTCCGTTCCTCAAAAACTCAGCATTTTTGGATTTTTCATGACAAATTACACTTGCTCAGCAATTGCCAAGACATTTCATCAGGTTTTGAGCCCTCAGAAGGTCAAAAAACATGCAAAAAATGACTTTCTGCCACTTTTTGGACACAGAGGGAGCAGTCTTGGGAGATTGCAATTTTGGAGGGGCAAATGACCACCAAATTGAGAAATTCCACTTGGGTTGGAAAGTAGACATCCAGAACTTTCCAACAAGCCTACTGCTGCCTCATTTGGATGCCGGAAAGTGCCTCAAAAGTTGGCTCAAAGGCGCGCTACGTGTTGAGAATTGGGGCGCTACGCATCAGGGAAATTTGCCAGATTTTCACCTACAGCTCAGCAAAACGCAGATTTGACTAGTTTTGACTTTTTGGAGTGATTTTTAATCCTCCTTGATGTAATTGATGTAATTTTATGATGCCATGGCACTTATTTATCTCTTCTAGAAGATTCATTCATAAAAAGTCAAAAATTTAATGAATGAATTGGTTTCCTAGCTTATAGAGGCAAGTGGTTTTGACTGCCTAAATTTTAGTGCTCAGTTTAGAATTGGTTGAAACAGCTCGTAGAAGGATGAGCTCGACCCCTAGAGGCAAGCAAAGGTGTTATCTTGCCTATATTATGTATTTTCTTAGTCATTTTCATGGTTGGACTCTTGAGGGATAAGCTTCTATTGTATTACACTTTGTATCTCTGCAATTTTGGCAAAGGAAAGACCAGGGTTTTGCAGCACTTTTTGGGATTCCTGTGGTTATTTGTGTTGATGGTGTGCTTCTCTCATGTACTTGTAAGTGTTTTATGTGTATCATTTTCCCACTTTTCTTTTCTGCACATTAAGTAAATGAAGTGTTAAGGTAGAATTCATAATTTATATGCTCTTCCTTTAAGTTTGCTTAATATCTATGTTTTCCTCTGTCTAAAGAGAACTCTCGAAAGTTTCTTGCTCTCTTTAGCTCCTCACCGGCCATTCCTATTCATTCACTTAAATCAAAGGCATCAAGACAATCTCCTACCTTGCCCCAAAAAGACCTCTGCAAAAGCTGTGTCCCATCCCCGCACCCAAAATTGCTCTCCTCCTGTTTTCCACCAAAACCCTAAAAATCTGAAATCAAACCTTCTCAATCCGTTTACTAGCCTAAAATCAGTGTTCTTTATTGGTCATCTCCGCTCTTTGAAGACCTTTTGCCGAGATAGACCCGGAGAGAGCCCTCTCCTGCCCCGTAGGGCTAGCTACGAGGCTAAGTGGTTTGATGTTGCCTTGGATTTTGTCTTTTTCAGCCTGAGGCCAAATTCAAGCGCTAACATATTGGCGACCATACTGGGGAGAACAAACTTGTTTGTAGATTGATGTGTTTGTTTCATAAGTCTTAGACGGAGCCTGAAGTTATGCCAAGTAGCCTTCGAAATGCTTTTGCTTTGCATAAGCGGAAGTAGATAAACGTTGCTTCAGTCAATCTCCGTGAGCTTGTGAATACGGCCACTTCGATTGCATTTTACCCTAGTTCATTTGTAAACTCTGAACTTTTGGATGATAAGTTAAGAGTTTTCACAGGCCGATTGGTTATTTGTTCCTCGATATCCAAACTGGCTTCAGATTCTAATCACATATTCAAATCTCATTCATGTCCAGCTGTTTTTGAGAATCTTGAAGACATCGATTTTGACGAGAGTTTTGAGTTGTCCTTGTTCAAAACCAAATCTGAAAGTGCACTTGATTCTCTAGTTCCCAACCCTGATTTTGCTGCTACTCTTAAGATCGAGAGACATAATAAATTGGTTGAAAATTTCATCCTAAGACATCTTCAGACAGATATCCAAGTCACTAATCTTGCTGATTTCCTAGAAACTATATCTAGCAATATTGGATCTACTATCACGGCTTCAGCTCCGCATGAACAGACCAATCCTCCTTTTATTTCTATATCCCCTATAGTCACACATCCTGAATCAACAGTCAATTCTCCTTCCTCATCACATACCGCTTCTCCTCTACCTACACCTCCCTATACCCCTCATACTACAGCTACACCTACTCCACCTGCTACTCCTAGACCCAATCTACCTAAAGCAATGGCTGCCCGGTTTGCCCCACTTGCTCTTCCTCAAAATCTGCATGATATGCCAGCTGATTATCAGAGTAAAATTTCCATGTTTGATGGCACTCCTCAGGGTGTTTCCGCTTAGCAGCATATAGACAAGATGACAACTTTCTTTGATCTATATGAGATAGATGAAGAGGATGTAACTATGCGTTTGTTTGTACAAACATTTGATGGAGAAGTAAGAAAATGGTTCAGAGGTTTGACAGCTAGAAGCATACCCACATTGGAAGAACTTCAGAAGCAGTTTCTAGATCGATGGGAAATCAGAAAGGATCCACTTCAGATCAATGCTGAGTACAACAATCTCAAACGTAATCATGGTGAGTCGGTCCAAGATTACATTATCAGATTTAACACAGTTTACAATGCTATTCCAGATGATTTAAGGCCATCTAGAAAATCAGCACTTCTCAAATTCCTGGATGGTTTTGATCCGGAGATGGCTTATTCGTTGCGAGATAGAGATCTGCCTACCTTGGAGGATATGCAGAAAATCGTTGTTAGTGTTGAAGCGAATTTGAATGATAAGAGAGCAAGGATGAAAGCCGAAAAGCGAGTGACAATCAAAGAAGAAGCTTCTACATCAGATCAGCTCCTTCGCAAGGTAGCTACGTTGCTTGAAAATACTCATCTCAGCAAGCCGGAACCGCAGATCCGTAATCCTAATTTCCGAGGTCCACAGCAGCCACAATACAGAATCAAGCAGCGTGAAACAAGGGCACAAGAAACAGCAGTTCAGCAGCAAGTAAAACCTCCGCTTCAGCAGAATTTTGTTAGCCAAGAATCCGAGGATGAAGGTGATACTATAGGAGAGGAAAATCACTTTTTCACTCCTGATGATCTGCCTACCTATATTACAGAAGAAGAAGAATTTGTGAGAAATTCCATCATACATCAGGATGAGAATTATATCTTATCAAATGAGGCAGCACTTGAGGAAGAATCGGAGGAATACCAAAGAGGATATCTCAATGCTTTGTCCGCTCAGCAGAGACAATTAAGAAACCGAGCTGTTCCCATAAATCCCATTCAGAGAAAGAAAGATACTTCAGCAAAAAATGATTCAGCTTCCCCACAGACAAAAGGAAAAGACATAATTGATCCCTCAGCAAGTCAATCATCTTCAGCGGATAAGGTAAATCAGCCACCAAGCATAATGAAGGATAAAGTCGAAAGAAGAGAAGTTCCGGCCAAAGAAGGTGAAAAAGTTTCAGCATTTAGTTTGGAGAATGAAATTTCAAAGCTAAAAGTGTCTATTCCATTGACTGAAATCATGAAGAACACCACTTACCGAGGTCAAATTTCCAAAATTCTGAATATTGATCCAGTGCTTGACATGGTAAATGTAGAAGATGATCAGCCAGAATTGATTTTTGGGCCTGCTTTGAATGGTGAGTCTCCTGAAAATGATGTTCCTCCCTTCTATATCAGTTTGAGGTTGCATGAGTATATTTTACATAATGCTATGTTTGACTCGGGTGCTTCGCACAATTTGATGCCGAAAGCAATCATGGAAAGGCTAGGTTTGGACATCACAAGAAAATATCATGATTTGTATTCATTTGATTCCATCCGGGTAAAGTGTATCGGATTGATCAAGGACTTGGTGGTAAGCTTAGATCAAATTCCAGCTAAAAATGTTTTGATGGATGTGGTTGTGGCGGATATTCCTCTGCGGTTTGGTATGTTGCTTTCAAGATCTTGGGGAGCTAAGTTGAAAGGTACACTTCAGCTAGATTTTTCCTATGCTACAATTCCAGTGTTCGGTCAAATGAGAAAGTTATATCGGGAGAAAAAGATGAAATACATGATAACTAGCAAAGAAAATCCGATAAATCATCCTGTAAATTATGTACATACAGATTTGGAGTCGTTTGTTTTGTTTGCTGATAATTTTAATGAGGTAGATAGTCAGTTAGTTCAAGCAGAAGATATACTAGAGATTACTAAAAATTTTAGAGAAATTCTACAAAAGGAAAGAGAAAAAAAGTCAGCTGCCATGAGGCAAACAGCTGAAGCTAATGGGCAGCAAACAGAAAAAACAGAGGCAACACAGTTTCAGCAGTTGGAGGAAGATGAAGATGGTCTTTGGACCATGGATTTCAATGGCGCTGTGGGCAACGATGGTGCTGGTATTGGTGTGTGGATTCGAAGTCCCTTTTCTGCCCAAGACAAAGTTCCAAGCAAGGTGAGAGTATGTTCTTATAAACTAGCATTCGATTGTTCAAATAATGAGGCAGAATATGAGGCTCTCATTGCTGGCCTTAAAATTCTTTGAAAGCTGAAAGCAAAGAAGATTGCAGTCTATGGCGACTCCGAGTTGGTGATAAAGCAAGTTAAAGGTGAATTTCAGGCCAAGCATCCTCGTATGAGAGCATATCGAAATGTTGTCCTAGATATTTTGAAACTGTTTTCTGAACATACTTTGACATGTGTGCCCCGCATACAAAATGGTGTTGCTGATGCATTGGCTAAGGCAGCAAGTAACTTAAAAATTCCCATGAATTCCAGCAACAAGTTTGAGATTTATGTGAAGCACCGTCCTACAGTTCCGGATAATCAAAGATGTTGGCAAGTCTTCCAGGATGATGAAGAAATTAAAGATTTTCTGCAAGTTGAAGGTGAGTTTAAAGACATCTCCATAGATACAGAACCTGATGAAGTGAATCAAATGGATGTGCTGCAACTTAAGGATAATTTTATTCCTAAAGGATTGATTCCTTTGGAAGAGCTGTTTGATCAAGATGATGTGGCCCGCAAGCCGACATTGAGACCAACCGAAGAAGGTGTTGAGGAGGTAAATATTGGAGCAGCTGAGAATCCCAAGATGGTAAAGCTGTCTAAGTCATTGTCACCAAAGGTAAAGAAGGAGTATGTCAGATTGTTGTCTTCGTTTTCTAATGTCTTTGCATGGGACTATTCAGATCTGAAAACATATGATACTAATATCATTCAGCATACTATTCCTATAAAGCCAAATCAAAAGCCTTTCCGCCAAAAGTTGAGGAGAATCAATCCTAAATTGCTGCCATTGATAGAAAAAGAAGTGAATAGGTTGTACAAGTCTAGAATCATAGTACCTATCAGATTTTCTGATTGGATATCAAATTTGGTGCCCGTAAGAAAGAAGACCGATGAGATCCGTTTATGCATTGACTTCAGAAATTTGAATAAGGTATCCTTAAAGGACAATTATCCGCTGCCCAAAATGGATCATATATTGCAGCGAGTAGTTGGAGCATCAAGGATGTCGCTACTCGATGGCTATTCCGGGTACAATCATATTTTGGTGCATGAGGATGATCGTGATAAAACCGCATTCACTACTCCATGGGGTACATTTCATTATGCAAAAATGCCATTTGGTTTGAAAAATGCAGGTGCCACTTTTCAGCGTGCGATGGACATGGATTTTGCCAATGAGAATGATGTCTTTTTAGTTGTTTACCTTGATGATTTGACTGTATTTTCAAAATCCGATGAAGAACATTTATATCACTTGCAAATTGTTTTTCAAAAGTGCAGAAAATATGGTATTTCGCTGAATCCAAAGAAAAGTCTTTTCACCATGAGTGAAGGCAAGCTCTTGGGTCACATCATTTCCAAAGATGGCATCCGTATAGATCCTGTACGTGTTGAAGCTATTCAGCAACTTGAGCAGCCCCATAACAAAAAAGAAATACAGTTCTTTAATGGTAAGCTGAATTTTCTGCGTCGCTTCATTCCGAATCTTGCCGAGCATCTTAGAGAAATCACAAACATGCTGAAAAAGGACAGCTAGCTAAAGTGGACTGAAGAGGCGGTAAAATCTTTCAATTTGGTAAAGTTGGTTTTATCTTCAGCCCCTACTCTAATCAGTCCGGATTACACAGAAGATTTTATTTTTTTTTCATTTGCTTCTGAGCACACATTGGCAGCTGTACTAATGCAAAAGAGAGATGGAGTTGAGAAGCCTATTGCTTTTTTCAGCCGTATTATTAGAGATGGAGCATTAAAGTATAACATTATTGAAAAGCAAGCACTTGCACTTGTGAAGGCCCTGGAGGATTTCCGTGTGTATGTATTGCATTCCCACATTATAGCTTATGTTCCTAACGCGGCAGTAAAGGATGTGTTGGTACAGACAGAACCGGAAGGAAGGCGGGGAAAGTGGATTGCTGCATTATTAGAGTATGATGTGGAGATTAAACCCACTAAGTTGATCAAAGGGCAAGGTCTTGCCAAGTTGATGGCTGAAAAAAATCTACATGTCTTAGACATAAATTTGATAGCTGCCATGTCCGATGAAGATGAAGAGAATTCAGCACAACAGGTATCTGACATCTTTATTTCTTCTCCTTGGTATGCTGATATTGTATATGTACTTCAAAATTTGTCTTCACCTCCCGGGATGCCTCGAAATAAAAGTAGGACATTGAAGTTGAAAGCAGCCAAGTTTTGCATCCTTAAATCTGCACTATATTGGAAAGACCCCGGTGGAATATTGCTGAATTGTTTCGTTGAGGAGGAAGTCAAAACAGTGGTGGAAGATTTTCATAAAGGTGACTGTGGGGGTCATTTGTTTTGGAAGACTACAGCAAATAAGATCCTAAGAGCAGGTTTTTATTGGCCTTCATTGTTTTCAGATGTATATAAAGCTGTTAAGAGTTGTCATGAGTGCCAAATTTTTCAAGGAAAACAGAAATTGCAGCCATTGCCTCTCAAACCAATTGAAGTCAGCGCACCATTTTAGCAGTGGGGCTTGGATTTTATCGGTGAGATTCATCCGGCATCGTCAGGACAACATAGATGGATATTGACAGCCATAGATTACTTCACAAAATGGATTGAAGCCATTCCCACCCGGCAGGCTACAGATGCGGTAATTATTTCTTTCCTTGAAAATAATATACTGTCATGTTTTGGCTATCCAAGTAAGTTAATTACAGATAATGCAACAACATTTAAATCAAAGAGAATGGTTGATTTTTGCTACAAGTATAATATTAGCTTGGGGCATTCTACTGCCTACCATCTGCAAGGAAATGGGCTGGCAGAATCTTCAAATAAGTCCTTGGTAAATTTCATTAAAAAGTTGCTGGAAATCAATAAGAAGAGCTGGCATAAAAAGTTAGTGAATGCACTGTGGGCTGATAGGGTAAGTCATAAAAAGTCAATTGGCATGTCTCCCTTTGAGCTGGTGTACGGGGCAGATGCAGTGTTTCCTACGCCACTTGCTATTACGATGGTCAAATTGCTTCAAGAAATTGATAGTGAGGAAGATCCCATGCAAAGGCAGATTAATCAAATGATTCATTTACAGCAGACACGGGAGGAGGTTCTTCACAATACTCTCAAGTTGCAAGAGCGCATAAAAAAGATTTATGACAGGAAAGCAAAATCAGATGACTTTCAAATAGATGATGTGGTTTTGAAGTGGGATGCTCGGAATGAAGACAAAGGGAAGCACGACAAATTTGATAATTTATGGAAGGGTCCTTATAAGATCACAGCATATCGTGGCCAAAATGCTTTTCTTCTCAAGGAAATGAACGGAGATGATTATCCCGGAGGGTCGATCAATGGTCGACTGCTGAAGAGGTACCATGTCTGAGCATTTTTGTTCTTCTCACCATCATTGTATATACCATTTTCCTTCTGTTTTATCGCATGTGTGTGCTGATCTTTCATCCTCAGTCTGGGGCCCGTGGTGAAGGCTATAATTCTAAAGATGAAGATTAGTTGGTGTGAGGTTTGTCATGTTGTTTTTATCAGTCCATTTTCTATCTAAAGTTGAGTTAGTTTAGGTCAAAGTTGTGTCCAATTTGTAGTCAGATGTCCAGTCAATAAAGCTGTCCAAGCCTAGGTCAAATATGTAAATAATGACTCCATCGCCCAATGGTTGAAAGCACTGGCCTTCTCTCCCAAAGGTCTGTGGTTCTTGGCACCTCCAAGGAGCTACCATCCCCATTGGAGCCAATGTTAGAGTCGGTCTAGCAGCCCTCCACCAGAGATCAAAGCTCTTTGCATTTCATAGTTAGGTGTCTCATCAGTGTGATCATGTTGCATTCCGTTAGGCATGCCATAATCTTGGTGGAAGGAGTTTATGTCGTTATTCCCCTCTTGTTTGGCACTGCTGGTTCAGGTTTGTTCAAATAAATAAAGTCCTCAAAGGGTCATTCATTTTGCTTTAAGTTTTAAGGTCTTAGGTCTAGGGTTGAGTCTAATTTTGTCTTGAGAGGTCATCAAGGACCAGCAGGCCAGAGGGATGTCCTTCATTAAACATTTCTTACCATTGTACAGCTAAATTTTTACCTTGTTCTCAAAAACTCTGTTTTTGAAAACAAGGTCATTATCTCATTTTTGTAAAAATTCTCAAAATTTCAAATTCTTCAAATGTCGAAGTGCAGCCTTGGTCTCCTTTGCCAAAGCATCCCAGAAGCTATCCCTGCAAAAATTTTCAGAAGAAATCATCATTTCAACCAATTTTTCAAAGAAATGAAATTAAAGGTCAGAGCCAATTAAAGCAAAAAGTGTCAACATTCAAAACATTACAAAGTGGGTTTTGGGCAAGTAAAAATTAAAAGGAAGCCTATAAAAGCATGCCATTCCTCATTGGTAACTCATTTGCCTCTCAACACTTCAAGAGAATATTTGTCAAGTCAATTTCAAGGTTCATTGGGCGAATTGAGCAGTTGCAGCAGCGCGCTACGCATCAGAGGAGGCGCGCTACGCGTTGGGGGCGCGCTACGCATCAGTGCACATTTTCCAGTGCTAAATAACTCAGGCGCTACGCGTTGGAGGCGCACTGCGCATCAGGCTGGGCGCGCTATGCGTTGGGTTTCTTGCTCAGGAAATCGCCAGCAAGCAACCAAAACTGCTTCTCTCTCCAGATCTTTTCAGGTAGGCCTCTAATTCATGGTGGTTTTGGTTTGGCTAAGATGAATGAGCAATGAACATGCAAAAATGCCATGCTAATATGGAGTAAAACCCTACCTTGTTGTATCAAATTTAAAAATGTAAATGTGCTAGGGTTTCATTGAAATTTGCTGCCCAAGGTTACCCATTTTCCATTCCTCTTTCCCCATATTTTCATCACCATTTTCCTTGATATTTTTCCATGCAATCATATAATTTCCCTATTAAAAATCATTAAAATCCCTAAACCCTACTAATTCCTAAAATCCTATGTAAATTTCCTAAACCCCACTTCCCATTAAAATCCCACAAATTATGATTGTATATGTTCCATGTTCCTTTCCTAAAATTTCCTTTCACATTTGTTTTCCCTAATCCCCTCAATGTTCCCTTTTCCCTAACATTTCCCATGTGTGTTTTTCCCCTTGGTAACAACATCTAAACAAGTCAAAACAGCAGATCATTGGGTGCACAGTCAGCATTATTTTTCAGTCACTTGCCTCCAAAACCATGTCAGAAACCGAAACAGATTATGAGCAAAGTGATGACCGTGAATCAACACCAGAGGTAGAGGTGCCAAGGAGGCATCACATGGGTGGTAAAGGTGGTCAGCATGTCAGGGAGGAGCCCACCTCTTTGGCTTATCTACAAGCTTGTCCACTTGCAGTGTCATGTTTTCGATATCAATCATGCTATGAATATTGTGAGAGAATCTCCCAAATTCAACACCACAAGGAATTGGCCCGCTTGTTTGTCCTACATTTGCACAATGGGCATGTGAATCTTGCAGGAGTGGACTTCACATTGTCACTCGAGATTGTTGCTCAAGCAACAGGGATACCCAATATTGGAGAAGAGTGGAACAAGCGCCAGCAGTTGGACCGATTCCATTATGAGCCATATATCAAACCTATATATATGAGGCACCTAACTGGTGTTTTTCCCTTCAGATTCTTAAGAGACGAGTATGCACCTTTGATGAGGATCATCATTCGCTATTTCGCTTGCGAGGGCAGATTTTCACGTTTATATTCGTACCATATCCGTTTGTTGATGCATTTCACACGGGTACGAATGATGAACATTCCATTTTTCATGTGCCGAAATATAGAGAGGATGGTGCCCTTGGTGCAAAGAAAGAGCCCAGCACAGCAACACAAGAGCATTTATCATTATGCCCTGATCAAGATTGTGGTCATGCATCAGTTGGCATGACAGGGTATTCCATGGTAGGATTTCATTTCTCGTGACTTGTTCACAGTGCCACAGCCACCTCCTGAGGTTGTCCGTGATGAGGGAGGGCCTTCACATCAGTTTGACATTCCAGATCCCGAGCATGTCAGCTCCACTCCATTTGTCACATATCAGAGAGGCCACAGGGCCTTATTTGCATCTGCACGGCGAGTATTATCTCCACATCAGGTGGAAGGGGTCTCGCCTTCTTCATCAGCACAGTGAGTGTTATCTCCACATCAGGTGGAAGGGGCCTCGCTTTAGACAGCAGCACAGGTACCAGAGAGAGGCAAGCAGCCCAAGATTGATGAGGGGCCATCTGGTGTTCCAGGCATAGATGTTGTTGACCTTGATATCATTTCTCCTAGCCCAGAGTCAAAGGAGATCATCCAGCAGCTAAGGGCTGAAAATGACTTGTTGCAGCAAAGATTGGAGATGGAAAATTGGACAATTACTTATTTAGAGTAGCACAACAATCAATTAGAGGATGAACACTCTCTTGATGAGTTGTGGAGGATCCGAGAAGACCGGAACTTGGCTCGCAAGAGACCCGGTGATTTGACACCTAAGGAGCAAAGCTCTATGCTCATTCAGGTGAACACACATCTAGAGAGGTTGATAGCAAAGGCAAACAGGGACAAAGACATGCTCCGACACATGAAGAACCACTATTGGGCTCGAATGCATGTATGCAAAGCAAAAATGAAGGTACTTAAAGCACGCTTGGCCAAGGCACTAAAACGGAGGAAAAGGCCTGATCCCCTTCATATTTTGGCTGAAGCTACCTTGAAGGGGAATGGTGCTCAATGATGCACTTCCAGCTCAAATTTCAGGAAATTTTGAGCAATTTTGGTCAATTTTGACTTTTTTGTGCCACACACAGGTTTTTGCTCTCAACGCGTAGCGCGCCGCTCGCTACCCTGAAGATGGGCAAGTCCATTCCTCAAAAACTAAGCATTTTTGGATTTTTCATGACAAATTACACTTTCTCAGCAATTTCCAAGACATTTCATCAGGTTTTGAGCCCTCAGAAGGTCAAAAAACATGCAAAAAATGACTTTCTGCCACTTTTTGGACACACAGGGAGCAGTATTGGGATATTGCAATTTTGGATGGGCAAATTACCACCAAATTAGGAAATTTCACTTGGGCTGGAAAGTAGACATCCAAACCTTTCCAACAAGCCTACTTTTGCCTCATTTGGATGCCGGAAAGTGCCTCAAACGTTGGCTCAAAGGCGTGCTACGCGTTGAGAATTGGGGCGCTACGCATCAAGGAAATTTGCCAGATTTTCACCTACAGCTCAACAAAACGCAGATTTGACTAGTTTTGACTTTTTGGAGTGATTTTTCATTCTCCTTGATGTAATTGATGTAATTTTATGATTTCATGGCACTTATTTATCTCTTCTAGAAGATTCATTCATAAAAAGTCAAAAATTTAATGAATGAATTGGTTTCCTAGCTTATAGAGGCAAGTGGTTTTGACTGCCTAAATTTTAGTGCTCAGTTTAGAATTGGTTGAAACAGCTCGTAGAAGGATGAGCTCGACCCCTAGAGGCAAGGAAAGGTGTTAGCTTGCCTATATTATGTATTTTCTTAGTCATTTTCATGCTTGGACTCTTGAGGGATAAGCTTCTATTGTATTACACTTTGTATCTCTGCAATTTTGGCAAAGGAAAGACCAGGGTTTTGCAGCACTTTTTGAGATTCCTGTGGTTATTTGTGTTGATGGTGTGCTTCTATCATGTACTTTTAAGTGTGTTATGTGTATCATTTTCTCGCTTTTCTTTTCTGCACATTAAGTAAATGAAGTGTTAAGGTAGAATTCATAATTTATATGCTCTGCCTTTAAGTTTGCTTAATATCTATGTTTTCCTCTGTCTAAAGAGAACTCTCGAAAGTTTGTTGCTCTCTTTAGCTCCTCACCGGTCATTCCTATTCATTCACTTAAATCAAAGGCATCAAGACAATCTCCTACCTTGCCCCAAAAAGACCTCTGCAAAAGCTGTGTCCCATCCCCGCACCCAAAATTGCTCTCCTCCTGTTTTCCACCAAAACCCTAAAAATCTGAAATCAAACCTTCTCAATCAGTTTACTAGCCTAAAATCAGTGTTCTTTATTGGTCATCTCCACCCTTTGAAGACCTTTTGCCGAGATAGACCCGGAGAGAGCCCTCTCCTGCCCTGTAGGGCTAGCTACGAGGCTAAGTGGTTTGATGTTGCCTTGGATTTTGTCTTTTTCAGCCTGAGGCCAAATTCAAGCGCTAACACCCCCCGCACCACATGCTTTCGCAACAGGACAAGGCTCTTATTGAGGTTGATGAGGAAATGAAGCAAATGAAGGGGTATGAACAATTGGTTGGATCGGGGCCAAAGAAGTGTAAGGTTTCAATTGTTTAGGTGGAGTGTTTACGAGGGGATCAATGTACTAGAATGGTATCTCTAAGGTAATATTGGGTAGACTCAACGTAGCCATGATAGGTGTAGAATAGAATCCAAGAGGTGGGAATAAGAAGGGTATCTAACCAAAAGAATAGTGGCTAGGAGGAACTGCTCCAAAATGGTTAAGGTCTGGGGGTACGGTTCCAAGAAGAAATGGATTAGGAGAGATACTAAGAGAAGGAAGTGATCCTTGAGTAGTTGTATCAATAGGCGGAGTTAAGTCAAGCACAGCAGGTTATGAAGGTGAAAACTATTGTTAAGGCATAGCGGCCCGTTTGTGGGTGCCCTGCGATGCTTGGAGCATGCAAACACTTGATGAGCTAGGCTCAGAAGGAGTAGGAGAGAGACCATAGTAAGCACCAAGTAAAGAGGAATATTTATAGACTCCTGGAGAGATAAAAAATATAGTCTTATTATCAGCCACGAAAGAAATGTTGGTCTAAGGTGAAGTCTGGGATTTTGGATCATAATACATCAACTGATCGACGGTGATGATTTTTCCATTGTGGGGACACCACATCTTACGGTGAACTGCAGATGCGAAAACTGCCATGGCATAAGTATAACTACGACCCAAAAGGATGTTATAGTCGAGGGGAGCATCAATGATTTCGATGTCAATACAGATGGTCTTGCCAGCAACTGTGACTGGGCAGTTGCAGTATAAGTTAAGAGGTTGTGAAGGAAGACCATCCCATGCACGCAGGGTGATGGTGGAAGGGGATAGGTCAGTGCAACCAAGTTGTTTCCAAACACTAACATCCATCACACAAGTGGATGCGCCTTTGTTAATGATACACTGCTGGAAAGTGGTGTTTCGAATGGAGACTAGAATTTGGAAAGCAACATATGAAGGTAAGGGAGGTTTATCCGACTTGTCAACATGAAAGATAATCATTTGATAATCTTGAGGATCCACAGCACCTAGAGAAAATAGTAGAGCTTTTCTTTGTGATGGGCACGTCTGGAGAACTTCCAATGTTTACATGGTAGTAGGAGACTGCACCAAGTCATCTACTATGCTATATGTACGGGCAACTTTGGTAGAAGCAAAATTTCGACGTAATGAACCTTTGGGGATCTTAGATATGATCTTAACCTTAGGTTGAGGGATCTGTAAGGTATCGTTGGGTGACAATAGAGACTCGGTATACCCTTTGGGTTGGGACTCAGTCGCAGACTTAGTAGGTGGCTTGTCATATTAGCGCGATCGAGTCTGGAGGTTAACTTGTTTGGTATTTACCTCATCATAATTCATCATGAGAATCTGATAATCACGTTGACCAGGTGGTGGAGCTGGTTGGGTTACTTGACCTTGTGTAGGTTGAGTAGCTATGTATCCTTGTTGAGGAAAAGGATTGGTAAGCACGACCAGTTGGGATGAAGCAGGAGGAGGAGGAGGAGTGGTGGGCTACAATCCTCGAGAAGCTGCTTGAGCTTCCCATGATTGTCACAACTGAGGTAAAAGAGGAAACTCATGGATATTGTTGTCGCTTCAAATCGCACCAGCAACACAAGTGGTGGAAGAGAGATAGAAAGCCTCCTAGAGACAGCCTTTGGGTTAATTGTAGACCAATTCCTCAAACATCTTAAAGAGAGGATTACTTAAGAGATAATCCACGAGGGGTTTTCAACACTCCAATTGTCACGTAAAAAGGTAATAGGATGGGCTTCGTTCAATAAGCCTTCACTGAGGCATTTTCAAGCTAACACATGGATCCAAATGCTGGCAGTATATTTGGGGAAATCTTAAAGAGAATTGGCCTCTTCTTCTAGTGGCTCACAAATGACAATGAGACAGCTTAAAACTGAAGTTGTAGAAATGGTGGAGAGGAGGAAAGGAAGGAGGGAAGTAGATGCATAGGGTTGTAACAAACAAAATCCTAAGCAAAAATGTTCCAATAGAAATATGGAATTCGATGTATAGGGTTGTAAACAACACAAAATCCTAAGCAAAGATTTTCCAATAGAAATATGGAAGAGGGAGGAGGTGGAGTGATAGAAACATTGAAGTACTTATTGAGGTTTCATGCCTATCATGTGGGTACCTATATCACCAAACAGTGTGAGAAAGGTTGTGCTCATACAAGTACTGCAGGCTAATCTAACAACACAAGTAAATATGTAATACACACAGGCAATGTTCTCTATTTAGTAGCTAGGGTAAATCCATCAACAAAGGAGAAACCAAGAATCTCATTACACTATTTCAGAGAAGGAAAAACAACTTGTGAAATGAGGTTAAGAAGGGAAAACATATTGCACATCGATCATGCTTGGAACCAACAGGGAAATTCCATTTATCTTAAAGGGTCCAAATAACCAGCCCATACATTCAACCCGATATCAGTGAAGCCCCCATAAAAAAATAAATAAATTAAATTAAAAATAAAAAACTAAATAAAAAATAAAAATAAATAAAAATAAAAATAAAATAAAAAAAATAAAAAAATAAAAAATAAAAATAAAAATAAAAATAAAATAAAATTGAACCAAAATGACATCTCAGAATTCAGACCCTGCAGGTGAAAAATTACGGAACCAACCAACCCTTGTTAAAGTGTTGCTTCCCCATTTTTATAAGAAGAGGGGGACTTGAAATTACAGTTTAGAAAATATTTGAGCCAGATCCCTAACTGTTTGCTAGACTAGTTGTCTCAGCCCATGTAAGGTGTTGTTTCCCAAAACGATTACATTTGGCATTCGATCCCTTCTTGGAAATAAACAAAAATTAATGAACAAAGAAAGAAAATGGAGAGAGGAAGGAGTAGTTGTCCCTCTACTGTCCCTATGAAAACCTATGGGTAGGCCGAGTCTCTGTCATCGTGCATCCTTCTGCTCATTCAACTGGTTCCCTGTTGCTTCTGCCTTTATTGCGTGAATGACTTGTTCTCTAGAGTAGGGAGTGGGTCGACTGTAAGTTCCTGTCGTCAAATAGAAATGGGGGCTTGTCTCGGCAGTCCTTTATCGGGTATCGGAGTGGAGTTCCATGCCATGCCATTAAGTTTTCCTAAGCCACCCTTACTGGTCTAGCACTGCACCACGCTTTCATTTAACACTTCAGATGCCGATCCATCCAACTTAAGAGTCTTGTAAAATACTATCGGGGATGTAGGGTAGTGAGACTTTTACTCTTGAAAGCACTGCAGAACAATGGGCTCTAATGCTCCCTGACCCCCTTTGGTTTAGCCCCTTTATGTTTTTCTTATCATATGACCGGGGCTATAACCAGGGGCTTAGCCCTCAGGTGCTAAGGCCTTCGAGCTCCTGTCTGGGGATATTTTTCCTTTGTTACTTCGAATACCACATCCAGATGCTTGATACAGTTTACCTTTGGCACTTCCCCGTGACATGGTGATCGTCGATCACCAGGATCGGGCCCACTGAAGATATCACAATCCTAACCTGAGAGAGGGAGAACCTTTCACGGCTTTTCATAACGTAGGCTGACTTGTCCGGACGTGAAATCCTTATAGGGTGGAACACATGAAATATCACATACGGGAAGAAACCCCTGCATATCACAATCGCTAGCTAGGGAGATTTTGGTGTAGGAGTGGTTTAACCTATATGATCACCGATCGCCCATCTGCAGGGCATGACGTCACCACTGCCACATGTCACCTTTTGAATGGTGACATGTATCACCCAGAAAATGCCCCCGTAGGACCCTTGAAAATGTCGAATATGAGTGACATGTCTCCTCTATACTTGCCACGTCACCTTCTATACTGCCATGTGGAGAGAGAGGGGGTCGCCTGTTTGTTAGCCTCACTCTCTTAAAAATCAATAATAAATCCAATTATTAAATTAAATAAATAAAATCATGAGAATTCCTCAAACTAAGGAGTCTAGTTTGGATGAGAGATTCTCTCCAACTAGCTCTCCTAAATTAGCGTGTAAGTTGAGAAATTGTCTCAACCAAGTGAGTCTAAGATAGACACACTATCTTAAGACCACTTACTCATGCATTTAAATGTATTATTAAATTATTTGAATAAGAGAGAATTACATGAGCATGAGAGACCACATGATGGCTCTCTTCCTTTTCCGCCAGTTTAATTTTTGTGTGTTAATTTGTTGTGCATATGGTTATATGGATTTTTTATTCTTCTTCATGTGGTATCAGAGCATTATAGTTCTTAGGGTCTGAATGATTTTGTGGTAATTTTCCATGGAAGATTATGAGTGATGGCGATATCTTAACTAGAGCCATATGGGCCTGAGACTTGGCCCCTTCCAAGCTGAGGGAAAATATGTTTTTTTTTTTTAGTTATGCGTGGTGGACTATGTGAGAATTTTATGGCTAAGATGGGAGACTGCACGCGAAGAGATTGCATTCCTGCCGAGGGACGAATTTGGAAGATAATTTCTTTTGAAATCAGACGCTGCATTTGATTTATCTGTGCATTATAAGTGCCAAAACATCCCTACAAGGAGGATCAAATCAGTCTTATGGTGGAGGTTTTCTTGTCCTATTTTCTAGCAATTTATTGTGATATCAGATCGTTGTCAAGCCCATACTTCAGAGCAGCTACCACATTGTCTTCCTCTGCCATTGATAGCAAAAGAAATAGTCACAGAAATCAGATGAATAGAGGCTGAGAAATCAGATGTACAAGGTTCTGAGATTTAACGGACCTAGCTCCTCTATGGTGAACTTTCATCCTTCTAAAGGTCTCCTTCGACTATATTTATGACATTTAACCTTACCAACAATCTGTGCTTTGTTGAAATTCATACGCTGCACAAATTCCTGATAGAGCATTTCGTCCTCCCTCTGAGATATCTCCCACAACTTTTCATCGGGATCTTTTGCAGTGCCATCCTCAGGCATAACTTTGAAATCTGGACGAAGAGGAAGCTCTGCTACATGAAATTTGCGATCTGCAGATTTACATAATTCTGGACACGTATCCAGCAGCTGCTCCACAACATCATCAAGTGGGTGTCCCATCCTCTTCTCCATTTCCTCCTCGTCCTCCTTCAGCCACAGTATCGCGTGGACTCTCTAGCGCATGATCCTGAAATCCTTTGCCAGCCTTTCCACATTGTAAACCTCGGGATTCTCCTTGTGCAGTTTGTACATCTCTTGCTTCTCCGAGTCCTTCAAATAAGAACCCCTGAGCCCCGGCTCCCTCACCTGCTTCAACAAAATAAAGGTTTCAGTCATCTTCTGATCAATGTTGTCCATAACGTTTTTGTTTTCTCTAGTTGTTTTTACTCAGCGCAGTTGTTTTTCTCACCCGTTGGACGTTTTGGCATCTCCATGGGCAGAATAGCAGATGATGGAAAATGAAGAGAAGGGGAAGCGACAACACCAGCAATCGACATGGCTAAAATTACACCCTGCCTCTCCAAATTCGCGACAAATTATCCAGAGAATGCTCGGAGAAATCAACTCAATGAGTTGTAGAAACGTGGAGACAAAGACAATGACTCTGCTATGTACAATAATTTTTTGCTAGAGTTTGCCCAGAAGGAAGGAATTCCTTTCCCAGAGTACACGATAAACCAATCTGGTCCATCACATATATCTATTTTCAAAAGCATTGTTAAGTTTGCTGGAACGACATGCTCTTAAGTCATCCTTGTTTCCTAGAGGAAATCTGCCTAAGTTGAGTGTGGGTCAGGGGAATCACAATATAATCGTATCGGCTACCTAATTTTGCAAGCAGCTTGCTTATCAATATTTTTATTTTTGCAGTGATAAGGTTGTAATTCTAGGAGGTTTGAAAATTCTTTTTACTAGTTGAGTCAATGTCTATTCTTTTTTGAAGACAATTTGATGCTAAGGAGTTCTCAGTCTGTGCTTGAGATGCCTCACTAAAGACATTGTCATGATGATGTATCTTGAAGGTTAATAAAAACATCTCTTTTTGTGGTGACTGTGTCCTAGATCTGCCCGAAATTGAATAAGGGGATCATAGGTACACTCTGTGTCATGAATGTGCTTGCATGATTTGAGTCGAATTTGTAAACCACTCTCTTTATTATGCTTAAAAAAACAACTACATGCACATAAGAAAGATTACATATACAAGTCATCGATCAAGCTCCTAAAATCAAAGCTCCCATAATCAATTAAGTTCATAAGCACAAAGCATCACATCATCGACTTGATAAAAGTAATATTCTGCAACAACATTTCACAATAGGTAATTCACGCCATCAAGTTAAGGATGCTACAAATCAAGCACTTCAAGCCTAACGACATCAAAATCATCAATACTTTTTGTACTACTTGCAAATAAACATTTTTTCACTGAATTGTAAGGGTGCATTCTCGGTTGAAACCGACACCCAAGCTTTGAATTGATAGGGAATCAATTAAACCAAGCGAATCCATTGTTTTTTAATTGAGTCATTCAAATCATTGTAAGCATTTCTCTTGGGTGAATTTTTGACAGTATTCGACACCCTTTTTTTGATCAATCAAGAGTGTGAGTTCAAGCAGGTGCAAATCTTACAAGCATCAAGTGAGCGTGACAACAAGTAATTGTGAGTTCAAACAATCAATTGTTAAAACAAGTTCGAGAAAGTGTGCACCATTCAATCAAACATCAAGCGAGTGAGTTCTGAAAATCCAACAAGTATTAAAAGCAAGCGAGCGTGAGTTCCAAAAACTTCACATGGCAAAAATTATTCAGTTTTTAAAGATTCTTAACAATTTGATCCTCTCAACTACTGAAGACATGCTACAAATCAGCAAAGCAACTCTTGTTGATATTTAAATGAATCTACAACAAGCACATGAAACGATTGAGTTCCTTCAACTGGATTTGCAACTGTAGAGAAATGAGTTGCAAGAGAAGCGTGTTGCTTCCAAGTCTTTGACCAATCTAGAGACAGCTAATCATTCGACTTCATTCATCCAACTAGCTTCAAGTGTTGAAGTTGTTCCAGTTCAACTTTCTTCCAAACCCATCATCAAGCCATGGGAAGAAATTCAAAGTAATCGAAATCGACGTGGCTTAGGATATGTCAAAGATAACGACAACTTACATATCCTTGATTATTCAAAGCCCATTCAGTTTGTTAGTGCCAGATTACTTGAACAAATCACCTCAGTAGGTTCTCAGCAACTTGCAGATCGACGTCAATGCACACAAACTGAAGTTGCAGACAAACAAAAATGCACACAAACTCAAGTTGCATAAAAACTGACATGTTCTCATTATCAAAGAGCCGGTCATCTGGAAGATCAGTGTTTTGATCTCCATCCTTGTCACCATTGTGGCAAGCAGAATCATTCATCAGAGAAATGCTGCAAATAAGACTAGCCTGCCAGATTAAAGATCGATTATTCATGGATTGATCCATGGGAATGGTCATCCATAGCCAGAAGATTGTACAAGTTTTGCAATCGGATTCACTCACACATATTGTAGCCAACAGTCAAATGAAGATGGTACTCTCGTGCAGTTGAACACGGGAGTACACCAATGAAATACTCCTCCACCTACAGTGTGGGGGTTCAAATATATTTTGGAGAAAATTGCCTCTCCTTTCAACTGACAAAGGGGGGAAAATTTCAATGAAATTGACAAGTGGTTGTCAGACTGAAAGTCTCGACAACATCAACGAAGCAACTAGTGGGCATATTCACCAGCCAATGGACGATCATCATCGGCAAATATGCTAGTGGGCGTTTATCAAATTGCGTCAGTGGACAAAGGATGTTGATTTCAAGAAAAGGACAATTGGATCCTTTTGCAGCTTGGCACGTGATGGAGTTGTCAAGCGACATTCAGAGATGAATCAGACAGGTAGTTGATTCATGTTCTCTTCAGATTTGAGTTTTTTCAGCATCCATCTTTGGCTGTTTTCAGGCAAATGTTTTTTGAGGATCAACTTGAGAACTCGGAAGATGGTTCCTTGTTCGTTTTGGATTTATCATTGACGGGGGGAATGTTAGGCTCACTCTCTTAAAAATCAATAATAAATCCAATTATTAAATTAAATAAATAAAATCATGAGAATTCCTTAAACTAAGGAGTCAAGTTTGGATGAGAGGTTCTCTCCAACTAGCTCTCCTAAATTAGTGTGTAAGTTAAGAAATTGTCTCAACCAAGTGAGTCTAAGATAGACACACTATCTTAAGACCACTTACTCATGTATTTAAATGTATTATTAAATTATTTGAATAAGAGAGAATTACATGAGCATGAGAGACCACATGATGGCCCTCTACCATTTCCGCTAGTTTAATTTTTGTGTGTTAATTTGTTGTGCATATGGTTATATGGCTTTGTGATTCTTCTTCACTGTTCCTATTTTTACATGCATTTCCTTTGTTAATCCTTTTCAGTGATCCCTAATGATTTAACATTATGTCACAAATCGGTGATAATGCAAGGTTTTGGAGTGTACAAGACTACGATGTTGTGGGATGAGGAATCACGGGACTGCGATATAGCAATATTGCGGGATGCGGTATGTGGGACCCGCAGGATGCAGGATTATGGGATGTGGGACCATGGTACTGTGGGACTGCAGGACTATGGGGTTGCCGATATGCGGGATGTGGGATGTATTGTACCCGGAGGGTCCTCCAATGTGCTCGTCTCTTTCATTTCAAGGCAACATAACCCCCATCTTCAAACTACTCTAACTTTTGACCTAGAAGTCCACTTTTGGACTTCTATATATCATTGGAAATCATATCACGAGAACTATGTAGTGGAGAGGGTCTGATTTGACTTTGAGAGCTTTAGTGGCTTATTAAATGGCTTCAAACTTGACTTCTTTTCTGCACTCTGGGTAGCTGATAACTTTATAAAGTAGTGAGTGACAACTTGGTTCCAACTGGGGAAAGTCCCTTGCTAGCATGGTGTTGAGAACATGCAGACCAGTATCCTTCACCATTGGGAATGGAGTCAAAAATATATGAACTTTTTAAACAACAAAATGTCCATGGGACTTTCCTCATCAATCTAAAAATGAAGAAATAAAACTTCTAACAACTGAAAAGAAAATGCTCAGTTGGTGAGCTTATTTATGTACATTCCTACTTATGCACTAGAGCTTAATTCACCTAGGTGAGTTCAACCCTCCAATGGATCCAAGCTAGCGTTTGGGTGTTGGACCTACCGCCTTCATGCTACTGAAAAATAAAAATTAAAACAAGCATGCACCATAAAAAATCTTCAAACAAGGAACCTAATACATGTTTTTGAAACAACATTTGTTGCTGGCTTAAAAATATTCTCATGTAGTCAACCACAGGGTCATATAATTCACAAAGAAAGGTTTCAGCTACCTCTTTTTCATGAGCAGTCTGCTGACTAGTATCCTCTTGGCCAGGGCAACCACAAACATTATCCAGCTCCTCAACTTTAACTTTTTCAAGAAAATATTGTTTTTGATCTTTCGCTACCCATTATTTGAAGGACCAACCCTCTTGGAAATCTACAATAGATTCTTCATTGTCTGAAAGAGTCATATATTTGAGAGTATGTTGAGAATTATTGGCAGGAATCTTTCTACAGCAAGCAACAACAGATTCTGTGTGGTCTTTTAGCTTTGGGCTATTCTTGAGAAACTTGATGTTGGGAGCTTTGTCCCCACTTGCTGGTAAACAACTCCTTATGAACTTCCGCGACCATCTCTTCCTCCTCTGAATAATGTGAATCATAAATTGGAGGAGGGTCTTAGTTTTGTTCTGCATGTGAAGGGTGTGCATTGTGAACTAGAGCCTCTTTGCTGACCTCCTAGTCAACCTCCTTTTCTGGTACAGCTTCCCCTTGCTGGAAGCGTTGTGGCTCTACATCACATGACTCTTTGCTATTGTCGTATTCATCATAAGAAGGGGAAACATCACATTGGCAAAATCAGACCCCTGAGGGTTTGTTAACAATTTGACGACATTCCCTTCTTCTCTTTCTTGCTCAATGGGTGATTCTTGTTGATGCGAGAGGTTGTTTTCTTGGAGTGGAGCTCCATAATCATATTTAGTAGGGTCCTCGACCTTAGGAATGTATTCATCATTAAAATGTATGCAAAAATATTAAAATAGAGCATTCGGTGGGTAAATCTTTTGAAATATTGATAGAATGTTGTATGAAAACATTTCAAGGAAGATATGTTGCCACGAGGTATCGTTTTAAACCAAACTCTAGCAACGTCTTCTAAAGATAACTTGAACAACTTCATTTGTACAACTTCAAGATAAATACCTTGTTGCTCCAAAAATTCATAAAAATATTTGAGGTGTTGGTCAGGCCTTCTCTCCTTGTTCCCACTGAATCTAGGCAAGTAAGCATTCCACACATGAAATGTAGGAACATGTTTGGGATAACCAACAATAGAACAGAAAGCCAGTGGGCCAAATTGGTTGGCCAGGAATGCAGGAAGGGCCATCTTGAAAACCTCCCTATATGATTGATTTTAGCTTCAAAAGTAGGGAGATTTTTGGGTTGTTGTAGCATCTGAGAGAGTATGGGGCTTCTTGAAAGCTAGGATGATCAAATAGAGATATGGACAGTGGAGTTGCTAGGATGTTTACCATAAAATTGACAGTGGAGTCACCAAGGTGAGAGATCCTCAACCCACACTTCCATTACTCACCTAACAAACGAAATATAATGCTTTGTCGTACCCAGGGAAAAATATTCTAATCCATTCCCCAGCAACTATGCCAAAAAGATGTTTTCACTTCAAATTGCACCAGCAACACAAGTGTTGGAAGGGAGATATAAAGCCTCATAGAGACAACCTCTGGGTTGATTGTAGACTAGTGCCCAGGACATCTTAAAGAGAGGAGTTCTTAAGAGATAATCTATGAGCAGTTTTCAGCACTCCAATTGTCACGTAAAAAGGTAATAGGATGGGCTTGGTTCAATAAGCCTTCACTAAGGTAATTTCAAGCCAACACATGGACCCAAATGTGGGGGTATATTTGGGGAAATCTCAAAGAGAAATGGCCTCTTCTTCTGGTGGCCGACACACAACAATGATACAGGTTAAAACTAAAGTTGTAGAAATGGTGGAGAGGAGAAAAGAAATGAGGGAAGTAGATTCATAGGGCTGTAAAAAATAAAATCCTAAGCAACAATTTTCCAACAGAAATATGGAATTTGATGTATAGGGCTATAAAAAACTTAGAATCCTAAGCAAATATTTCCCAATAGAGTATGGAAGAGGGAGGAGGTGGAGTAATAGAAACAACAGAGTACTTATTGAGGTTTCATGCCTATGTCATGGGTACCTCTATCACCAAACAATTTGAGAAAGGATGTGCTTATATAGCATCTACAGGCTAATCTAATAACATAAGTAAATATGTAGTTACTACAGGGACTATAGGCTATTGAACAACACAAATAAATCTGTAATACACACAGGCATTGTTCTCTATTTAGCAGCCAGGGTAAATCCATGAACCAAGGAGAAACCAACAATCTCATTACACTATCTCAAAGAAGGAAAAATATCTTATGAAATGAGGTTACATAAGGGAAAACATACTGCACATCAATGATGCTTGGAATCAACAAGGAAATGCCATTTATCTTAAAGGGTCCAAATAAATAGCCCATACATTGAGCCCGATATTAGTGAAGCCCCCATAAAAAACAAATTGAACCAAAATGGCATCTCAAAATTCGGACCCTGGGAATGAAAAATTCTAGAACCAGGCAACCCTTGTTAATGTGTTGCTTCCCCCTTTTTATAAGAAGAGGGGGAGCTGAAATTACAGTTTACAAAATATCTAAGCCAGAGCCCTAGCTGTCTGCTAGACTAGCTATCTCAGCCCATGTAAGGTGTTGTTTCCCAAAACAATTACCTTTGAGATTCGATCCCATCTTGGAAATAAACAAAAATTAATGAACAAATAAAGAAAATGGAAAGAGGAAGGAGTATGTGTCCCTCTATTTTCCATGTGGAAACCTTTGGTCAGGCTGAGTCTCTGTCATCATGTGTCCTTCTAGCTGTTCAACGGGTTCCCTGTCACTTCTTCCTTTACTGCATGAATGACTCGCTCTCTAAAGTAGGGAGTAGGTCGACTATAAGTGCCTATCGTAGAGTAGAAATGGGGGCCTGTCTCATTAGTCCATTACCAGGTATCAGAGTTGTGCTTCATCCATGCCATTAAGTTTTCCTGATCCCCCCTTATTGTTCTATCATTGTGCCACGCTTTCATTTAACACTTCAGCTATCGACCCATCTGCCTTAAGAGTCCTGTACCATACTATCGGGGTTGTAGGGAAGTGAGATTTTTACTCTTAGAAGCATTGCATAATAGAGGGCTCCAATGCTCCCTATCCCCCTTTGGTTTAGCCTCTTTCTTCTTTTCTTATCATATGACCGAGGGCTATAACTAAGGGCTTAGCCCTTGGGCACTAAGGCCTTCAGGCTCTTGTCTGGGGAGATTTTTCCTTTGTTACTTCTAATACCACATCCTAATGCTAGATACGCTTTACCATTAGTGCTTCGCCTTGACATGGTGATCGTTGTTCGCTGGGATCGGGCTCACCAAAGATATTGCAATCGCAACTTGGTAGAGGGAGACTCTTTCACTTCTTTTCATAGCGCAGGCTAACTTATCTAGACACGAAATCCTTATAGGGTGGAACACATGAAATATCGCATATGGGAAGAAACCCCTGCATATCGCAATCACTAGCCGGGGAGACTTTGGTGTAGGAGCAGTTTAACTTGTGCGATATTTGATCGCCAATCTGTGGGGGTGATTTCACCACTGCCACGTGTCACCCTGTGAGTGGTGACATGCGTCACCTAGAAAATGCCCCTATAGGAACCTTGAAAATGTCGAATCTGAGTGACACGTGTCCTCTGTACTTGCCACGTCACTTTTTGTACTGCCACATGGAGGAGAGAGAAAGGGGGTCACCCATTCCTGTATTTTGCATGCATTTACTTTGTTAAGCCTTTTCGGCAATCCCTAGCAATTTAAAATTATATTGCAAATCGATGATAACACAAGGTTTTGGAGTGTGCGGGACTGTGATGTTGTGGGATGTGGGATCGCGAGACTGTGATATAGCGATATTGCGGGATCTGGTATGCGGTACCTACATGATGCATGATTGTGGGATGTGGATCCGCAGTACTACACGACTGCAGGGTCACTGTTATGTGAGATGTATTGTGCCCACAGGGGTCCTCCAATGTGCTCTTCTCTTTCATTTCAAGGCAACAGAACCCCCATCTTCAAACTTCTCTAACTTCTAATCTAGAATTCCACTTTTGGACTTCTATATATAGTTGGAAAGTTTATCACGAGAAATATGTAATGGAGGGGGTCCGATTCGACCTTGAGAGCTTTAGTGACTTAGGAAATGGGTTCAAAATGGATTGCTTTTCTTCACTCTGGGCAACTAATAACTTTATAAAGCAGTGAGTGAAAACAAATATAATGACCATAGACTCCACAAAAAGCACAAGGTTTGTACATACAAAGATTCTTGTTCTACTTGATTTGACTACCTTGTTGTTGGGTTGCAGGATTAGGTTGATTACCCTGAGGGGTGTTGGGTGGAGGACCCTAGTGTCCTTGATTACCTTGTGGCTGTTGGTTCCTATTACCCTTCCCCTTCTTCCTTTTCTTAGTGTTAGGGTGATTGGGTCCACTCTATTGAGCATACACTTGTCCTTGTGGAGGAGGTGGTTGATGTGGTGGAGGGGGAGTAGGCGTGGGGGGCTGACGCACTGGTGTTGAATGGGATGGAAAGCTAGGTTGTGCATACATATAATAGGGAGATGGGGAAACACTTGTATAAGCAGGAGGAGCAACAACTGGCCTTAGCATCTGTTGATGCGTAGGGGGATATTCATATGGTGCGCTAGGACCTAGATAACAATTTCCCGGAGGAGGATTGGGGGAGGGATAGTTGTACATGGAATTGGTCCCTCCCTAAGGTGTACCATAACTCATCTGAGGTGGAGCATATGGCTGAGGGTGTGATATGGTTCCAACTATTCCATCCGCAACATGATATGCCCCTGGTGTGTTAGCAACACTAGGCCGAGGTAGATCGAGGATGACAATGTAAACATAACCTGACTATGGGTAAATCAAATCAAATTTGAGAGCTATTTGGAGTTCTTCTTCCTAAGATTGAGGAAAGTGTGATGCGACATATTTTGCAATGGGGACCAACAGCAATATAAAAAACCAATCCATGTAGACTCGGTCTTCAAATTCAGGAGCTCTATAGATAATCTTCCTTCTACACCATTCCTGAACATGGTCGGAAAGGCGAGTGGTAGAAGTTTGATGGAATGAAGTAAAAATTTTAGTACTGGTATCATAATGAAGAGGTAACTGAAAATATGAAAGAAATGTTGTCACAAGAGGCATTAAAGTGGAATGGGTTGCCTTGGGCTGGTCTACATACCACTTCACAGTAGCTCTAGTGAGCATCATTGGAACAACTAAAGATGAATGGAGTCCTCGGTAATAGAATTGGATGAACACCACATATGGAAGGAGCGAACATGATTAGTCAGATACTCTCCATGATTACCTTCAAACTTTGGGATGTCTGAAGGGAGTTTAGTGGGCATTGTTGGCCATGCGGGATCATGGAGAAGAGGATCATTGATAAGCTGGTTGAAATCTAGGAGACTTAAACCAATGAAAAAAGGAAGTAAGGGAGTAGGAGTGACCACACCGGTTGGGGTTCTGCTAATGGGGGAACCCTAGTTAGCACCTTGTTTACCGCCCTAGGTTCTTGCACTCGCATCGGTGTCTGACATGATGGAAATATGGGGTTGAGAAGATGTGAAATTAGAGGATGAACGAGATGAATCAGCAGAATCAAAATGATGACTCGATGGAGGACTGGGAGGATGAACTTGAACTCGATGGGGAGGAGTAATATGGCCTAATGGGAACTAAGGGTGAAGCCCTCAAATTCGATGCGACAAATGCCTTGGAGGTGCAATTGTGTCTAGACTAAAGATATAATTATAGGAATAAAAGAGAAACAAACAACAAACAAACACCTAGTGTAGTGGTGCCAAGTGTAAACTAGCTATTTTAATGATGTTACTCTAATACAATAAAACGCGTCCTATCAAATCAAAATAACTCTAACCTATAAGTGATCTAAATCCTCAAACAATCCTAGATCTATTGTTTTAGATGGCCTTCCAAAGAATTTCTTACTTGACGGAATCTCATCCCCGCAAGAAGAGTTGTCAAGAGAAAGGTGGGGTAGAGGACCAACTGATTCCCACAGCTAGTTCTATAAGGTGTTTTCCTAATATTGGTCACTATGATTACCTTCATCCCACGGGGGTGGTCGAGTCTTGAGCTTCTTGGTAGTCATCCACCACATGGAATTCCCTTCCATGGGTTGGGTAGCCCCAAGGAGAACTACTTGCATGATGACCTAGCCTAACCCCCTTTGAATCAGGTTTCTGACACACTTCATATTTGACCATGGCCTGGTGGAAGATTTTAAGCTCCCTAATATGTCAAATTCTATGCCTCAATGAATAGTCATTAATGGGTGTTATTGGAAGCCTATCCCACCGAACCTACACCTACACTACAAAGATTATTTGGCCCTGATGCCGAAGTGGGCTTAATCTATGTGTATTGATTTATTAAGGTGTAGTGTTTCAAGTCTTGGCTTGGGAATGTTAACCAAGCTCACGTTCACTTAAGGTGTGAGTGTGTGAAAATGATGTGTCAAGTGGATGAGTTAATTAAGAATGTTTCATGATGCCATATGTTGTTGAAAGTAAAATGTTGAAATACTGTAAATAAATCTGAAATGATAGAAAAAGAAATATCCAATAAAGCACACACAACCCCACCCACAAGGGCCACTAAGTAGCTAAACAAGAGAAGGAAAACAAACTACTCAAAGACACATAAAAAGGCCAAAAATATTTGATTTCAAGGGATCTAAAGGATTTAAGCATAGAAAAGTTTAGGGGCGAATGTTCGCCCTTTGGGGAAATTAAGGGGTTTTAAATTTTTAGTGGGCGAATATTTTGTATCATAGTACATTTTTACAAATCACCTCAAATAGCCCACCGTATTTTAAGGGAGAGGGTAAAAAAGGTAAATTTAGCCCTTGAAATTAGGAGTTACAACCTTCCATTCGCCATTTTCAAGAATAGGTTTTATTTAAGTTAATCCATTCGGCCATTTTCAAGAATAGGTTTTATTTAAGTGAATCCTATGGGCCAAAGGCCCAAATACCATATTTATAAAAGAGGTATGGTAAATTAATAAAAATATAAATAAATGAGAGGTATGGTAAATAAATAAAAATATAAATAAACTAGACGCATGGTAAATAAATAAAACCTCTTTTTATATTTAGTCCATAACCCTCATTCTATTTATGAAGGCTCAAGAAAGAGGTTTTATTTAAGTGAATCCTATGGGCCAAATACCATATTTGTAAAAGAGGTATGGTAAATTAATAAAAATATAAATAAACGAGAGGTATGGTAAACAAATAAAACATTTTTTTATATTTACTCCATAAGTCACCTTATATTTACGAACACTAAAAAAATGCGTTATATTTAGGTGAAACCTATGGGCAAAATACTATGGGACAAATACCATGGACTAGATTGTTATTAATACCATGCAAAAAAACATTATTAACCCTAATATTAGTATTGATAAAAATAAAAATGGCACATGGTATTGACCCATGGTATTCACCTGGAATGTAGCCTATTTAAATGGGGGAATTAAGCCAACATAGATCCATCTTTACTCTGGATCTACTAAACCCCGAGAGGTATCAAATATCATGATATGCAAACTAGCATAGAGTGAAAAAATATTTGATCTGATCAAGAGTAAAAATGGATGTTGTAATTTAATGTATGTTAAGCATTTTAGCTTGGTTAAAATAAAAAATAAAATAAAAATCAACTATTGATTTTATTAATTTTTATAAATTACTAATAGTAATTTTTAAGCTCTAGGTTTATGATAGCCCATGCTACTGACCCATGGTAATACCATGGTATTCATGTGAGCATAAACTATTTAAAGGGGAAATTATATCATCTTAGATCCATCTTAATTCTAGGTCTACCAAGTGCTCAGAGGGATAAATAGATTTCATCCCCCTAAGAGTGGTAGATGTGGAGTTAATATGGATATAGGTTGGTTTTTATGATAATGAAGATATTAAATAGACTTAGGAAATTATATTGTAAAAACATCTAAAGGTGAATGGTTAAAGCATAGACATTGGACAAGTATATTTGTATACTTCTATTTTAAACTAAAACAAATCCAGGGCTAAAAGGAATGCATTGATTGCACTAGTCATCCTTCTATAACTTTGCAACATATGCTGGAGTAAACGGATTGTAATTTGGGTAATTTTTATAATTTCAAACAGGAACATACTTGTGTATTGGTAGGGTGGTTACGAGGTCCCTAGAAGTGATGAATTTGAATTTTTCTTGGTTTTATATATAGTATTAGGTTTTTTCTCATGCTTTCTGTGAATGGCACGGGTGAATTTTATCCTACGTAATTTTGATTTCAAATGATATTTTAAAGAAATGCAATGATTTCAATTGTGTATTCAATAAACACAAGATTTTATAATTGAGTAAAATATTCGCCATTCCTGGTGAGAGATTCGCCAAAAAATTATATATACATATCATATTATTGATAAAATCGCCTTCCATTTTTCCTATATACCATGGAGATTCGCCCATTTATTATACATGTAAATTTAGGGGGGGTTCTTAAAATTTTCCCTGGATTTAAGCTACTGAAAATGGTGCAGACGAATAGCAAAAATTAGAGGCGAAAATTGTTGTAAAGTATAGATATGAAGCTTTAAAACCTAGGATGTTCAAGGGGATCCTAAGGGGGAGAAAGGAAACCTAAAATCTAAAGGGAGAAAAGGTAAAATAAACCTATCCAATGGATTTGAAAAGTAATGGATCAGATCTAAAAAGTAGAGGCTGAAAATGTTGAGAAACCTAGACTCCTCACCTAGCAAATCTCTTCCTAACAATTTGGAGGTGTACTCTAAAACCTAAGGGGTTATTTCCTTCCTCAAAGAGACAAATAAAGGGGATCTAGGCCTAAGAGATACTGACAAACATAGATGAATAACCCAAACCATCCTACTAACAACACTCTCAGCAAAATTGTAAAATATTTTGAAAATTTTCCAGAAAATGTACAAAACGCAAGTACTAACCTCTTTTTGATGAAAACGTAGGTTTGAGCCAAAAAGTATGCTCTGCAACTCACTTATGGGGAAAAAAAGTGTGCTCTGTTCTTGGGAGTCTCAGTAGGCAGATCTCGCACAAATTTTTCCATCTCCTACTCAGCTAGTACTTGTGACCTGCAGAAAATACCAAAAACCCAACAAAATCTGAAAATTTGACAAAATAGGGTTTAATAATATAAATAGAAATTGAGAGAAAAATAGCTGAAAAACCTTGAACTTTCCTGAAACTTTAGCCACCCAAAAACGTTGTTATTACACCAGTGGATTCGCCATTTGTTAGACAACAAATGTGTAACTAAAGACCCAGTGGAGTCGCCATTCGTTAGTGTGAAAAATCTTGGAAGGTGTACCAAAAATAATTCACTTAAGTCACTAGGTGACAAGTGAACCTAACAAAAAGTTTATGGTTGCTATCATCTTAGATCTAAAACACAAATAGAAAACCTGCAGTAAAAGAAGATATAATCCAAAACAGAAAGCAACAATATAAAGTATCCAGTATAATAACCCAATTGGAAAGAAAATTTTAAATGAATTAATATTTTATTGATAACACCTAGTGAAGGAGATCTACATATTGGTCTGTAAGTCCCCCTCTGTGGGATGGATCCTTTGATATCATTGACGCTTCAGAAAATTGATCCTCTCTCTTAATGTGAAAAACTCAAACAAAAGTGAAGAACTCAAAATGGGAGCTCAAGACAAATGACGATAATGTTAACGATGATAACGATCATGGTGAAGAATGAATGAAAGCCTCCTTTATATGTCAAAGTATGAAGTTAATCTCGAAAATGGAGAATAATAAAATATTATTAACCAAATTCAGATCTAACTACTTGGAATACTTTATTATATTTATTGGAGAGGGAAAAGGAATTTAAAATGGTTAAATACCTTATTTAGAAATAATTAATAAATAAAATGATTTATTAATTATTTCATGAGAAACAAGAAAGGTGTGAAATAAAAATAGTTATTAAATAGTGATTTAATAATTATTCTAATAACAGAAATAAGTAAATTCAAATAAATAATTATTTATATAAATATTCCTAAGGGATTTAGTCAAATGTGACAAGGAATGATTATTAAATAATGATTTATCTAATTATTCTCATTGTGTTTTTTTATTTAAATCATAAAATAATTTAATAAAAGTGGTTTATTAAATTATTTTCCACAATGAAAGTGACTTTACTATGGTAAAATTAAATCTACATGGTGTGTTTTGATCCACCTAGTTAGAAATGGCTAGGTGGTCATTTTTTAGTGATAACACTAGTTACGAAAGGGAATAATCTAGTATACTATAGCTAGAAGGTTCTCGCTTGTATACTTTTATCTCTTTTTTGGGCTTGGGGGACAAACTTACGAAAAATGAACTTTTTTTAAACAAAAGGGAGGGGAAGATTCATTTCCATTAGTTATCAAAATGGCAACGTCGGTTGAGTCACCCTTGAACATGGCACCTATCCACATCACTATCTCACAGTTAGGTTTCAACTTTCCTAAGAGTTGTACCATCCATATGAGTCTATTTACTCCTCTAACTAGTTACTCCTCCAGTCATATGGAGCATGCTTCGATGCCTCCTGCGTTGTTGCATGATATCACATGGTGCTCATTAGTCATGCTGCCAAGTCACTCTTGTGTCATGCCGCTATGTGTTCAAGTGAAGTCTCGTCTTATGTTTTCCATCTCCGTTAGCATGTTCACCTTTTTGAGTCATCCATCCTTATGTCAGTTGTACTTCGTCATCTCATGAATTCATTTGTACATCAAATCATCCTGGTTTGTTCCATGTCGATTGATGGGGGATACATTAAGGCTCTCTTTCAATGGATCTTATCCTATCAATTTCATCTCATTATCTAGGAGTTTGATCTAGGAACCAATAGTACCTTGGAGTTTTCAGACCTCAGTGGAAGGATTCCTCGCGATCAACAGTGGGTTTACATCATTGGCTGCAAATCAGTGGAGTTCACTAGTGTTCAAAGTAAGCTCATCCATTCACACTTAGAGGACTAAACTAAGTACCATGGGATCCATTTTCCTCATTGGTATATTCCCTCACATCTATTACTAGTTTACCTCATTGATTGGTACTTAGTTGGCTTCTACTATGCTCGACATCATCCCATCTATTCACATGTTGTATATTCATACCATCAGGGCTATGTAGAAGACCTTGGGATAGGGATATTACAATCGTATTTGGCACCCTCCCTAGGTTTCATTAGAGTTATGTATCATTTATGTACTTTAAGGGCTATTCTAGAGCACATCTCTATTTTTCATGTGTCCATAGTCCTACTCATGTATACTATGACATAGATCCACGTTGTATTTTCTCATGGCTATGCTCTATCTAATGGGTCACATGGATCAATTGTGTCTGTCTTTGTGGCCATGTTTTAGCATTTCATGTCATGGATTTGCAGTGTTATTTGGCAGCCATGTTTAGTATCTCTTTATGACTGAGAATGGGTATGCTCACCTTGGGGATGTTATCATTATAGAAGAGACTTCAACATTTGGTACCTTCTGATATGTGTTCTTGGCATTGTCTCCTCGCTCTGCTTTTGATCTCTGAGCTTTATTATAATGCATTTTGGACATCAGTTACTCTTCTAACCTCATGAATTAGGGGGCATTTGTTATCATCCTATTTTTCTCCCTAGGATTAGTCCTCTTGATTCATTATGTTTTTGACCTTTTTCTTTGGCCTTAACCACTCATTTTCCTAGTTTTTCTCCCCAACCGCATGTAGCCCCACTTGTGAGTGTGGTTGGAACCCTCCAATTGCATGAAAGACACTTTGTCTATTCGTTTATGGCCAAGATTTCATAGTTTTTTCCATGCGGTTGGGGGACTTGTTCTAGAGACTTATGGTTCCTAGGAGATCAGTTTGACTCATGTTCTTATCCCATCTATTCGAGCTAGCTAGGACACATCATTGAGAAGCTTCTCTAACTTCTCTTCATCCTAGGTGTCTACATTCATCCTCGTGGGAGTCTTTCTCTTCCTATTTATACTTCTCAAGCTAGAGTTAGAATCATAAGCTAGAATCAGAAAGTCATATGCTGCTATTGTGATTTAGTTTTGAGAGCCTCATGTTGTTTTGATTTCTTATTCATTATAGTGGGAAGACTCTATTGGAATGAGGAGAGGACTACTGAAGCTAAAGATATATTGATATATACTTGTTTATATGGTTAATGAAGATTCATGTTCCTTCCTTTATACCAATATTTGCAGTGATTTATGTTCATGTATTCCTTGATGTCTAGAGATGATGACCTTAGGCGGAATGTCACTTGTCATCTTTGTTTGTTTGTGTCTGTGTGCAGGTTTGGGATTATAAGTAGGAAGAAGAGTTCTCTAGATTGGAGAAAAGAGGATTTTGCAACATACTCAAAACCCTTCACCGATGTGCGATGAGGCAAGGTACTTGCTCAAACCCTTGTAACATTAAGAATTGCATGGAGATTGCTTGCATGATCATTTAACTTGGGGATTTTTATTGTCTTGGATGCCATATTTTTTTGTTGTCAGGTGATCTTAATTGGGCTTACAATTGCGAAGGAATGGCTACTTGCATGTAGACTTTACTACAACAATTGCTAGCTAAGTGAGCATTTTGATGTCCTACTAGTCACCCTTAGACTTCTTCCTAGCATTAAATATTTTCCTAACAACATTTATTAATAATAATAATAATATTTTACATCAACTAGTCTTATAATGCTATTTTAAACATATAGATTATTTAATTAACCTTATACTAATGAATAATTAACCTATAATTAATAACCAATTATGCCATTATGTAATTAGTTAACATTAGGTTAATTATTATTTATCAAAAGTATTAACAAACATTAAATAATGATTTAAAATCATGAATATAATAATTAATCAATATTTAAAGTTATTAACCTAATTAACATTTAAAATTACATTTAATTAATTACTTTTAAAAGAAATAAATTATAATTTAATTAAATAAATAATTAATTAAAAATAAAATAATAGTAAACATATATTAAATTATATTAAATTAAATTAATGTCCAAGGTTGGACAAATTACAAAATGGACTAATGTGGGTGATAACTATGATTTATCCCATCTAGAGGCTATATTGTTCTCTCTTACCCAATTCTATGCTAGCTTAGAGGCCTTCATCACCATTGCAGAGCTCGTTTTTAACTTCTCACGTGGGAGGAGGGATGCTCTCTTTGTAGAGGGAGCCAAGGTCAATGGTTGTAGGAGTTCTAAGAGTAGGTAAACTTATTAAATTGTAACCATAAACCCATCATCGCCTTAATAACACTAACCCTAAATTATGTATTACTTAAAGGGCATGGGTCAAAATCTCTATGTCAAAGGTAGTGGCAAAGGCGGGTTTGAATTTGAGGTGTGTAGAGCTTGCTGACCATAATTTTTTTTAACAATTTTTATTCGATAAAAAATTCCCGCTGTGCATGCTTTCATTGCTTCCTATTTTTTTTGGTGCACTATCTTGTAATTTCTAGCCTATCATTGAAGTGTAATGGCTTTCTACTTTATTTATCTTATTTGTTCTATTTTTGTGAAGAATACTTTCTCAAGCAAGAGGTTGAGGCATTGCAATGACCTAACTTTATTGGTGGTATATGACTTCTCTATGAGGAAACTAAATCGAGTCATAAATATGCTAAGTTGGGTGGGTTGCAGTCGTGATATTGTTGTGGTCTCAATTTTGGGAAAGAGAACTAATTTTGATTGTTTTTTATTATTATTATATATATGTTAATGGTTTGTGTTCATATGATTCATCTTCTATGTTGTTTATATATTTAATTATGAATGCTCATAGAGGTGATTGATAAGTTAGAAGATGAAATAAGAATTGCAATTAGAACTTTAAATTAGCATTAATTATTCATTCACCCACTCCTTCTCAATAATTCCCTATTCCAAAAATTGGTATCAAAGACAAGTTTCTTTAGGAACAGTTTAAACATTGGAAGGTATATTTATGAGGAATCATGTCTAGAAGAAAGAGATGGGATGCTTACTCAAGTAAGATACCAGTATTTGATGGGACAAAATGTTTTTTGGAAAACTAGGATGGAGACCTATCTCTTGTCCCTAGGGACAAATGTTTGGAGATCTTTATTAGTAGATTATGTTGTCCTAGCAACACCTCCTATAGATGCATATGGTAAAAAGGTTTATATGAACAATTCAAAGTCCAAGAATGTCATTCTCTAAAGTCTTAGTCAATTTGAACTTGTAAAGGTTATGCATTGTAAGTTAGCCAAGGAAGTGTGGGACAAACTTAATAAGAGTCATGAAGGAGATGAGAAAGTCAAGAAAGCCAAGCTCCAAACCTTCAGAATGAGATTTGAGAGCTTAAGGATGAATGAAGAAGAAAGCATATCAAAATATTTCCTTACAGTTGATGAGGTAACAAACATTATAAGTGGACTTTAAGAAGACATCAAGGAGGATGTAGTTGTTTAGAAGGTTTTTAGGTCTCTACCTATGAGATTCAATGCCAAAATCTCATTCATTGAGGAGATGACAAACTTGAAAAATCTCACAATGGACCAATTATTTGATACTCTTACAACCTATGAGATGAGATTAGGTAAAGAAAAGTCTGAATCAAAGGAGGTAGCATTCAAAGTATCTAATAAGACTTAGGAGTACAAATATCACCAAGAATGTTCCAGTTGTGAATCTAATCAAGAGTTAGCTCACTTCAAAAAAATCTAAAACATGGTTCATGTAAGCATAAAGGAAAGCTACCCTTGAAATGATTTGACTATAGAAGAGTTGGACATTTTGCTTCCAAGTGTCCTTATAAATAAAATCCAGACAAAGATAAGGTTTAGAAGCCTAGAGACACAACTCAAAAATATCAGAAGAAGAAATCCTTCAAGAAGAAGGGTCTCTACTCCAAAGAAGACAGTTATGCATCAGAAACAAATAGAATAGATACTTCTATTGATGATCACAATGAATGCTTACTCATGGCATTAAAAACTGACTCCAAATCCAAGAATGACTCAGAACTTCAAGAAGAAGAAGAGGGAGTAGAGGATCTTGAAGGGGAGCTCATCAATGCTATTTATGAGTTAAAGAAGGACAGAAAGAAGAATAAGCAACTAAAATAGCATTTATTACGAGCTAAAGAAGGCATGTACAACTTTGATAATGAGGAGTTTGTTTATCAAACATAAAAACTTGAAGAAGCAATGAAAATTAAGGACAACTTAGCACTTCAATTAGAAGAAAAACTAAAGGCCTTTGAAAATCTAAAGGATGAGAATAGACTCTTGAAACAAGTGATGATTAAGAAAAAGAAGGAGGTGATTTTAGAAACATGTAAATGAGAGATTTTATCCCTAAAATTCAATTTAGAGGAAAAAAAAATGAAAGGAATAGGTTCTAAATCATTTGATTTCTGAATGGAAAGAGAACTTCCAAAATCTAGAAGCAAAATTTGTTTCTTTGAGAACAGAAATTGAGAGGTCGAAAAGGACGAAGGATTTGGACAAAAAAAATGTTGAAGAGATAGAGAAATTAAATCACATCATGAGAATTCAAAGGTATCCATAGAACAAGATAGGTCTTGGATACTCTTAATCACAAAAACCTTCTAAAGAAATGACAAATTTTAGGTCCGCATGATTCGAAGCCCCCCAAAATTTTGCAAAGGGGATACAAGGTAGAGTCAATGGAGACAAAGAAAATACAAGCCAAAGAAGCACTCATGGATGGAGAAAGAATGTTAATTTCTCAAATATTTATCCATACAGAGATGTAAATAATCCAACAAGACAATAAAGGTACAACAATCAACCCAAGCTCATAAATTTTTAAATGTCAAATACTCCTCATTCCACCAAATCGCAACTATAGGTTGGGATTTTATATCATGTAGGCCCCATTTTAAAATCATATGCCTATGTTATGTTGAATGTATCCTTTTAATTAGTTCCCACAAGTTTAAGAACCATATTCTTGAAGTTCACAATCCTTACATAATGAGCTCGTAACCCTCAACGCTTAATTTTCATGTATATGCACCCATAGCTATCACCTCATTGAAATATGCCCAAAAAGATTTGATCACTTTAACACAAAAAGCCTTCACAAAATCAACTCCTGGGTGTGTTTTCTAATGCAAGTTAGAAGTTTAGGAGTCATGGGTCGATCCACTTCACCTGCTATGTTCCTACACCTTCCTTATCTTTCATTAAGGCCCTTCTAGCCCAAAGCCCTGACTCCAAGTCATTTCCTGTCGATAACTAAATACACGTGAAAATTTGACCAAACCAACTTCCTAGTGCGAACTTCAAAGACTTTGCCACATCATCATTCATATGTCACAACTGCATGCTATTAATGTCATCCATGCCTAAGTGGTGTCTTGTGTCACCTAGATTTGGCCCACTTGGCCACCTAAACATGATGAAAACATATTCCACATGTCCTCTTCCTATGCTGCCATGTCACTATGTGTTCAGATCATCTAGCACCCTACCTGCCACGTGTAGTTGATCCCACATAAGTCGAGGATTGGGGGTCAGTCCTTTGAACTCTTGCTGAAACCTTTTGACTGGCCCAACCTTTGATTAGTCTAAGGGCCCGACTAGGTAGTTGATCCCTCACATGGCAGGGATCGGGGAGGGTATCCACTTTGAACTTTAGTTGCACATTCCGACCTCCAACTAGGCCCGAATCACCTGAGTCCTGACGTTAGTCCAAAATTTCCCTAAGTATAGAATCAAAGGAATTTCACTCAAAACATAAGGGAGAGGCAAAACCTTGAACCATGGAACCCTTTTTGTTGACCTTTTGATCTGTGTATTTTGGTCAGTCATAAATCATGATATAGAGGACTTTTTTCAAACTTCAACATATCATTGGAAATCTCTTTTCAATCATTATCCAACTATGCCACTTCAAGGAGCATCTAAGAAAATATCTTGAGTTAGAAATTCCTTCAAATCCTAGACTACCCAACCATCATAGCCATAAGGTTTATAGATTTCTTACATATCCTTCTACTATAATGATTCTCTACCAAATACTGCAACAACCAAAGGACTCCCCCTAAGTTGAACACACCATCCATATGCTAACCTTTCCCATTTGTCATCAATTATATCCTAGTTGACATCAATCCCAACACATATGATGCCATCCTAACAATGCCAACTGCCCAACAATATCCCCATTTGGCATTGATGACAACAGTTCTAAACCTGCAGCTCTCCCTAAAACCAAGAAAGGCCCTCACCATCTCTACACTCCCCTGGCCTCTATAATCAACACTCCACTCCCTAGATCAATCATATGAACAAAAACCATTAGCATGAGTAGTATACACACATGGACACATGAATTTAACATGGAAACCCAAAAGGGAAAAACCACCAATTTGTTTGTTGATATGATGTAATCTGAGATCCTACTTAGTTAAATAAATTTATTTGTGAGCTCCCACTCATAGGAGGCCCCAACCCCTTCAAATAAGTAAGACACAACTTTACAAGAGGCACCAAACTCTTATAAATGCAGGCCATAACCTGCTTCAACCAACTGTCCTACTTTTCATACAATTTTGAAATTGAGAATAGTGACTTACTTCTGTTACATAAAACACAAAGAACCTATTTTGATGTCTCTTACAACTCCTTCCTCTCTATATTGCATCCACACTCTTGGCTTCCCTCTTCTCTACATATTTAGCTTTATTGCACTCTCTTATCTTACTCTTATGTTGTGCCCTTGCACTCAACTTTCCTCTGCACAAAACTGCTCATACACCTCTACATCGATTCACACACTGACTCAATTTTTCCTAAGTTTTTTGTTTTTTAGCAACATAGTGAACGATGCAATTAGTTCTCTCATTAACCAATCCATCCTCCATGCAATATGGCACATTGATGTTCAATTAAGAACATGAATATGGACTCAATTTACTCAACTAATTGACACTGGTATGGTCTCCACTCTAGTTATATTAGCACGCTATTAGAGATATTTAATAGCCAACATGGCTCTTCCTTCTCACTAAATTAACCAATGCATTAATGTTGTGATCGAGGATGACTTTCTTTAATATAGATGTTGCACCATTAATTCTATGAGATTTCACGGTCCTCGTTTCTTTGTGTCTCAAATCTCTGCAGATGCCATTGATTCTAGCAAAAGGTTTTAGTAGAGGTTCTTCCAACTCAAGAGACCCTTCAAATGTGGAATAACTATAAAATAATCCTCATTCCACCAAATCACAATTGTAGGTCAAGCTTGTATAACCTTAACACCTTTTTCAAATTCATATTCTCATGCTTTGTTGAATGGCTCCTTTTAATTAGTACTCGCAACATTAAGCACCATATGCTTGCAGTGCACAATCCTTACATAATGAGCCCATAAGCCCTCGACACTTAACAATCATTTATATGCACCCATAGCACTCGCTTCATCGAAATATGCCCAAAAACCTTTGATCACTTTAACACACAAAAAAATCACAAAAATAACTCTTGGGTGTGTCTTCTAATGCAAGTCAAAGTTTGGGGGTCGTGGGTCGGCCCACTCCGCCTACTATGTGTCTACACTTTCCTTGACTTGCATTGAGCCTTGACTAGCTTGAAGCCCTAACTCCAAGTCATTTTCTGCCAATAACTAAATACACGTGAAAATTTCACCAAACTGACTTCTTGGCACAAACTTCAAAGATTTTGCCACATCATCCTGCACGCATCACACCTGCATCATACTAACATCATCCATGCACATACAGTGCCACGTGTCACCAAATTTTTCCCACTTGGCCATCTAAAAATGTTAAAAGCACATGCCATGTGTCCTCTTCCCATGATTTCATGTCACTTTGTGTTGATGTCATCTACCACCCTGGCTAACACTTGTAGTTAATCCCACACAAGTTGGGGATTAGGAGTTAGTCCTTTAAACTCTTTCTGAAACCTCTTGACTAGGCCGACCTCTGATTAGTCCAAGGGCCCGACTAGGTAGCCGATCCCACATAGGTCAAGGATTTGGAAGGGACTCCACTTTGAAATTCAGTTGCATACTCCAAATTTTGATTAGGCCCAAATTGTTGTAGTCGCAAACTTACTCCAAAATCCACCTAAGACCGGAATCAAAGGAATTTCACACAAACATAAAGGAGAGGCAAAACCTTAATCCATGGAATCTTGTCTATTGACTTTTTGATCTACATACTTTGACCAGCCATAAATCCAGATCTAGAGGGCCTTTTTAAACTTCAACATACTGCTGGAAATCTCTTTCTGAGCACTATCTAATTATACCACTTCTAGGAACATCTAGGCAAATCTCTTGAGGCAAAAATTCCTTCCAATATTAGACTACCCAACCATCATAGCTATAAGTTTTATAGATTTCTTACATGTCCTTCTACTATAATGATTCTCTACCAAAGACTGCAACAACCAAAGGACTCCCCCTGAGCTAAACATACCATGCATCTTTTATCCTTTCCTATTTTTCATCAATGCTAACCTAGTTGACATCAATTCCAACACATATGATTTCATCCTAACAATGCTAACTATCTAACCATATATATATATATATATGCCCAATTTCACACCAAACATTGTAAGCTTCTGTATTAATAAAAAAGTCTTGAATTATTATATGTATGTTTTTACTTTATTTATTTTTCATTCCACAAGTCAAATATGAGAAGTTTGGAACCACATTTTTATAAGGCAAGAAGAACTTATTTTCTTCTTTTAAAATGCGTAAATGCTCCCCAGGGAAGACTAAACCTACGTAGGCTCTAAAACTCTAGACAAAATACATATAAACAAGGACTAATGCATCATCATCATCATCATTATTATTATTATTTTATCCATTGAGAGCCAAAATGAGCTAGGAAAATTCATAGAAACAAGCCCTTTAAGAGCCTAATTTATTTATTTTTTATTTTTATTTTTTGGATTTTGATTAAAGAGATAATATATACCAAATTGGTCACAAAGGGTGTTAAAAGTAAAATTACATATCAATTTCTTCCCATGGCTTATTAAATCAATTATAGTTTCTTTGATGATAGGAGCATTTGGAATTGTTGCCAATGACTTCTATTAATAGATGACATATTTACTGAATAAAACATGAAGGAAAAGAAACTAAACAAAGGTTCAAAGCAAGACTGGTTGTGAAAGGATTTGGACAAGAACAAGGTATTGAATTTAAAGAAATCCCCCCCCTATTGTTAAAATTTCATCAATACTTGTAGTACTTGGTCTTGTCACTACTCGGGATTTAGAATTAGAGAAACTAGATGTCAAGACAACCTTCCTACATGGAGATTTGGAAGATGAGATATTTATGGAACAACTGAAGGGTTTTGTTAAAAAGAGTAAAGAAAAATTGGTCTGTAGGTTAAATAAGAGTCTATATGGGTTGAAACAACCTCCCAGTCAATGGTATAAAAAGTTTGAATCTTTTATGCTTGATCATGGTTTTAAAAGATTAAATGCATATCATTGTGCATACATTAAAAGAGATGAAAATGACAATTTCATTATCTTATTATTATATGTTGATGACATGTTGATTGTTGGAAAAGATAAATTGATGATTAATAGATTGAAAAAAGAGCTAAATAATGTCTTTGCAATGAAGAATTTAGGAGTAACAAGCCAAATTTTGGGGATTCAAATTATACATGACAGAGAAAGAAAGAAATTATGGCTATTACAGAAGAAATTGCTTGGAAATATATTGGAAAATTTTAATATGGCTAAAGAAAAACCTGTAAGTACACCACTTGTATCTCATTTCAAATCAATGACTAATCAGTGCTCCTCTAACATTGAAGAAAAAAAAAGAAATGTCCAAGATTCTATTTACTTCAATTGTAGGAAGCTTAATGTATGTAATGGTATGCACTTGGCTTGATATTACACATTCAATGGGAGTGGTAAGTAGGTTTCTTGCAAATCCAGGTAAGGAACATTGGGATGCCATTAAAGGGATTTTGAGATACATTAAAGACTCAATTGATTATTGATTATACTTTCAAGGTACTGATACTTAAAGGAAGGTTTTACAAATGTTGATATGGAAGATGACATTGATTCTAGAAGAGCCACAATAGGTTACTCTGTACATTTGCAGGAGTTGCAGTTTCATGGGTATCGATATTATAATATGTAGTGGATATTTCTACTACAAAGGTTGAGTATATTGTAGCTATTGAAGGATCCAAGGAAATGATTTGGATGGGAAGGTTCTTGGAAGAACTGGACTTGCATCAAGAAAAGTATGTACTAAATTGTGATAGCCAAAGTGCAATTCATCTTGCTAAAAACCCTGCCTTTCACTATAAGACAAAACACATTGATGTTAGATATCATTGGATTCCCCAAGTGTTGGATGACGGGCTGTTAAAATTGAAGAACAAACATACAGAAGAAAATCTTGTTGACATGTTAACAAAGATCTTGCCAAGGGATAAGCATGAACTTTGCAGAACCTTGGATGTTGCCATACAAAGGTGATGCATGAATTTTGGGACTAGATCGGTAGCAATAATATTCACATAAACTTATATTTTTCCTCAAGTGAGAGATTGTTTCAAATGTAATGGAGGCTTCTTCTCGAATGTCATGGATGTTTCTCTTCGGACGTAGTAAATAATTCTTCTATAAATAAGGTTAAATTCATCCATTATGTGTGAAGTGATTGGGAGTTGGGTTCACAAGCTGGAGATTATGTAATTTCTACTAATATTAAAAGAGTTATTGATCTTTCTGTGTAGTTTTCCCCAATACATAGCTAAGTTTTCCAACTAAAATTTACTTTATTCTTAATTGTATATGCTATTTTATTTATGATCAGTGTCAGTATGAGTTTATTATTAATATTAAATAGTAATTTATTAATAAATATTTAAAATATAACAATATTTAGTGACTTCAATTCACCTACTTCTGGTCCATATTTTGAAATATTTCCAAAATTTGCAAACTAATTCAGATGGTGTTTTAGTTGTTTTTTATCATTTACATTTATTGAATATTACATTTCGCACATCTAATAAATTAATATAGGAACTATATATCTTTATATATATATATATATATATATATATATATATATATATTATTTGTTAAAGGACTAAGAAATCATTTTTATGAATGAACAATCAAAGAATGTGTTTTGTAGTACCGTTGGTGTATATAAACCATCATGTGTTCTAAAAACTTCTCAAGGCAGCTGGGGAGAAATATAAATTTCAGTAGAACGACATCATTACCATTGCTTGCCATGATATTGTAAACGGTCGTACATGAAATTATTTGTAATTTGGGGAATCTAGATGAATTAAGTTCATCTATATAATATAATATAATGGAACTCTTTTGAACAAATGCTCTTTACCGGAAACCATGAGAATTTGAAGGAAGCCAGATAAAGCAAAAGCAATCTTTCTTCTTAAGGAAAAAGGAAAAAATTGAGATATTGAATACCTCTATGCTTCTTAAGATGGTGTGCACATTTATTGGTGGGTTGTGTTAGATTGGTCACTCAAGGTCAATTGTGGCATAATCCGCCAACTACGAGTTAATTATTCATTTGATTGGATGATATTAGTTATTTAAGCTCCAAGTAGCATATCGAAAATCAACTACAACTTCAAGTTGGAATGATTTTGTGAAAAACAAGTAGCACATAAATAATTATGTAAAATTACTAGGAATTAGTTATGAAATTATCTAATTAATTTAATTATTTAAAATTAATTGTATTTAAAATTAAATCTGAAAACAATAATTGTCTTATATATGATATTTAAAAGATTATAAAAATATAATTATTATTTTTTTTTAATATAAAATGTGATTTTATACTTAGGAATGAAAGATGTTATTTTTTTGAAATTTTCTATAATAATTTTTTTGGATTTCTAAATTCATGATTATGTTTGATAATTTTAAGTGTGTTAAAATAATAATGAGAAGTGTAATGTCTAATTATTTTTACGAAACCATAAATCATAATTGTTAAACAACATAAAAAAGACATAATTTAGATAATTATTGAATGTTTATTATTCACAAAGATGTACATATTAATACATGTCTTATGACCATTGGTTTTCATATTCCACGAGGTCTCTTGGACTTCTATGGCTATTCACATTTGTCCACACCAATCCTTAGTAGATTAGGTGTCCAACATTGCCCTTTTAATTCAAAGGAGTGTATATGAGTCCAAGAAGAGAGCTGAAATACAAAAATGCAAAAAAAACATGGCAACCAATGGTTATATGTGCTCTTTGAAATGGTGGTTTTTAAGGAATACCGCAAACCCAATGAGGTGCATGAGCTCGATGTCTCAACTGGTGGTGGTTTAAGGCTGACAACAAACTTTAGAACTAAAGTTTGATGCAATTTCTGGGAGAGTTTCAAATCTTGCTAGAAGTTGAAGTCTTATACTAGTGAAAGTGATCCCTCATAATGGTTTATGGATGATCACAAACTGATGTAGCAGAAACCATAGTCTTCTACCATTGGTGGTTTAAGGAATGCCACCAACCAAAGGCTTGCTCATGGAGAATAAATTTGTCTCTGGCTATAACTCTGAATTGAGTTGTGGCTAACTCTGGCTCGAGGCTCTGCTAGCTTGCTATGGTTCAAGTTGTGGCTTGGGATCGCTTGATTTCGCTTTGGATCTATAAATTGACCATCAATTCTCCCTTGTTTGGATACAAGGTGAGAAGATGAAGAAATATCAACTACAAGATGTATCAGTACTCAAGAATGAACTCTAAATTATGATTGAAATATCTTCTCGGTTGGTGAAGCCCATTTCCAAGAAGTAATCCGTCCAAGGTGAGTCTTCATTCTTGCAGGAGGCTTATTTTTGGAACCTTTGTTTCAATGATGAGTATTTTTACCACAATGCTCACACAAGTGAAGATCAAAAAATTGATATTTCACATGACCAACTTAATCACAAAGTTGGTATCTAACAATCTATGGCTACTACGGAAGAGGAGAAGTAGATGAAAGTGAACCATCGTGAAGAAACCCAACACTACGAAACTGGATTGGCTTACAATAGTTTGGAATATGAAAGACACATCTTTATCATATCCAAGATTGGTATTTTGTTTGTTGTTAACAACTTCTTCTCAAGGTCTAATGATCAACTTGGGAAGTGTAGCCTAAACTTCTACAATTTTATGCATAACTACTCCTGAAATGGGAACTTTTTGGGGATCAACCTCAACCTCATTGATTTGATCACTTTCCAGTAGCTAATGGGAGTTTGTCTCAAACTCAAACAGAGAATTGTTCTGAACAAATACCAATGCAGAATGACGACTCTTTTGTTGTAGCTCATCTTGTTGGAGTTGAGATTTGAGCTGCAAAAATTCAATCTTGACTAATGCATTTTGCAAACAAATTGAAATGTGAGAGATAGTGCCTTTGCTGATTTTTATGTATCCTTAACAATAGAAAATGTCATATTGTTTAGTAAGTCTAATACTCCATCAGCCATTTTCTCAACAACTCAAACTTAGCAAATGAAGGACATGAAAAAACTTGAATGCTTCACCACCAATGTTTCTTACCAAGGTGGTAAAATCCGAAGAACAACTAGTCTCGAGCTTGCTATATTATGTCACAATAAATACCAAGGGAAACTCCCAAAACCAAGCTTTATGTGGCTAAAATATGAGTGAAGCTATGTTTCCACTGTTATTTTCAAAAAATGTTACCATTTTGTCTACATTTACCTTCACACTATCAACACCTCTTAGATGGACACAATTCTATCAAAAGTAAATACAAACTACAAAACTTGCTCACATTTTATCTGCATAATGGAATCTATCTTTAGAGACCAAATGACTGGAAATGTCACATAAGTAAACTTCACTCTGCTCTGGCAGCAAGTTTCATTGGGAAGTAAGAAGCTAAGGAGCAACTAGACTAGTGGTTGATCTGGAAATTTGTGCTCTTCTTCTCACGAGCACCCTTGGAACTAGAAAAATTGCTCCAAAATTTTATGATTCTTGTTCAATCTGACATCAAAGGTAGAGGTGTTATGATAGATTCTAAACAAAGCACAGTAAGTGAGCCTTCAAAGAAAAAATAGTATTTAGGCAACGAGCTTCCATACATAGAAGGAATCCTCTAAATATATGTCACTTTGATTGCGTTGCAAGGCATGGGGCTCTTCTCCCCACCTTTTATTTTTGTTCACTAGATTTTAACACGTGAGATAATGCTAGTACAAAGTGAGGCAGTTGGAATTTATGAAATATTAATACGAATGGCACAAGTTCGATTAATCATAGGCAGAGACACGATCCGCTGGAGTTCTAGATAATTCAAAGTTTGTTGCTCCTTTGATCTAACATTACAATGAACAACATGTAACAATATTGTTCCTTTGACCAGGCTAGTCCAATATTACAACATGCAATGAATGACCAACGTGGAGAAGGCAAGTCGAAGTAGAGAACAAGAAATGAATACAATCGAGATTATTTGAAGATGGGATGCAACGAAATGATTGCAACACACCTTTAGAGACTCGGTGATAAGATTCATGTCACGAGCACAACAAAAAATTTTGCGACTACAAAGTATTTGTCATCAACCTTTAAGAAGTACGACTTGAATGATGCTTATTATAAGGGATTACAATGTCCAGCTTAGTTATCCTCTCAGTAGGTCTCTCATATTGAGCTCGCTTGGTGTGGAGACACTAAGGTTCATTTAGCTAAGAGAGAGAGAAGTTAAGGGTGATCCTTACAGTAGTCGGAGCTCGAAGGCCATTCCTAGCTTTCATTCTTATTCACTTGAAATATCAGAGGATTTCAACCATTGGAAATTGAGGATCTTAAGGCAAAGGTAATGAAAAAGTAGGCTTCGTCCTTGTATTTTCTAGGAGTTTCTTTGTTGGGAATTTCTGATAATTCCAAACAAAACTGAACAAAACAGAACAATACTCTGTTTTAACACAGCGGAAATAAAAATCGTTTGCGGAATACGGTGTTTCAATAACACAGTTTCATCAATTGCTGAATGCAGTGTTTCAGCAACGCTGAAACTGGTGTTTCAGCAACACTCTATTTTGACGCCTCGTAACAAAAAAAATAATTTATGATAATAAAGTTTCAACAATGCACAACAAAAGGGACTTTGTATTCATTAACGATACTTCCTCTAACAGAGGGATAACTACAAGGCTGCTTTAAAGAGAGTTCAAAAACTTCAAAAAAAACTTCACGCTATAAAAAAAATTACATTACTGTGTCTGCACTACTGTACATTACAGAAAGCAAAATACTTTGTCTCCTCTGAAAGTCAAGACACTGTTTTTGCACTGCTGCGTCTGCACTTTGCACTGTTGTGTTTGCACTCCTGTGCATCTAAAAAACACTCTGTTTCTACTCAAAATTAACGCTGCTGTAACACTCTGTTTCTCTCTAGAAAAATTTTACACTGCTGTGTGTAAATTTTCATTCATACATATGCGCTGCTGCGTATTACAAAAAAAACTTCTGCACTACTGTGCATTAAAAAGAAAACTCTCTCTGTGTGTATTTTCTACACTGTTGTGTCTGCGTTTTATAGTGCATTACATTTTCTGCTTTTTACAGTGTGGGAAGCGGTCATAACTTATCCATCAACTGCTTTAACTCGCTGATGAAGTCTCTACTACAATCTGCTGCTCATGATGAACAAATCTGATCTTTTGTTGTATTTCTTGAGTCGGTGGTGTTGAAACCCATGGCTGATAAATGCTGTGACGGCTCGAGGCTGGTTATTTTCACTTTCATCCATTCTGCTCTTTAATGCGATTGTTTAGAAGTAATGGCATAGCGGTGGATCTTATCTTCCTTCTTCGGGAACACAAAAACAATTAAAGGGTGAAAAGACAGTAATGGTGGTGGCTTTTTTTTTTAAAGTAAAGTAGTTGCTGCTGTTCAACTGTTCACTGCAGTTGAAATTATAATTTCAACACTCCCCTTTAATTTCAACTGCTGGGTTATCAGTCATACCCAGACGTTTCCTTAAAAACTCAAAACTTTTCTGGTCCAATGGCTTGGTCAGAATATCCGCAACCTATTCCTGAGTCCTGCAATGTTGTAAAATGATTTCTCCATTGTTCACCAATTCTCTGATGTAGTGAAACTTTGTGTCTATGTGTTTCGTTCTCTTGTGGAACACATAATTCTTGGACAACGCAATAGCTGAGCTATTGTCACAAAAAATAATTGTTGTTGTTGCCTGCTCTTGGCATAGACTTCTTAACATTCTCCTCATCCAAACTGCTTGACACGCTGCTGCTGTAGCTGCCACGTACTCTGCTTCTGCTATAGATAATGCCACAATTGGTTGTTTCTTGGAAGCCCATGAAATGGCTCCTAAACCTATGTGAAAAACGTAACCGGATGTGCTTTTCCGGTCGTCTACACTTCCAGCCCAATCACTATCTATGTATCCAACTAAATCTGAACATTCTGAAACAGTATAAAAAATGTCATACCTTTTTGTACCTTTAACATACCTCAGAATTCCCTTTGTTGCCTGCCAATGTGTTTCTTTTGGCCTCTCCATAAATCTAGAAATTAAACTAACAACATGCATTATGTCCAGCCTAGTTGCAGTTAAATACATAAGGCTGCCAACTATGCTCTTGTACACACTAGGGTCAAAATCCTTGTTATTGTCCTATTTGCTAAGTTTTAATCCCATCACTGTGGGAGTGATTGCTACCTTGCTGTCCTGCATGTTAAATCTGCCCAACACTTCATTTACATATTTTGCCTACGAAATAAAAATTCCATTTTTATTTTGATCTACTTCTATTCCTAAGAAGTATCTCGGGAAATCCATGTCAGTCATCTCAAATTCTTCTTTCATGACTGATTTGAAATTTTCAATGAGGTAGTCATCATTACCTGTAAAAATCACATCATCAACATATAACACAACAATTAAAATTTTACCGTCCTTTTCTTTGATGTAAATGGTGGGTTCTCCCTCACACTTCTCAAATCCATTCTCGAGTAGATATGAATCTATCCTACTGTACCACGCTCTTGGCGCTTGCTTTAGCCCATAAAGAGCTTTCTTCAATCTGCAAACTTTGTGCTCTTGGCCTTTCTTCTCATAGCCTAGAGGTTTCTCAACATAAACCTCTTCCATTAACACTCCATTCAAGAATGCTAACTTCACGTCCATTTGGTAAACTTTCCATTTGTTTTGTGCTGCTATGGACAGCACTACTCTCATGGTTTCCATTCTTGCAACCGGTGCGAAAGTCTCCTCATAATCTCTCCCATACTGTTGCTTGTATCCCTTGACAACAAGTCTTGCCTTGTGCCTTTCTATCTTGCCTTCAACATTACTCTTGGTCTTGTAGACCCATTTAACTCCAATGACTTCTTTACCTTTTGGTAGCTCAACTAAATCCCATGTCTTGTTTCTTTCTATGGCATTCATCTCCTCATCCATAGCTTCTATCCATTTCTCATCTTTAATTGCATCTTCGAAATGAACAGGGTCATCAACATGACAATACAAAGCAAACAAAGAATTCATTCCTTCATCATAAATGTCACTTAAATTTCTGAATTTCTTACCTCTTTCATTTGGTGTGCAAGTGCTTGAGGACACACTTGAATTTCCTCCTTGTGGTGTGCTTGGAGAAGCACTTTCATTTCTCCTCAAGGGTGTCTCTTGCTATCCTTGTGTTGGCGCTGTTTTTTGGGGTGTTTCAGCCATCTCCTCATCATCTTTATCATGAGACAAACAATTTTTAACATTCACTGTTTTCTCTATGCTTCCATCCCAAGCTTCCTCCTCAATGAACTGTACATCTTTGCTCACAAAAAACTTCTTGGTAGATGGGATATACAACCTGTAAGCTTTGGATTCCTCACTGTATCCAATGAAAATACATTTCTCCCCTTTGCTGTCCAATTTCTTCCTTAGCTGATCTAGAATGTGTGCATAAGCCACACAACCAAAAACTTTCATGTGGGTGACTCCATGCTTCTTCCAGCACTTTGTTCATCATTGCTTTTGTAGGACACCTATTCAAAATATATACTGCACAGTGTACATCTTTAGCCCAATAATCATTTGGCAAATGCTGTTCCTTCAACATGCTCCTCGCCATATCCATGATGGTCCTATTCTTCCTTTCGGCAACTCCATTTTGCTGCGGGGTTTACCTTGCTGTAAATTGCTTATGAATTCCATTTTCTCTACAAAAACGTAAAAATTCTTTGGAGATATACTCACCTCCTCTGTCAGTTCTCAAAACCTTGATACACAGCCCACTTTGATTTTCTACAAGTGCTTTGAAATTTTGAAATTTTTCAAACACTTCACTTTTGTTCTTCAGGAAATAAACCCAAGTCTTTCTGGTGAAGTCATCAATAAATGTTAGAAAATATTGGCTGCCTGCTAATGATGGGGTTTGCATCGGTCCACATAAATCTGAGTGGACAATCTCTAAGGGTGCCTTTGCCCTTATGCTTTTCCCGGTTGGAAAACTTTCTCTGTGTTGTTTCCCCAAGATACAACCTTCACAAAGGCTGTCTGGCTTCTCTATCAATGGTAATCCTCTTACCATTCCTTTTCTACTCAACAAATTAAGACCTCCAAAGTTGAGATGTCCAAATCTCAAATGCCACAACCAATTTTCATCCTTTGGTACGCTTTGGAGAGCCTCTTGTGTTATTGTTGCAATTACTTCTTTATTTTTCAAATCTGCCCTTATTCTGAGAGGGAACATCCTATTCCTTGTCATCTTCACTTCAGCAATACATCTTTTGCTGGGTTTTCTATCCATGATGGTGCATACATCATTCTCAAAGAAAACATTGTAACCCTTTTGAACAAGCTGTCGAATATTCAAGAGGTTACACTTCATTCCAGGAACATAATAGACATCTGCTATGGTTTTCTTTTCACCTTTCTTTGTAAATATTTTAACTTCTCCTTTTCCCATAACAGAAATTTTACTATCAGTCCCAAGTGTGACTTGTGACTGCACACTCTGATCTAAAGCAGAAAACAGGGCTATGTTTCCTGTCATATGGTTGTTGCAACCAGAATCTAGAAACCATATATCTTCACTGTTTGTTTCAGTCATATTACAAACTAAAAACACATTATCTTGGCTGATATTTTCTCTAGTGATATTTGCACTAGATCTATTACTCATATCATGCTGCTTTTTCCTACATTCATTTGCATAGTGCCCATATTTTTTACAGTAATAACATTGGACATTGGATTTTTCATACCTTTGTCCTTGAGCATGATATTGTCCACTTTGTTGGCTGCTGCCATGGCCTTGGTTCTGATTTGGATTGCTGCCTCTTCCTTGAACGTTTGCTGAACTGTTTCTTCCACCTCTGTATTGGCTTCTGCCTCTTCCTCTCTTGTTTCCTCTGCCTTGACCTCTTCCTCTTCCAAATGACATCTGGGTCTTGAAGGCTTGCTCTAAAGATGAGTTTTTATTTCTACTCAACCTCTGCTCATGTGTTATCAATGATGCATGAAGTTCATCAACTGAAAAATTTGAGAGATCCTTTGTCTCTTATATGGTGGTGACAATCACATCAAACTTTGAGGGTAGGCACCTCAATAGTTTCTCCACAATCCTCCTTTCTTCAAGAGTTTCTCCATGAGACCTTATTTATGTGACCAGACCAATTGCTTGTGTGAAGAATGAGTCAATATTTTCTGACTCCTTCATGCACAGGTTCTCAAAATCTTTCCTCAGCAACTGTAGTTTTGTTGTCTTCACTCTCTCCATGCCTTGATAGGCTATCTTGAGAGTTTGCCATGCTTCTTTGGATGTCTTGGCTACTGCTATCCTTGGAAACACACTCTCATGCACTGCTTGATATAAAAATACAAGGGCTTTTGAATCCTTCTTCTTATTGCTCTTCAACAGCTCTTTCTTTGCCTGAGTTAATCCATTAAACTCATCTTTATTTGTTGGCTCTTCAAATCCATATTCAACAAGTTCCCATAAATCTTATGAGGCAAACAGGGCTCTCATGGTTATTGCCCAGTAGTCATAGTTTTTCCCATTGAACTGTGGGAGTTGAGTATTAAAGATACCCATGCTAGTGCTGGTGCTGGCCATTCTTGCAATACTTGACTGTGTATTAAAAATCACTTAATTGTCTTCAACAGCTACACAAAAAACTAATCTGAAAAATACCTTGACAGTGTTTTCACTCTGCTGGATAATTTTCTGCAGCAAGAAACCTTCTTTCAGCTTCTTTGACGTCTTCAAAGAGCCTGGACAAGCTCTGATACCATGTTGGGAATTTCTAATAATTCCAAACAAAACTGAACAAAACAAAACAATACTCTGTTTTAACACAGCGGAAATAAAAATCGTTTGCGGAATACGATGTTTCAGCAACATAGTTTCGTCAATTGTTGAATGCAGTGTTTCAGCAACGGTGTTTTAGCAACACTGAAACTGGTGTTTCAGCAACACTCTGTTTTGACGCCTCGTAACAAAAAAAATATTTTCTGATAATAAAGTTTCAACAACGCACAACAAAAGGGACTTTGTATTCATTAATGATACTTCCTCTAACAGAGGGATAACTACAAGGTTGCTTTAAAGAGAGTTCAAAAACTTCAAAAAAAAACTTCACGCTGTAAAAAAAAATTACATTACTGTGTCTGCACTGCTGTACATTACAGAAAGCAAAATACTCTGTCTCCTCTAAAATTCAACACAATGTTTTTGCACTGTTGTGTCTGCACTTTGCACTGGTGTGTCTTCACTCCTGTGCATCTACATAACTCTCTGTTTCTACTCAAAATTAATGCTGTTGTAACATTCTGTTTCTCTCTTGAAAAATTTTACACTGCTGTGTGTAAATTTTCATTCATACATACGCGCTGCTGCGTATTACAAAATTTTTTTTTGCACTGCTATGCATTAAAAAGAAAACTCTCTCTGTGTGTATTTTCTACACTACTGTGTTAGCGTTTTATAGTGCATTACATTTTCTACTTTTTACAGTGCGGGAAGCTGTCATAACTTATCCATCAACCGCTTTAACTCGCTGATGAAGTCTCTACTAAAATCTGCTACTCATGATGAACAAATATGATCTTTTGCTGTATTTCTTGAGTTGGTGGTGTTGAAACCCATGGCTGATAAATGCTGCGATGGCTCGAGGCTGGTTCTTTTCACTTTCGGCCATTCTGCTCTTTAATGCGGTTGTTTAGAAGTAATGGCATAGCGGTCGATCTGATCTTCCTTCTTCAGGAACACAAAAACAATTAAAGGGTGAAAAGATGGTAATGGCGGTGGCTTTTTTTTTTTAAGTAAAGTAGCTGCTGCTGTTCAACTGTTCACTGCGGTTGAAATTATAATTTCAACATTCTTCACCTCTTACAAGATTTATTTTCTGGCACTTCTTTTGTTGAAGTGCAAGCAAAGTGTATATTTTTGAGCATAATGGTGACCCTCTTTGTATGGAAGCACACAAATTGGTGTCCTTGAACAAACCCACAAGACTTCCTTCTGTCGCTCCTTGCAATGTTTCCACTACTCACGACTCGAATCTCAAATTCGTCTTAAAACCATCGGTTAGTATGCATAATGTGAAATATAGCATGCATGATCACATAACAACCATAACGATATATACAACATGAAAAATGTGCGGGCCTCTTTAGGTGTGGCTCATTGAAATCCTTTCTTAACGTGTGCATCTAACAATCCCAATGAACACTCCATTGTGATAGAGCTTAGTCATCCATCTAGTGGCAATAACCAATAACCTCGACATCGAGAAAATCTGAAACCCAACTCCTATTAGCCTTGGCTCTAAGAGTTGCTAGGAAAGCAAGGAAACAATCATGCAACAAAAAAATAATCTTGTAGATGCACGTAATGTATCAAACTCTCGACCAAGGGAATAACATGACAAAACATACAACAGGTGCAGAGAGTGGCAGTGACAGTGTGAAAATTTTGAGTGTTATTGATAGAGATATAGGAGTTGTGTAAATTGAGCACTCATTTGTTGTTAGCACAAGATTTATAGTTTTGGACAGGACTGGGAGGCATTATCATTCCAGGAGTGCAATCAAATGGTGAGGCTTATGGAATTTGTGAGAGAACAATAAACTGAACCCTGAGAAATAGGAAGGGAAGAGCACCTAGGTGCAGGGCTCGGGGAGGTAGGATTGATGGCAGAACTGACATGCAGAGAAAGATCACAAAACTAGTGACTCAAATTTGAGCAGGGAAGGAATACACTTGCTCTGATACAATGTTAACAACACAAAAAAAGGATGGAATTTACATAATTATCGAATGTTTATTATTTACAAAGATGTACATATTAATACATGTCTTATGACCCTTATTTTTCGTATTTTAAGAGGTCTCTTCCACTTCTATGGCTATTCACATTCGTCTACACGACACCAACATTTAGCAGATTAGGTCTCCAAAAATAACTATATGACATTTAATATAATGTTTAATAAAATTTAATATGTTTATAAACTAGTGTTCACTTACTTTTACCATATGGTGACGACTATCAATTTCCTCTTGCTACAAAGAGAGAATGGTGTGGTTGGATTGAAAAATAACCTTTGATTTCATTGTGCCAAGAGACGCTCTCTAGCACGGTATGAAAAACATGTTGTCATGTTATGTTATGTTACTTAAACATTTTCACTCAATCAAACTACATAAATATTAAAATTAAAATAAAATAACAAAATTAATAATTACACTTATTAATTAAAATATTTTGACTTGGACAAATTACATTAAAAAGTAAAAGATAAAATAAAATAAAATAAAATTATTAAGAATTGATAATTAAACTCCATCTTAATTCCAGATCTATCAAGCACTCACATGGATCAAATCTCTACGAGTATAAACATTTCCTTAAGTTTTACACTATAAAAAGAGGTTTACACTTGAGAGATTTAATCTTATGTGAACTTTATAATTCAAAAGTTAAAATAAATATAAGTTGATTACCTACCCACATATAAAAAACAATTACAAATATCATTATTTATGTGTTCCACACTCCGTCGGCATTTCAACTTAATTATGTCTTCATCAGATTGGGGATTATTAAAATCCGTAAATCAATTTGGTGTTACAAATTTTATTTCGTGGTGTTTGTCGACGTTAATTTTGTTACAGTTTGTGTTGTTCAATTTGCTAAGCTAGTGGATAGATCTAGGGCATAGAGAGGAATGCATTATAAGAACACTCAGGACTGGAGTCATCTGCTTCAAATTTTACACTCAATTTTATGTAATAGTGATCTTCCGTTTAATAAAGCAACCAACAATACAGCCTAGTTTGAATCCTTCAACGGTGGTTTCAATCTTGTAGCCAAGAAAAATCTATATATTAAATGAAGAGGGTTTCATGGCACCAAAATGAAAAAAAATCTCATCGGCTACCAGAAATATAAAGGTGGAGTTATGCACTTTTCATATTTTATTGGGTATTTGCTTGTGTCTAAACCTATTAGTTAAATAGTTTACATTTCTTTTTGAAGTATCCTGACTTGTTTAATCGTGCAAGCACATAACTGTTTGGGTTTCTCTATAATTTTAGACGTCTAATGGGTATTGCAAAAATAAGTTAAGTGAGGATCTATATTTACGTGGATACGCGCTCCTTATTAGAATTAGAATTAGGCACTTTAATCATTTTACTAATTAAAAAAATTGATCGGAAGGTTTAAATTTAAAGATGCCAATATATTCTCGTAATTGCCACAATATAAATGGATGTAATTCTCCCTATTAGAATTAGAATTGGGCACTTTAATCATTTTACTAATTAAAAAAATTGATCGGAAGGTTTAAATTTAAAGATGCCAATATATTCTCGTAGTTGCCACAATATAAATGGATATAATTCACACCACTAACTTCCCTCCATATCTAATCTCTGGAAAATTTTCTCTCTAAACATTATGGATCACAGAAGTCTAAGCTCAGAAATGATTAAACCTTGTTTAAATTAAATTTTTACAAAGCTTGATTAAAATTTTACCATGCCATTTGTTAATTGATACCTATGGGGATTAACGAGAATGGGAAGACTACAAAAGGTTACACATACACTTGTCATATTCCAAATAACACGTGTCCATCAGTTTCATTAACATGTCCATCAATTTCACCCATTCATTATGTTTTATCAATCAAAATCCAAATTCTTTTTGCTATTAAACATCAAGATATATTTTCCATGTGAGAAATTTGAAAATATGGCCACTTAGGTTTGTAGAGTAAAAAAGACAGATTATATGAAACCGTGAATTAAAATATCATCAACCTATTATGATGAATACCTTTAAATTTTACCCTAGATGTTGAATATGTCAATTTGTATGAAGTAAAGATGCATATACAATGCAATGTAAAATGTTCAAATAAGAGTAAAAATAACTTAATAATTTTTCAATAATAAAGATGTACATATTGTGAAAAATAATTTGAATCAACGAAAAATATAAAAACATAAATATAATCAATGAATATTAATATAAACAACTAACCAGAATATAATCAATAAATATATATTCTAATCAAAGACGAATAGAAAAATAATGTATAATAGTAAAATTTATTTTGTCCATACAAATACATATTTGAATCTTCTGGATCTCTTCTCGTCTATTCGCAGATTGACATACACATATACAGTATTCGCAGATCTCTTCTGGATCTCTTCGCAGTTTTTCGCGGATCTCTTCTGGATCTCTTCTCTTCTGGATCTCTTCTCAGATCTCTTGGCGAAGATACGGTCTCTTCTGGATCTCTTCTCGTCTATTCGCAGAGGTATTCGCAGATCTCTTCTGAAACCTTCCGGTATTCGCAGATCTCTTCTGAAACCTTCCGATCTTTTCTCGTCTATTCGCAGAGATCTCTTCTCTTCTCGTCTATTCGCAGATCTCTTCTCGTCTGTGAAGATACGGTACTCTTCTCGTCTATTCGCAGAGAGATCTCTTCTCTTCTCATCTATTCGCAGATCTCTTCTCGTCTACGAAGATACGGTATTCGCAGATCTCTTCTGGATCTCTTTCTGGAGGCAGCGGAACTTGTGGAGGACGAATCTTTTGGAGGCAACGTAACGTGTGGAGGACACAGCTGCTGCTCCAGCATTCTTAGGGTCTGCGTTCAAATATTTGCTGCTGTTCCAGCATTCTCAGATCTGCGGTTTGGCTTTCGATCTGCGTAAAATATGGCTCCGAGCTTCGCAAAAATAACTGGTGGCTCATCCGTCTCTGGAGGGCAATCTCCTGCCCATATCGTGAGTGAAGCCCCAGCTCCCACTATCCAAGTGGTCCAGGACTCACTCGATGAAGCTTTGAAGTTCTCCGAAAGTGCCCTAATTTGCCGGTTCAATGGTTTTTGGCCGCGGCTGATAGCACTCCACAATTGGATCTCGGAGGTATGGAAGCCTATCATTTCTGATGAAATTAATATCTACCCCTGTGCTAGAGGTTTCTTTATAGTAGATTTTGAAAATCCTGAAAGCAGACAATGTATTCTAGATTCCGGCCCTTGGTTTTGGGAAAAATCAGGCCTATTCATGAAGCCATGGAACCCATCATTCGATCCCTCTACAGCAGTGATAACCTCAGCACCAGTTTGGGTGAGATTGCCAAGCCTACCCTTGCATCTCTGGAATCTCTCCTCGCTAAAAGCCATCGGAAATGCAATTGGGAAATTTTACTGCAGGTGCCCAGAAACAGAGGAATATACCAGAACCACCTATGCACGCATCTGTGTGGAAATGGATTTCAGCGCCGGATTCCCAGCTGAAATAAACCTAACAAGTAAAGACTATGTGTGGAACCAGAAGCTTGATTATGAAAGTGTCCTCTTCAGATGTCGATCGTGCTTTGAGACGGGGCATCTAGCCAAAAATTGCCCAAAAGCCTCTGAGAAAAATTTTGCTAGAAAAAACCACCACAGATCTACATGGTGGGAAGGAGCACAAAAAGAACACTACACTGTCATCAAAGAAGAATATTCTAGAGAAAACTCTGAGTCACAAGAAATCAAGGAAGAAGGAAACAACTCTCAAAGCAAGCAAGGAGAAAGCCCGCCCCAACAAATCAACAGGTATGAGGATCTGAATACCGCAGAAAATAAATCTTCATTTAACAGCAAAGCAGATCTCCTAAACCAAACTTCTCCGACTATAGATCGTGAAGCTAAGACACCAATGTACCAAGAACCAGAAGAGATGGAGGAGATGCAAGACAAAGGAAGTTGGAAGACCGTAGAGAAAAGAAACAAAGCTACAACACCAATCTCGCCAAGAAAGACGAGGAGCCAGACAAGTAAAAATTAAGAAAATTGTAGGTCCGATAGACCAATTTGGTCTCAGTGGACGTTAACCATCATCATCATCATCATGAATTATCTCCAAAAAATAATATTAAAAAACAAAAACTATAAAAAGGATCTCGGAGCTTTTACCATTCACAATTATTAAATTTTTAAAAAATTAATATCTAATGAAAAAATAACATCTTTTACAATTCTATGTTATTAAATATTAAAAAAAAAATTAAATAAGAAGTTCATTATCTAAATAGTTTCGAGCTTTACCACTCTTTTTACCACTAAAATGTCCTTTCTTTTCACTATTGTTAGTTTTTAAAACATTTGGACTAGTCCAAAGAAATTGTGCATATTAATAACTAGAAATGAATTTGACTAGGTGATCAGCTTCATTTTAATTTTATGTTATTGAATATTAAAAAAATAATCAACTTCATTTTAATTCTATGTTTTATATATATATATATATATATATATATAATAACAATTACATAGGTGTTATACCTTATGTTTTTATAATTTTGAGTTTTAGATTTTTGGGTTTTATAATTTTCCGTAATTTAGATGGTATATTATTTAGGTTTCTTATTATTTGTCTTTTATAAATTTAAGTTTTTTAATTTTTTTTAATTTCATTTTATTTAGGTTAATTTTAGATTTTAACAAATATTAAAAAAAAAAAAATTAGTTTTTAATACATATTATATAAAACAAAATATTATTAAAAATAAATTTATAATCAAACTATGATAATTTATAAATAGCTTATTTTACATTTTTATATTAGTTTATAAATAGTTTACAATTAATATTTCATAGTTTTATAATATTCATTATCATAAATAAATAATATTCAAAACATTATTATTAACAATATTATTAATTAAAAAATATTAATAATATCTTTAATAGAATATTAATTATGTTTAAAAATAATCATCTTTAATAGAATACTAATTTTAAACCCGTTATAAACATGTTCTAATCATATTTAATATATGTTTTAATAATTTTTTATACAATTTTAATTTATAATTATATTTAATCACTTTAATCATGTTTTAATTTTTGGTTAATACATGTTTTAGACCTATTTAATATAATACCTTTTTTTTTAATTACCAATATTTAATGTTATTAACATAATAATATTAAAATCATTAATAATATTTAAATTTTAACATTAATATTAATAATATTAGTAATTATATATATATATATATATATATATATATAAAAGAAAAATGCATCTTTTATATATTAGTTTATAAAAATGCATCTTTCTATATTAGTTTATAAATAGTTTACCATTAGTATTTCATAGTTTTATAATATTCATTATCATAAAAAATTAATATTCAAAAGTTTATTATTAACAGTATTATTAATTAAAAAATATAAATAATATTTATAATAGAATATTAATTATGTTTAAAAATTATCATATTTAATAGAATAATAATTTTAAACCCATTATAAACATGTTCTAATCATATTTAATATATGTTTTAATAAATTTTGATACAATTTTAATTTATAATTATTTTTAATCACTTTAATCATGTTTTAATTTTTAGTTAATACATGTTTAAACCTATTTAATATAATATATATTTTTTTAAAATTACCAATATTTAATGTTATTAACATAATAACATTAAAATCATTAATAATATTTAAATTGTAACATCAATATTAATAATATTAGTAATTATTAATGCATCTTTTATTTGATTACAATTATAAAACTAAGGGATTAATACTATAAACCTAAGCTATTAATATGAAAGCCCAAAGATTTGATCATTTGCCTTATAATGTTAATCTCTTAAACATATAATACTAATCCCAAAAAATTATAATATTAATGCCTTGGATTTATAATATTATTAATAAACTTTTAAAATAGTTTATAGATAATTTATATTTTTGTAATAGTTATTATAATAAACAAATAATATCTTTTGAAAAAAACATAAATAAAAATGATTATTAATAATATCAATAACATTAAAAATAATATTATTAACAATAATATCAGAAAAGAAATAAATTAATAACATTATTAATACAATATTATTATTTAAAAAAAAATATTATTCATAACATTATTAATTATAATGATTTTTAAAAATTAATAACATTTAAGGTTTTTAACAGAATAATATTAAAATTATTAATAACATTTAAATTATAAAATTAATATTCATAGTATTATTAATTAAAAATATATGTTATATTTATTATTAAAATATTAAATATTAAAAGGAAAAAAAAGTCTTCCCTCGCGAAGAGAAAACTATTAAGATTTATAAAATTAATCCGCGAGTTTAATATTGATCTCTTGGTTTTATAATCCCTCGAGTTTATAATATTAATTCTAGGGTTTATACTTTTTTAGGCTTACAATATTAATCTTAGTGTTTAATATAAATCTCTTGGGTTTATAATATTACCAATCCCCTTGTTTTAGTAATCCCTTAGGTTTATTATATTAATCCCTAATATGTTAATAATCTTAGGGTTTATAAAATTAATCATAAGGTTTAATATTAATCTATTAGGTTTATAATCCCTTGGGTGTAAGGTTTATAACTGTAGGGTTTATAATATTAATCGTAAGGTTTTTAATCCCTTGAGTTTATAATATTAACCTTAGGGTTTATAATCTTTTCGTCTTATAATACTAATCCATTCAATTTATAATATTAATAATCCCATGAGTTTAGAATATTAATTTCTAATATGTATAACAATATTTTAGGATTTATAATATTATTAATCTCTTTAGTTTTATTAGCCCCTTGGGTTTATTATATTAATCCCTAATATGTATAATAATATATTAGGGTTTATAATATTAATCTTAGGTTTGATATAATAATCTTAGAGTTTATAAAATTAATCCTAGGGGTTAATATTAATCCCACAATTTATTATTAATCCCTTGGGTTTAGAGTCTTAATATTTATAATTGTAGGGTTTATAATATTAACCCTAAGGTTTTTAATTCCTTACATTTACAATATTAATCATAGGTTTTATAATCATGTGGTCTTATAATATTAATCCCTTGGGTTTATAATATTGATAATCCCATCGGCTTAAAATATTTATCTCTAATATGTATAACAATATATTAGGGTTTATAATCTTAAGGCTTATAATATTAATCTTATGTTTGATATATTAATCTTAAGGTTTAATATTAATCCATTAGGTTTAAAATCTCTTGGGTTTATAATATTAATCCCTTGAGTTTATTAATCCTTTATTGATCCTTTAGGGTTTAATATTAATCCCTTAAGTTTATAATCCCTTGACTTTATAGTATTAATCCTTTGGGTTTATTAATCTTAAGGTTTATGTTCCTAGGATTTAATATTAATCCTAAGGTTTAATGTTATTCCCTTGGGTTTTTAATATTAATCCCTTCGGTTTATTAATCACATACATTTATAATTTTAATCCTAAAGTTTATAATACTAATCTAAGGGTTTAATGTTTATTTGATCATTTATATCCCTTCAATTTATAATATTTATTCCTTTTGTTTAGTATTATTCCCATGGGTTTATAATCTGTTGGGTTTATCAGTCCCTTTAGTTTATGATATCACTCCTTTGGGTTTATTAATCTAAGGGTTCATATTCCTAGGACATAATATTATTTACAAGATTTATAATATCAACCATAGGGTTCAATTTAAATTTCTTGGGTTATAATCCATTCGATTTATAATATTCTGTCAATATGAAAATCAACTGTGGTCAATGATGATCAACCATGTTTATTTTAGGAGTTATAATATTTATCTTAGGGTTTATATACATTGGGTTTATAATATTAAATCATTGGGTTTAATATTATTCCCTTGGGCTTTTATTGTTAATCCCTTACTTTTATTAGCCCCTTTGGTTTATAATATCAATCCATTGGGTTTATTAATCTAAGGGTTCATATTCCTAGGGTAGAATATTATTCATACGGTTTATAATAATAATCTTAGGGTTTAATATAAATCCCTTCAGTTTATAACCATGGTCAACCATGGTCAATGTGGGTCAAATGCCACACTGTGACAAATATTGTCTCGATATGAAAATCTACGATGTTCAACCATTTTCAACCATCATCAACCATGTTTAGGGTTTATAATGCCTTAGGCTTAATCATGGTACATATTAAAATTGATCATGGACAATCATGGTCAACCATAGTCCAACATCACATTGTGAAAAATATTGTATCAATACAAAAATCAACCATCGTCAACGATCATCAACCATGGCCAACCATGGTTAATCATTATTCACCATGGTCCAACATCACATTGTGACAAATATTTTCTCAATATGAAAATAAATCATGGTAAACTATGGTCAATCATGGTCAATGATCATCAATAGTCATGGTCACATTGTGACAAAGATTGTCTCATGGTCCAATGTCACATTTTCGCAACAATGGTCATCCATGGTCAACCATGGTTGACCATGATCAAGCGTTGCATTGTGACAAACATTGTCAATATGAAAATCATCCATGGTCAACCATGGTACAATGTCACATTATGATAAAGATTCTATCAATATGAAAACGAATCATGGTAAACCATGGTCCAACGTCACATGGTGACAAATATTGTCTCAATATGAAAATCAACCATGGTCAAACATGTTTTTTTATGTCTTATAATATTTATCTTAAAGTTTATATACCTTGGGTTTATAATATTAATCCTTTGGGGGTTTTGGGTTTTTAGAATTAATCCCTTGTTTTTATTACTGCCTTGGGTTTATAATATCAATCCCTTGGGTTTATTAACCTAAGGGTTCATATTCCTAGGGTATAATACTATTTATAAGGTTTATAATATTAATCTTAGGTTTAATATAAATCCCTTAGCTTTACAATCCATTGGGTTTGCAATATAAATTCCTTGGGTTCATAATATTAATTATAGGGTTTATATTCCTAGGGTTTAATATTAAGCCTAGAGTTTACAATATTAATCCCTTGGGTTTATTAATTTTAGGGTTTATATTCCTAGGGTTTAATATTCATCTTAAGATTTAATGTTAATCCTGTGGGTTTATAATCCTTTGGGTTTTAATATTAATCCCTTGGGTTTATTAATCCATTTGGTTTATAATATTAATCATAAAGCTCATGATATGAATCTTCAAGTTTATTGTTTATTTTAGGGTTTATAAAATTTATCATAGTGTTTATATCACTTTGGTTTATAATATCAATCCCTTGGGTTTAATATTATTCACTTGGGTTCATAATCCCTTACGTTTTTAGTATTAATACCTTGGTTTTATTAGTCCCTTGGGCTTATAATATCGATGGTTTAATACTGTAACATTGGAATGGTACAAAAATGTATCCAACATCACATAGTGATAAACATTGTCTCAATATGAAAATAACTCTAACAATGATTGTCGCAATGTTACATTGAAAAAATTGGATTTAATATAACGTTTTTAATATTAGGGTATTTTAATATTTAGTTTATAATATTAAAGTTTAATATTGGGCTTATAATTTGTAGTATTAGGGTTTATAATATTAATCTTAGGGTTTACTATTAATCCCACGGGTTTCTAATATTAATCCTTTCAGTTTATCAATCCCTTAGCTTTATAATATTAATCCCCTGGGTTTAAAATTATCCCCCTCAGTTTGTAATCTATTGAGTTTATAATATTAATCCCTTACGTTTATTAATTCCTTGGATTTATAGTATATTCCTAGATTTTAATATTACACCTATGGTTTAATGTTTATCTTAGCGTTTAATGTTTATTGTATGGTTTATATCGCTTTAGTTTATAACATTAATTCCATGCATTTAATATTATTCCTATGGGTTTATAATCCATTAGGTTTATCAGTCCCTTGTGTTTATCATATCAATCCCTTAGGCTTACTAATTTAAGGGTTCATATTCCTAGGGTATAATATTATTCACAAGGTTTATAATATTAATCCTAGGTGATGAACATTGTCTCAATATGCAAATAACTCTAACAATCATTGTCCCAATGTTACATTACATTATAACTTATTCAATTCTCATTGTTACATTGAACAACTTGGATTTAATATTAGGTTTATAATATTAGGTCATCTTAATATTTGGCTAATAATATCAAAGTTTAATATTGGGTTTATAATTTGTAGTATTAGGGTTTATAATATTATTCTTAGGGTTTACTAGTAATCCCCTGGGTTTAAAATTATACCCCTCAGTTTGTAATCTATTGAGTTTATAATATTAACCCCTTAGGTTTATTATTTCCTTCGATTTATAGTATTAATCTCTTGGGTTTATAATATTAATCCTAATGTTATAATATTAATATTAGGGTTTATATTCGTAAGGTTTAATATTAATCCTACGGTCTAATGTTATTCCCTCGGGTTTATAATCCATCGGGTTTTTAATATTAATCTAATGAGTTTATTAATCCCTTGGTTTTATAATATTGACCCTAGGGTTTCTAATATTTCTCATAGGGTTTATATTCCTAGGTTTTAATAGTACGCCTATGTTTTAATGTTTATCTTAGGCTTTAATGTTTATTTTATGGTTTATATCGCTTTTGTTTATAACATTAATTCCTTGTGTTTAATATTATTCCTATGGGTTTATAATCCATTAGGTTTATCATTCCCTTGCATTTATGATATCAATCCCTTAGGCTTATTAATCTAGGGGTTCATATTCCTAGGGTATAATTTTATTCACAAGGTTTATAATATTTTCTTTTTTTGATAAGTAAGAGAAGAACCTTCTATTAATCTAACCAAAATTACATAGTTTACAAAGTGTCCCAATCAGCAGGGACGATAGAAAACCAAGGACCGAGGCCCACAAAAACCCTACAGGCATCCCACCGGGGGTCCACAAAGGGACCCACAGTGGACCACTCTGCACCCAACAAATGGACCCGACAACAGCTATAGATTGAGTCCACTAAACAATTTCGGGTCCGGAACTCTCGAGCAACAAGCACGAACCAATCCCCGCCATTGATTACTCAACCTCGATCCAACGACCATCGTGGATATCAGGCGGACGAGAAGCGCAGGGGTTAACCGTCCGATGAAGGCAGTTTTCTCTCACCTCTCATTACAATGTGTCACACAATGAGTGGAATCAGAGGCACATTACAAAAAACCAAATACCATTCTTGTCCCACCCGATATACCATTTATGGTTTTGTGTCCAAAGTTTCGCGGGAAAACCAGAATGCTCAGTCGCCAAGCGAAGACCGTCCGACCATTCCCGCAGACATTTCTGAGCCTTCCGCTTGGAGTCTCCATCAAAAACCCGCTGAGCCAAATGCACACAGGCAACCAGATCTGTGGTGTTGCCCGATTCGTTACCTTCATCATTCAACCGAAAGTGATCAGAGTTGTGGAGAGCAGCCAAAACCAAAAATTGTAGATGAATTAGGTGATACCATCCTCCCGCCTGTCTCTTGAATCCCTTCGATCAGTTTTGTTCATCCATAGTTCCATATCTTTGGTTGCTAGGTAGAAACAATCCTCTCGCAGTTTTCTGGCAGGTAACGACTCCCAGGCATGCCAAGAATCCCTGTCCTTATTGGTCACTCCTTCATTGGCCAACCGATCCGCTAACATATTTGCCTTCCTTTTCACATGAACAAATCTTATCGTTTTAAGGGTTTGCAAGTGAGAGTGGATACGGTAAAAAACCTGCAGTAGCTTCCAATGCTTCGACACTTTATCTGGTGAAGTTCCATTGTGTATTTTCTTAGCTACTCTAATGATCAATTCTGAATCTGCTTCAATGATAGCATTCTGTAAATTTGCCTCCACCAGGATCTCCAAGCATTGTTCTAATGCCAGGAGTTCAGCCATATTATTGGTACCCTTTCCCAAGTGGCCATGGAAGATGTATTTTGTTTGCCCCTGATGATCTCTTATGGCACCCCCAAAGCCAACTACCCCTGGATTGCCCTTAGAAGCTCCATCAATGTTTACCTTGAAGAAACCCTATGGAGGGGCTTCCAACTACTGGCCCCTATATTTATTATTCTCACTCCCTTTATTATTCCTTGAGGACTGATGGACTGTAGTCCCAAATTGAGTATAATATTCTCCTCGTGAGGCAGAGGAGGATCCTTGGGAATTGACCTCAAAAGGCTTTTAACTGTGTCTTTAAGTTGTTTTAGAATTTGACTGATTATGTGTTGGGGCTCACTAGCTTTATCTTTGAAGATCCACCTATTGCACTCTTTCCAAACATTCCAAATGACAAAGCCTAGTACTAGCATCCAAGCTTTGTTGATGATCTCATTCTCTGAGAAGTTCTTCCTCCAGTTTTTCAATGTGTTGGATATGCTGAGACTGTCCCTATCGGTTTGTCTGAAGATTGAGGCCACCCAGTTCCACACCTTAGCAGAGAAAGGGCAGAGGTTGAGAAGGTGTTCAATTGTTTCCTCATGTGAGCCACAGAGGTGACATTTGGAAGGGCCAATGAAGCCTTTATTTAGTAGGTTTTCCCAAGTTAGGATCTTTCTTTGATGCACAAGCCAAATGAATAACTTTATTTTCATCCAGTGAGGAGTTTGCCAAAGCTCCTTCCAGACTTGTTCAGTATTCACAAAGTTAAAACCTGTGACTGCCTGTTTCGCCTCTTTGAGGTTAAAGTTACCTTCATTGTTCTTCCCCCATCTTATTTGGTCAGGTGAGGAGGAAACCAGAATCCACCTATGCTCTAAGTCCTGGGTAAGAGCATCTGCCTTGGCCTTCAAAGGACTCTCATCACTATAACCTAGGTCCTTCCATTTTCTCCATTTTACATTATTACTTCCCTGGTCCCATAAATCTTTTACCAATAACAGACCTTTGCTCTCTGTGTCTCTCTTAAGGGCTGCTAGGTCATTCCTGTTCAGGATGGGTTCCTATTGCCAGCTATCCTCCCAAAATCGAGCACGGTCCCCTGCTCGGATTTCCGACAAACAGTGTTGCTGAACAATGTTTTTATTCTCCCAAGCAAGTTTCCAAATGTGTGAGCCCCTAATCTATCCTGACATTTTGATATGATCCTTCTCCTACCAATCCTTGGCATACTTTTGTTTCCAAAGCTTGGCCTAGGGGGCATTCGGCTCCTTGATCCATCTCCACCAAAGCTTAGCTCCCGAAACTTTGCTGAGAGTTTCCGGGTCATGCAGCCCCAAGCTGCCATGGCTTTTGGGCCTACAGAGCTTGTCCCAGGCCACTAAAGCCCACTTCTTTTTCTCCTCCCCTTTGCCCCATAGAAATACCGTTTGTATGCTCCTTATCTGCTGCTTAATACCTTGAGGAGCAGGGATAGCTGTAAACATGAAAATGGCAATGGTCTGTAGGATCGCCTGTGTGAGCACAAGTCACCCTGCTAAGTTTAAGGATCTGCATGTCCATTTTCTGATCTTGTCTTGAAGTTTATTTAAAATTGATTCCCATATTTTCTTGCGTAGAGGTTTGTCAGTAAGAGGAATGCCAAGATATTTGGACGATAACTGTTCCCTTTGAAAACCAAGAATCCTGGTAATGTTTCTTTGTATAGCAATATTGGTATTAAAGAAAAAAACTTTGGACTTGTTGAGGCTTACCTCTATTCCTGCTACCATAGCAAAGGTCGTTTAGGATGTTTTTTATTGCTCTTTCTTCCCTAACTATGGGTATGCCTTACAACATAGTATCATCCACAAATTGTTGATGAGTGTTAGCCTCTCCATCCAGGGTGAGCTTGATACCCTGAATTCGACCTTCAACATTTGCCATTTTGATTGCCCTACCTAGCCCTTCCATCATGAGGATGAAGAGGAAAGGTGAGAGTGGATCTCCTTGTCTGAGCCCTCTGGAAGGTGTGAAGGGACTTGAAGGAGCTCCATTAAGCAGAATGGAGAAGCTGGTTGTGGTAACTAGTGCCATAACCCATCTAATCCAGTTTTGGTCAAAGCCATAGGCTTTTAGAATAGCTCTGATATAAGACTAGTTGAGTTTGTCATAGGCTTTCACAAGGTCCAACTGAATGATCATACCTTCTTGCTTGTTGCATTTAAGAGAGTGTACCACCTCATGTGCTTGGATGATGTTGTTGAGAATTTGTCTTCCTTCCACATAGCCTATTTGCTCTTCCGAGATGAGGGAAGGTAGCAGGGGCTTGAGTCTATTAGCTATCACTTTGGAGATGATTTTATACACCACATTGCATAACGCTATGGGTCAAAATCCATTCGGAGTCATAGCATTTTCCTTTTTGGGGATTAAAGCTATGAAGGAAGCATTCAGTGCTTTCAGAACCTTTTTGGATTTTCTCGAGTCTTCCACAACCTCGAGGATGTCCTGCTTGACTGTATCCCAGCAGGCTTTGAAGAAGTCTACATTGAATCCATCCGGGCCTGGTGCTTTTCCACTTTGCATTTCCTTAATCACCTCACTGACCTCCTCTTCTGAGACTGGTCTGTTGAGATTGTGGTTGTCCTCTTTGGTGACCAACTTGGGAATATACTGGGTGAATTGATCAATGAACCTAGATCTATCCTCCAGTGGCTCCTTTGCAATATTGAAGAAGTGTTGAACTAGACTTGATTCCATGTCCATGTGAGAGACAAGCTCAATACCTTGAGAATCCTTAATCTTTGTGATTCTATTGTGTGCCCTGTGTGCCATAGTGGATTTGTGGAAGAACTTTGTATTTCTTTCTCCCTCTTTGATCCATTGAATCCTAGATTTCTGTCTCCAGAAAATTTCCTCTTGTAGACAATGATCCTCCCATTCTTCCTGCAGAGAGTTAGTTAGTTTTTGCCTCTCTTCATTGAAGCCCTCTGTGATATTGATCTGATTGATTTCCTGTAGTTTCTGCTCAGTTTCTATTCTGGCCTTGAGGATATCACCAAATTCCTTTTTGTTCCAAGCTTTAAGTTTGGATTTAATATGTTTGAGTCTTTGCTGGAGCATGAAAATTTTGGTACCCTAAATGTTTAACTCCTCTTTCCACCATTTTTCAATGTTACTGATGAATTTGGGGTGAGAGAGACAGGCATTTTCGAATTTGAAGGGCCTGTTTCTCAGAGTGCCCATAAAGGTAGCTTCTAGCTGTACTGGCCAGTGATCCGAACCTCCAAAGGGCATAATGGAAGTGGTGATGGCTGGTCCTGTGAGGAGGAGATCCTCAGAAATAATAAATCTATCAAGTTTGGAAGCCACTTGAGAAGCCCCTCCCCTTTTATTGTTCCAAGTGAAGGTTCCATTTATAGTCTCAGTGTCCAGGATTCCAAATTTCTATGGATCCCACATCGTTAGAATCCCCCTTGCCGAGTTATTTTCCTTAACCTCTAAATACTCATACTTGATTAACCATTTATTATGAATTTCTCTTATTTTATCCATTGAACATTTAGTCTCCTGAATAAAGACCATGTCTGGTTTTTCTTCTTTTATTCTGTTACTCAAATTCCTTTGTTTCCTTCTACTACCTATACCTCTAATGTTCCATGTTGTAAGCTTCATTAAGAAAGGTTAGTAAAGGAATAGCTGGTAAGATCTTTCATCTTACCTGAGTTAATCAGTAGTTTTACACATTTTTTTAGCAGTTCATTCTGTCTTTTCCTTCCTGAGTTCTTTGGAGACTGTGCTTGTGAGTTCTCCATCTTTTTGACCCCACTTTGCTCCTGGTTTTCCTCTTTTCTCTTGACACCAGTTCCCTTCAATTGCGCCCTCCATAGAAAGAGATTTTGAACTCGATCATAGTCTTCTTTTGGTAAGGAGTCCACTCCTTTGTTCTTGCCTTGTTCCAGAAATAGTTCTAGATCTAGATTTTCCCTATCTAGAATCTCCTGTAGTTCATGGTCCTCCGTTCCTGCCTCACTTGGAGTCATCTCATGGTCCTTACTGATCTCCATGTAGCTTGGTAGATCCTCCTTCTGCTGGTTTTTTACTATGATATCCTCCCTTTCAGTTTTTGTTTCCTGCTCCTTAAATGTGTTATCCCTATCCTGGACTATCTCCACGTTCTCCTCTACTTACTCTAGGATTTTGAAACTGTTGCGTCTTGTATTTTTGTCTTCACTGCTTTTCTTGTGTTGCCATTTACCCCCTCTCCCTTTGGTCCCAACCTTGGTAAATCCCTTGTGATCTCTATCCAAAGAGGTTTTCCCATTGCCTTCCATGTTGTTTGTTGGGCAGTCTCTGAATAGATGGCTGTGTTCATGACATTTGCTACACCTGAAAGGTATGTGTTCATAGTCCACCGTTTGCACCCATTCTGCATCATATACCTCTAAAATTATTGCTTCCAGAAGGGCTCCAGATAGATCCATTTCCACACATATTCGGGAGAAGGAGGTATATTTACCTTTGAGAGTTGCCTCTGATATCTTCAAAAAATGCCCCAGCTTGTTGCCTATGGTTTTCAAAGATTCTGGTAGCCAGTAATCCAGAGGTAGTGAGTATAGTCTAATCCAAACTGGTATGGATGTAAATGTTTCACGTTCCGGGACAAAGTTCATCATCCATGGCCGCATGTAGAGTCCTGCCGCAGCATAGAAATAAGGCCCCCCTTCAAACACTCTATCTTTATCCTCTAGGTTCACAAACACCACCGTGAAGAAGCCCTTAGAACCCAGATGTAAATGTATTTCTCTCTTTGGCTTCTAATGGCTCCTAATCCAGATATGTAATGCCCTCTCCATTGGCCATAACCCCATGAACTTGCAGATGATCACATGTTCTTTCATATGGTCCCTGTGCGCTTGAATCGTTGGATCACTCAATATGACCCAGGGAATGATGCTCGATTTGGGTTTGCAGACTCCCGTAGTTCTTGTGGAAGTCGTTTTTCTGTTTCCGCCTCCCTTCTCCTTTTCTTTACTTGTTTCTTGTTGATTCCCTTCCTGATCTTAGGATTTGTTTCTTCCAACTGTGTCCTTGCCTCTTGCTTCTGAAATCCTTTCCGACAGTTTTTTGAAATGCTTCCCTCCTACTTCCTTGCCTCCCTCTGTGACTTCCTGACTGTAGTAGGGAGCGACGCTCCCCCCTGCGTGTCTCACCATGGAACACTAATGTAAAACCCTAGCATCAACTTCGATCCTCACTCAAGTTGTAGACCCTTCTCCTCAGTTTATTTTCTCCCCAAGTTTGATCCTTTTCATCAGGCCTCCACAAGGTTTATAATATTAATCCTAGGGTTTAATTTAAATATCCTGGATTTATAATCAATTGAGTTTATATTATTTTGTCAATATGAAAATCAACCATGGTCAATTATGATTAACCATGTTTATTTTAGGGCTTATAATATCTATCTTAGGGTTTATATACATTGCGTTTATAATATTAGATCCTTGGGTTTAATATTATTCCCCTTGGGTTTATAATCCCTTGGGTTTTGTGTGTTAATCCATTGTGTTTATTAGTCCCTTTGGTTTATAATATCAATCCCTTGAGTTTATTAATATAAGGGTTCATATTCCTATGGTGTAATATTATTAATAGGGTTTATAATATTAATCCTAAGATTTAATATAAATCATTTCGATTTATAATCATGGTCAACCATGATCAATGAGGGTCCAATGTCAAATTGTGACACAGATTGTCTCAATATGCAAATCAACCATCTTCAACCATTGTCAACCATTTTCAACCATGGTCATTCATGGTCAACCATGGTCTGACATCACATTGTAACAAAGATTGTCTCAATATGAAATTCAACCATGCTCAACCATTTTCAATCATGGTCAACCATGGTTAAATGCCACATTATGAAAAATATTATATCAAAATGAAAACCAATCATGGTCAATATAAAAATAAATCATAGTCAATCATGGTCCAACATCACAATGTGACAAGTTTGTCTCAATATGAAAATTAATCATTGTCAATGATGGTCAATCATTACTAACCATGTTCCAATGTCGCATGGTGACAAAGATTGTCTCAATATTAAAATAAATCATGGTAAACCATGGTCAATAATCATCAATATCCATGGTCACATTATGACACAGATTGTCTCATGGTCCAACACCACATTGCTGCAACCATGGTCATCCATGGTCCAATGTCACATTGTGACAAAGATTGTGAATATCAAAATCAATCATGGTCCACCAAGGTAAATCATGGTCAACCATGGTCCAACGTCACATTGTGACAAAGATTCTCTCAATATGAAAATCAATCATGGTCCAACATCGCATTGTGACAAATATTGTCTCAATATGAAAACCAACCATCGTGAACAATGTTTGTTTTAGAGTTTATAATATTTATCTTAGGGTTTATATACCTTGGGTTTACAATATTAAACATTTGGGTTTTTTATTTTTTAGTATTAATATCTTGTTTTATTAGTGCCTTGGGTTTATAATATCAATCTCTTGGATTTATTAATCTAAGGGTTCATATTCCTAGGGTATAATATTATTGATAACATTTATAATATTAATCCTATGGATTAATATAAATCCCTTTGGTTTATAATCCATTGGGTTTATAATATAAATTCCTTGGGTTTATAAAATAAATCATAGGGTTTATATTCATAGAGTATAATATTAACCTTAGGGTTTACAATATTAAACCCTTGAATTTATTAACTTTAGAGTTTATATTGTTATGGTTTAATATTCTTCCTAGGGTTTGATGTTATTCCCTTGGGTTTATAATCCATTGGTTTTTAATATTAATCCCTTGGGTTTACTAATCTATTGAGTTTATAACATTAATCGTAAGGTTCATGATATGAATCTTCAGGGCTAATTTTTATTTTAAGGTTTATAATATTTATCTTAGGGTCTATATCTATTGGCCTTATAATATTAATCCCTTGGGTTTAATATTATTCCCTTGGGCTTTTAGTGTTAACCCCTTGGTTTTATAATATTAATCATACAATTTATAAAATTTTTATAATATTAATCATATGTTTTATATTCCTAGGGTCTAAAGTTATTCCCTTGGGTTTATAACACTAATCCTAAGGTTTATATATTAATCATATAGTTTATATTCCTAGGGTCTAATGTTATTCCCTTAGGTTTATAATCCCTTTGGTTTTTAATATTAATCCAATGAGTTTATTGATCCCTTGGGTTTATGATATTAATCTTAGGGTTTAATATTCAGCCTATGGTTTATAATATTAATCTCTTAAGTTTATAATTCTTTGGGTTTATAGTATTAATCATTTGGGTTTATTAATCTTAGGGTTTATGTTCCTAGGATTTAATATTAATCCTGAGGTTTAATGTTTTTCCCATGGGTTTAAAATCCCTTAGGTATTAACCTCTTGTGTTTATAATATTAATCCTAAAGTTTATAATATTAATCTTAGGGTTTATATTCCTTGGGTTTAATATTAATCCTAGAGTCTAATGTTATTCCCTTGAGTTTATAATCCATCGGGTTTTTAATATTAATCTAATGGGTTTATTAATCCCTTGGTTTTATAATGTTGATCCTAGTGTTTCTAATATTAATCATAGGGTTTATATTCCTAGGTTTTAATCTTACACCTATGGATTAATGTTTATCTTAGGGTTTAACGTTTATTTTATGGTTTATTTTATTGTTTATATTGCTTTTGTTTATCATATTAATTCCTTGTATTTAATACTATTCCTATGGGTTTATAGTCCCTTAGGTTTATCAGTCCCTTGTGTTTATGATATCAATCCCTTAGGCTTATTAATTTAAGGGTTTATATTCCTAGGGTATAATATTATTCACAAAGGTTATAATATTAACCCTAGGGTTTAATCTAAATCTCTTGGATTTATAATCTATTAGGTTTATACTATTCTATAAATATGAAAATCAACCATGGTCAACGATGGTCAAGCATGTTTATTTTAGATTTTATAATATTTACCTTAGGGTTTATATACATTTCATTTATAAGAATGGATCCTTGGGTTTAATATTATTCCCTTTGGGTTTATAATCCCTTGGGTTTTTGGTGTTAATCCATTGTGTTTATTAGCCCCTTTGGTTTGTAATATCAATACCTTGGGTTTATTAATCTAAGAGTTCATATTCCTATGGTGTAATATTATTCATAAGGTTCATAATATTAATCCTAGGATTTAATATAAATCCTTTTGGTTTGTAATCATGGTCAACCATGATCAACCAGGGTCTAATGTCACATTGTGACACAGATTGTCTCACTATGAAAATCAACCAGGTTCAACCATTGTCAGCCATCGTCAACCATAGTCATCAATGGTCAACCATGGTCCAACATTACATTGTAACAAGTATTGTATCAATATGAAAATCAACTGTGGTCAACCATGGTCAAATGTCGCAAAAATTATATCAAAATGAAAACCAATCATGGTCAATATGAAATCAATCATGGTCAATCATGGTCCAACATCACATTGTGACAAGTTTGTCTCAATATGAAAATCAACCATTGTCAACCATGGTCAATCATTACCAACCATGGTCCAATGTCGCATTGTGACAAAGATTGTCGCAATATGAAAATCAACCATGGTCAACCATGGTCAGTAATCATCAATAGCCATGGTGACATTATGAATGTCTCATGGTCCAACACCACATTGTCACAACTATGGTCATCCATGGTCAACCATGCTCCAGTGTCACATTGTGCCAAAGATTGTCAATATCAATATCAACCATGGTCAACCATGCTCAACCATGGTCCAACGTCACATTGTGGCAAATATTCTCTCAATATGAAAATCAATCATGGTCAACCATGGTCCAACATCCCATTGTGACAAATATTGTCTCAATATGAAAATCAACCATGGTCAACCATTTTTGTTTTAGGGTTTATAATATTTATCTTAGGGTTTATATACCTTGGGTTTACAATATTAATCCTTTGGGTTTTTGAGTTTTTAGTATTAATACCTTGTTTTTAGTAGTGCCTTAGGTTTATAATATCAATCCCTTGGATTAATTAATCTAAGGGTTCATATTCCTAGGGTATAATATTATTGATAGGGTTTATACTATTAATCCTATGGTTTGATATAAATCCCTTTGGTTTATAATACATTGGGTTTATAATATAAATTCCTTGGGTTTATAATATAAATCATAGTGTTTATATTCCTAGGGTATAATATTAAGCCTATGGTTTACAATATTAATCCCTTGAGTTTATTAATTTTAGAGTTTATATTCCTATGGTTTAATATTCATCCTAGGGTTCGATTTTATTCCCTTGGGTTTATATTCCCTTGGTTTTTAATATTAATCCCTTGGGTTTATTTATCTATTGAGTTTATGACATTAATTGTAAGGTTCATGATATGAATCTTCAGGTTTAATGTTTATTTTATGGTTTCTAATATTTATATTAGGGTTTATATACATTGGGCTTCTAATATTAATCCCTTGGGTTTAATATTATTCCCTTGAGTTTTTAGTATTAATCCCTTTTATTTATAATATTAATCATAGAATTTATAAAAGGTTTATAATATTAATCGCGTGGTTTATATTCGTAGGGTTTAATGCTAATCCTAGGGTATAATGTTATTCCCATGGGTTTATAATATTAAACCTAAGGTTTATATATTAATCTTACAGTTTATATTCCTAGGGTCTAATGTTATTCCCCTCAGTTTATAATCCCTCTCATTTTTAATACTAATCAAATGAGTTTATTAATCCCTTGAGTTATGATATTAATCTTAGGGTTTAATATTAAGCCTATGGTTTATAATATTAATCCCTTAAGTTTATAATCCTTTGGGTTTATAGTATTAATCATTTGGGTTTATTAATCTTAGGGTTTATGTTCCTAGGATTTAATATTAATCCTCAAGTTTAATGTTTTTCCCATGGGTTTAAAATCCCTTAGGTTTGTTAATCACATATGTTTATAATCTTAATACTAAGGTTTATAATATCAATCTTAGAGTTTAATGTTTATTTTAGGGTTTATATACCTTTCGTTTATAATATTAATTCCTTGTGTTTAATATTATTCACATGGGTTTATATTCCTAGGGTATAATATTATTTCTAGGATATAATATTATTCACAAGGTTTATATTAGTAATTCTAGGCTCTAATTTAAATCTCTTGGGCTTATAATACATTGGGTTTATAATACATTGGGTTTAATTTTTAATAGCCACATTTACATTATACACCAAATAATTATTAATGTGGTAGATATAAGCCTATCGGCGTATATCAAACATATTTACTAATGTGATTGTAAATGTACTTCATATATGCCTGTCGGTGTATATCAACCATATTTACTAATATGGTTGTGCTAATATGATACTTTAATATTTATAAAATTTATTACAATACTTAAAATAAAAGAATTATAATATTTTCATAATTTAGGTTTCTATTCAAATATAATATAGTTAAATTTTGTTTTAATAATGAAATATATATATATATATATATAAATAATAAAAAATATGAATATTTAACTACTAACCATAAACATCGATAATGATAATGAGCACAGTATAGATGATTCAAATTATGTAAATGATTTATTTTATAGGTAAATTAACAATATTTAAAACCATTAAAAACATCATTGTGAAATATTAATATTTCTATATAGTTATTTTTGATTGGATTCTATTTATGCAGTTAAACTTTGACAGTATTAGTTTATCTCCATGATAAAATGTTAATTTACATCTTATTAAATTTAAAGAAATATTATATATATATATATATATATATATATATATATATATATATATATATATATAATAAAGTTTTAATTTTTTCTAATTTAATAAATTATGATAATATTTTAATTTACTTTGACTGTAATAAACTATAATAAAGAAAGTTTTAATTTATATTATGTTGAATTTGATGAAATATTTTATGTAATTCATTTTAAGTCAACTGTGATTATATTTTATTTTACTTTCAATTTAATAAATTATGATAAAGTCTTAATTTACATCACATTTTAAAGAACTTTCTTTCCATGTGATATATTCCATGAACTAAACTTTTCTTCATAAGAGGAAACTTCATTTCCATTTATTTTTTAAAAACATTGTCAAAACATAAACCCTAATCTTTGTCACATTAGTTGAAGAAATAATGAATAAATCCTTAGAGCCATAGTTAACATCATTGCTCCATATGTATATAAAGTCATGCTTATGCAAAATATAAAAAGGCCTTATATTTGTTATTGGTGAATTTGAGGAAATGTTTTCTACAAATGTCTTTGAAAAATATTCCATATAGTTTTATTAAACTATGATAAAGTTTTAATTTACCTTTGATCTTATTAAACTATGGTAAAGTTTTAGTTTTCCTCCCATCTAATAAATTATGAAAATGTTTTTATTTACATGAAATTGTGTCAGTTCAAACCAAGTTCTTATCTTCCTAACAAATGAAGAAATTCATTATAATATTTTTTAGAAAACTTGGACAAAACCTATTTTTTAAATGTGTCAAAGATAAACCAACCTTACAATGTGATGGACATAACTAATGTTGTAATGTTAAAAATAAAACTAGACATCATAATGATTGCCATATTGTGAAATCAAGTAATGGTTGTCACATTGTGACATTGAGTAATACTTGTCACATTACAATATTTGGTTTTGTTTATGACATCATAGTGTGATGAACATTACCTAAAGTCACAATGTGACAAACATCACCCAGTGTTGCAATATGATGAACATTACCCAATCTTATAATGTGACAAACATTATTCAATGTTCCAATATGACAAACATTACCTGATGTTGCAATATGATGAACATTACCTAATTTCACAGTGTGATGAACATTTCCAAGAATGATGAACATTATCTAACATTGCAATGTGGCTAACATTACCAGAGGTCAAATGTGATGAACATTTCCTAATGTCACAATCTAATGAACATTACTTGATGCCATAATGTGAAGAACATTATCCAATTCCATAATATAATCAACTTAACACAACATTATAATGCCATGAACATTAAATACTGCTACGATGTGATAAACAAATCCAAGCAACATTGCCTAATGTCACAATGTGATGAAAAAATCCAAGCAACATTGCCCAATGTCACAATGTCATGAACAAATCCAAGAAACATTTCCCAATGTCGCAATGTGATGAACACTACCGAAAGTTGCAATATGATGAACATTTCCTTATATCATAATGTGACAAACATTACCTAAACGTTGTAATGTGACAACCATACTCAATGATGCAAGTGACAAATATTGAAAATTAATGGACATTACTTGATGTTGCAACAGGATGAACATTTCCAAATGTTATAATATGAAAAACATTCTCTGACATTGAAATGTGATGAAGAATACTCAATATCACAATGTGATGAACATATCTTGAGGTTGCAATGTGACAAACAATTCCAAACATCACAAGGTAATGAACATAGCCTGATGTTGTAATGTGATGAACATCATTGAATACCACAATATGAAAAACATCCCCCCCACATTGCATTATCAACCATAATCAATAATGGTTAACTTTAGTCAAACGTAGTCACCCTAAGGCACCCATAGTCAACCATAGTAAAGCATGGCAAACCATGGTTAGCCATAATAAACCATGGTCAACAATGGGAACCCATTTTCAATCATTTTCAGCTATGGTCAAATATTTTCAACCATGGTCATCCATAGGCAACTGTATACTTTCTTGGGAAACCATAAGAAAATCATAGTCACACATGGTTAACCATATTCACCAATAGTCAAACATAACCAACCATTTTCAACCATGGTCAATAGAGTCAACCATAGTAAAGCATAGTCAATCATAATTAAATATAGATAACCATAGCCAACCATGGTCAACCATAGGCATTGATAGTCAACCATAGATGCCCATAGTTAATTATGGTTAAACTTGGTCAACCAAGGCAAACCATGGTAAACCATTGAAAAAAATATTCAACCATAGGCAACCATTTACAACCATAGTCAACAATGGGAAACAATATAAACCATGATCAATAATTTTCAACCATGGTTAACCATAGGAAATCATAATCGGCCATAGTCAACATGGTTGATTGTGGTTAACCTTGGTCAGCCATGGTTAGCATCATCAAACATGGTCATGCATGGTCAACCATAGCTAACCATAAATAACATTGGAAATTATGGTCAAACGTGATAAACCATGGTCATGATGGTCAAACCACGGTCAAGCATTGTCACTATGGTCAAATTTGGTTAACTATAACCAACCATGGACCGTGATCAACAATAAGTAACCATAAACAACAAGGGAAACCATGGTTAAACATGGTCAAATGTGGAAAACCACGGTCATCATGGTCGACCATTATCATAGTGTTAGATACTATGGTCAACCAAAGACAATCATAGTGAACATGGTCAAAACATTGTCTACAATTATCAACCATTTCCAATTTCGTTAACTAGGTAAAACCATGGTCAACCATTTCCAGCATCTTCAACCAAGTCAAACTATGGTCTACCATAGTCATCATGGTCAACATGGTCAAACATTTCCTCCACAACCATGATTAGCCCTGTACACCCATAGTTAACCTTCATCAACCATGGTCGAACAAGCACAACCATGATTAACATGGCAAGAAATTTTAATCGTAGTCAACCATGGTCAAACCAACTTAAATAATGGTCACCGTGCGCATCCATGGTCAATACATTCATTTTTTTTCAACCATTGTCAAACCTACTTAATAATGGTCAACCATAGTCAATCATGGTCATGCGTGGTCAACATTGGTCAACCATAGTGCAAATGTTTAGTCATATTCATCTCTAATTAAATATTGACAACCATGCTTGACCATGTTCACCCATAGTCAATCATAGTTGATCATAATCAACTATGGTCAATATGTTCAATTATAGTCAACCATGTTCAACCATGGTTAAACCAACTCAATAATTGTTAATCATGGTCACCATAATATTCCATGATCAACCATATTTAGCCATAGTCAACCATGGTGAACCCTTGCCACCCATGGTTATCCCTCATGAACCATGATCAACCCTCTTCAACCATCTTAAGCATATTCAACCACAATCTACCATAATCAACCATTGTCAACCATAACTTGATCATATTTAACCATAATCAAACATAGTCAACCATAGTATATTAATTCTTCCACATATGTCAATTGTCAACTAGCATAACCATATTAGAAAATATAATTGATATATATATCAATTAAAATTATTAGTTTTTCAAAATATTAAATAAAAGATATATTAATCATATTTATTAATATAATTATACTTATTCATATTATATTTATAAATTATTAAAAACATACACTTAAAAAAATAATACAATAGTTAATTCCAAATTATAGTATTTGAAATATACTTGAAAGTTGTTATGTTGCGCCTTCTTGCTCCTGCGGTTCCCCCGTTCCAAATGAAGACCTCCAGAGTCATAAGGGGGAAGACCCTGGGTTTGGGCACAAGAGGCCAACAGTGGTTCGTTGTAGTCTAGGATAGTGCCGACATTTTCACCTTACCCCAAAGGGAAAGGAGTCTCACCCGAGGTGCGTCATGACCAAAAGGGAGAAGGGTTTAGAATGGAGTCATGAAAGGCTTAACCTAGTTGCATTCAATCAAATACATGAATACATTATATAAAACACAGAGATAACAACATACTCATGTTGTCACACGAACTACCGATTACATGCAATTGTTAATTCATTCAAAAAAAAGTTTAAAGAGCCCTCATACACAGGGCTCAAATACATAATAAACCGCAACTGATATTAGTATATCTTTATATTAATCATAACAGCTAACCATTACAACATCACTTGGCTTCCGCCGTAAACAACTACAAAAAATACCCGGGTCAGTTCTACGGGTACTGTGCAACTTCACGGGCCATTTATTCTCGACTCCTACGATCTTCCCTTCCGTCGGCCACAACGAGAATCCTTTTCACCTTCCCTTAACCTTGCCTAATCTAACCCCACTCCTTTCTTGGTCTTCTCTTTTTATATCCCTTCTCTGTTACTTGGACTACCAGTTCTTCCCCTCGGCTGCTTCTGCACCTTCCCGCCCCCTCGGTTACCTTTGCCTCCCGCTGCCACCTTGTCGCAACTCTTGCGCAACTGCTTGTTCCGCCAGCCAACCGTTGCTGCCACCCATTTCCTTCTCGTCCCTTGGTCAGTCAAAATGGGTCAAAACCTTTCCAAAATTTAAACGAAGGCCCCAACAGGCCCCGACCACAATTCCTTGACTCATCCCCGAGTCAAGTCATTTCATCCTCTTTCGGTCCTATTGATCCTATGGGTGGTGGTTGCGCTATTTCCTACTCTGGTTCTGTTGTCCGCTATGCAGATGATTCCTTTGCTTTGATCATTGTTTGCAAGGTGGCATCTGCTTTTGTTGTGCCTTCTTGCTCCTACAGTTCCCCTGTTCTAAATGAAGGCTCCAACTCTGGGACAGAGGCCATTGTCTGCTCCCTAAACATTGTGTAATTTTGAACGGTGGTGTCCCACCTGGTGAAAATTGCATTGGCAGCCTCAGTAAACATTTTGGCTGAGTCTGACATCAGTTCAGTTGGCGCTAGCTTTCGACGTTGCTCCATTGCTGCCCGTTGGAGTCGCACACCTCCTTCAGAAGTAACACCTGCATTCAGACCGATGATTGCAGATCCCTGATGATCTTCTTCGTCCACATGGACTCCTCCTCTATATTATCAACCTGAGCCTGGAGGGTATCCATTTGATCGTTGATTTTTTGCAACTGGGCGGGGTGTGTGTAGTCTTTTGTGTTGGAAAACAGAGTCTGTATTTTCTCTTGGAGGGGGTACACCAAGTGGTTCTTCAGTGCCAAGCTGTCAGACTAGTCATGGACCTTGTTCACTAGGGCATATCCATTGGCGAGGGCATCGGCTAAGGCTTGCTTCTTGGGTTCTAGATCCCTAACCTTCCCCTCGACTGTCCTTGTGTAAATTGTTATTGGATCCAGTAATGCAAATCTCACCATCTCCAATTCCCTCTTCATCTCAGTATTGTTGGCTGCTAGGTGTGAGCATGCCACCTAGATGTGGTCGTAGCAGCTGAATAGTGTGAAATTATCCATGTCTTCCAGTACTTCGGCATCCGCCTCGGTGATGGTCGGCCATAGTGATTTGAACCGCTATGTGACCTGGTCAACCTAGGCTTGCAATCCAATGTTTGCTTGCCGTAGGTGATCACGCTCGTCGGTCACCATCTGCAACTAATTCGCTTGTCATTCATGCTCCTAGGCTAGGTCCTCATGGATCCTTTCGGCTCTGTGTGCTGCCTACTGAATAAATAAAAACAACTGGGCCTTTGACCAGTGCTAGAGTGTCTCAGCCTGCATTGTGCTAGGGTCTCGGAACTGCTGCTGTAGGGGTAGGCCATTGGCGATGGATTTTTCGAAATGGGAGGCAGGTGAATGGGCTTGCTGTGATGGCGGGGTGAACTGTGGAGTGGGTGGAATGATGTTGAAAATCAGGCAAACTGAGAGACTTATAGGAAAGGGTGGCAGATACGGCTCAACCCTCCCCCCTGTAGAGAAGACTCCAAGCTTCCCTCCTCTGGTGGGTCTGACCCAAGCATTGGGAATGTGGTGAGTTATGTAGGTTGCGTCCCGGTGGTATGAGTGGTGCCCTCTGTTTGCCAAACTGAATGGACTTCTGCTTCCGCAGTCGTTCCTCATCGGTTAGGCTGAAGGGTTTCGAATAAAGTCATGGAGGTTGATGCGGTGTGCGGGGATGACTCCCGCGACTAGTGTAATGCAGTGGAGGTGGTGGTGGGGATATCTTCAATGATGGTGGTTGCGGGGATTGATTGCTCGACCTCCATAGTGAGGTCAATGACAATAGTTGGTGGATTAACTTTTAGTTTCTTGACAGTTGGAGCTCAGGCGACTCACTTTTTCTTGGGCTTAAAGACCATGGGCTGAGAGGGGGCTTGTGCTATGCCTATTGGGAGCTTCATGGCTAGCGGCATCGTGATGATTAGTGTAAACATGGTGGAGCCCTGAAATATGGCGGGGTAGTTTCTCTCACCTCACTCGAAGCTGGTGATTGTTCGTCGGAGCTCGAACATATTTTCTTCCATTTGGAGCACCATTGGCTCAATTTTGTCCTCGACTGGCCACTTCCTGCTGCTCTTAGCCCCATCTTCATCTTGCCCCTACGGAGTCAGAACTCCAAAAAGGTACTTGTGCCTACCTTATGTTATCTTGCAGACCACTCCCGCCCATGAACCCACTTCTCTATGTAGCGCTTCCTCAATTAGGACAAACCTCAGAGGTCTCATCTTAAATGTTTGAGGATGGGCACACCTTGGCCGCAGGTATGTATGCGCATGGGAGGCACCAAACCAAAGGTCTTCTAAGAACTCATCTAATAGAGCCTTCGGTATCCTCTCTGTCGACCTGACAGTGGCCAACATCTGCTCATACCAGTCCCTGAAGGCTATCTCGTTGATCTCCTTTGTGCTAGGGTCTCCTGATGCCTTCCAGGGGTCATACCAGAGTGCAATTGGTTGCCCCTCGAGGATGGGTGTCATTTTCCTCTCCTTCGGTGGCCTCCATTTCCACATTTCTAGCGACATCAATAGATATCCAAACACAAACCCGGTACCCCTTCTGTATATCTCCTCGCATGCCTCAAACAGCTCGTTGAGAACATAGGCTGACCAGTTGAGCACCTACCCTCGACAGCAATGTTCCACAACTGAGATGGAATCCAAGGTGCATTTATTCTTTGTGTAGTGTTGCATTGTTTTTCCTACAATGAGGTAACAAGAAAATTTAATGTCATTCTTGTTGATCTTATTTAACTTCGCCCCTCTGCCACCCTGCTCGGTCCCATATCTGGCATAAATGTTGTCTTCACTTTGCTTCTTGCCTCACTTCGCCCCTGCTTGGAATGCGGTGCTAACTGCATTTCCACCCTCAGCCAGTCCTATGAGCCGACTGATATCTTCCACGTGGATAGGGTACTCCTTATCCAGCCACACCGAACCTCCATACATCATGATCACTAGTAGCTTGGTACACTGCATCGCGGCGTAATTGAATGTTGAACGCAGGTAGACTCCTCTAATGGAGGAGTGTTGATATCTTTAATCCCTTGAATTCTTCCCTAACCCTGGAGGACTTAGTGCCATCGTCCTTCAGGAAATCCTCCATGTAAACTTCTCTCTTCATTGTCGGGAACTAGAAACAGTCTGTGAAGTCATTGTCTATCAATTTTTCCTTGTCATACTTGCCATATAAATTGACAACTGCTTCAATTCGTGCATCCAATGCATCTTGTGGAACTGATACAAGTCCTTTGGCTATCTCCTTTCTCCTGTGATAAACTATCTGCACTGGAGACTTCCTGCTATTTTGTCTCTGCTCTTGTTCTTCAGAGAACCTGTAACTCTTCTATTGTCTGCAATTGGAATTCTGGAATTCCCTTCATTCTTCTGCGACTTAAGTAGCCGGTCCTAACACAACATTCCCTCACTAACAAGGCCTTAATAACTAATTACTTCATTGATCTTCCCATGTGTTTTGGCTATACTTTGCCACCGTCAGCTAACTTGGACGTGAAAACCCTGACGTGGACTCGAAGGTAGAGAGTGGGTTTCATGGCTTATTTATTTTTTCGTGATGTGTTTATTTATTAACTAAATTGTTGGGCAGCGGATCCCCCGCATAATGGGTTTGGGGCTTAAAGCCCACAATTTTGGGTAATGGTATTGTAAAGGCTCCGCGAAGTGCGTGGAGCATGAATTGTAATGAGTCAAGTCAAAGGGTTGTCTGCCCAAAAATAATGTAAGGTAATGGAAAGTGAGTCGTCCTGCCCATGGTTTGCGGACCATGGGAATGTATAAATAGAGCGAGGCTTTAAGTGTAGAAGTCAGTTTTTTGCTAGCTTTGATCTAAAGTGTTATGGGTTTTTAAAGGAAATATTTGCTCTGAGTCTGTAAGTCCGAGTCTTGGGTGGTAATAGTAGAAAGAGGCTCTACAGCTGTGTGCGCAGAGGCCTGGTAGAGTCCGTAGTTGTGTGCGCGGACCCCTGCAGCTGAGTGCGCAGGGCAGAGTTGGGATTGTAATGGGATAGAAGTTAATACAAGCTAAGTTGATTCTAAAATATTGTGCATCCATTCATATATCTGTATGTTTATGCTTGTGTTACATGTTTATGCATCTTTTTACAGTTTATGGTTGCGCGCATTGGTTATAAATGTTGAATGATTAATAAAGATTACTGGGCCCACAAAATTAAGTCAGATCTATAATAATAACACAGTAAGGTTAGAGGATCTAGATAGCACCCCTTCACGTTCTGTACAGAGCTACTCGAAGGGCAGACAGTTGCGTGGAGCTACACTAGTGCGCAGGATCGGTTCGTGACCATTCTAGATCTCATTAAGACATCCCTAGGGTGTGGGAACTTGGTTCCAGTACCCTCCCATACTACATCGAGTGAGACTTCAGTCCACGCTCTGTGGACTGTTGCCGAAAGGGCCAATAGTTTCAGGATTTGTTTGGCTAAAACACTTCTGAACTTGGGTCAGGCCCTAATAAGCCAACAAATGGTTCCATTGCCGGGACCGGGATCTGCCTAAGGGATGTCTGATGTCGAAACACTGGAATCCTACGAAGAAGGAAATTGAAGATTGGTTGGATCAGAAGCTTCATGAGTTCATGACACAGGAAAACAGAACTCTGCAGATATCCGAGAAGAGGTGGCTGGATCAATACATATATACGGAAATCCACGAGATCTTCTTCACATCCTTCTCTTCAGAGCTGTATGATTGGATCACAAGGTTAGTCGACAACCAGGGAAGGTATAAGCTCGATAAACTGATAGTGTGGACTCTAGAGTTGGTGCACAGGCTAGAGGCATCAAAAGATAAGATCGCACGGGCCATAGACCATTGGCTCGACCGGATAATAGGAGGGTTTATCACTGAATTTGTGATAGACATGACTATAAGCTACAGTGAAGCAAAAAGACGTTTTCTCAAGGGACCGCGAGGTAAGTACATAAAATCTTTGAATACCTAGATTAAGATGTTGTTATGTGAAAAACGGGTGATGTGAATACATTAATGATTGGAACGACGTAGAGCGGAAAGGTCTACAAAGGTATCGAAGGGTTAGGAAACAGTCCCTTAATTTCACCTCCGCGAGTGAGCAAGGAAGAGCACACTCAGGTTTCTCCGAGGAGTGCGGTCAGTCTGATAAGGCAGCACATTTCACAATTACCATCTCCACTTACGCCACCATTCGCATCACCTCCTTCACCTCCATCTTTGCCCACACTGCCTCCACCAAACCAACAGTTCAGTATGGCAAGCGCAATTAAGCGACCCATGTTCAGAGGAGTAGGAAATGAGGACCCAGATCAGTTTTGGTTCATGGTAAGAGTAGTGTGGGAAGCACAAGGGGTTACGAACGATAACTTTAAGAAGGCTACATTGGTGAGCACATTGTAGGATCGCGTGTTGACGTGGTATATCAAGCACTCGAACGATCACCCAAATGCAGGAATAGCAGAAATCCAGAATGCGCTGAAAAGAGAATTTAGCCGGCCGAAGTCAGAGACACAGTTAATCATTAGGTTTAAAGAGATCATGATGCTTCCAGGCGAAACCCCCTAGGATCTAGATCAGAGGCTGAAAAGTACAATCTGTGAGGCTAATATGATGCTGATGGATGTGCAGCACCGTGCGTGGTTTGTGGCATCTTTGACACCACACCTGAGGACGGCGCTTTCACAGTAGAGCCTTTCAACCCAGGCAGAAGCATTGGAAATGGAAATGAGGTTGCATGAAACACCAATCAGGATAGGGCACCCTGGCCAGAAGCGCATGAAGAAGTGTGGTGCATAAAATGTAAAGGCCAGGGCCACGATAAGGATCACTGTCCAGTATTCATGAACTATTTGGCAGGAGGGGGACCAATGCTGTTGAGACCAGAGGCATAGGCAGGGCCAAGTGTGGCACCCGCGCTCTGGTGCGCAATCTGTCAGGTGGGAGGAAAGCACACGATGGACAACTGTCATTTGTTGCAGAAGTATACACAAACTCCCCAGCAGCTGTTTTGCAATTTTTGTAGATCGGTGGGCCACGACGAGCGTACTTGTTGCAGCTACGAGTTAATGATGGAGTAGACCCCAGCATATAGAATGCAGATGGAAATGCGAGGCCTTGACCCAGCCGCGGGGATGGGTGGCATAGGATTTCAAGGGCGAGGTCGAGGACGAGGAGGAATGGGGCCAGGAAGGGGCCGAGGACAATTAATCTGTTACAATTGCGGAGGACCAGGGCACTACGCTCATGATTGTACCAACCCGACGAGAGTATCTTATTCATACTGTGAGTAGTTTGATCATGAAATGGTAGATTGTCCTACGTTGATCACACAAATGCACGAGAAAGGGGTACTACAGCCTACTCCGACTCAGAATATCCAAATGATGAGGTCTGAACTGCGTGAAGAAGACCCAAATGTGAATATGGTGCTTCGTAGTGGCACAGCCACAGGGGAAGATAAGGGGAAGTAGCCCGAGGAAGAAACATGGGTTCGCAAGGCTCCTACAAAGGAACCTGAGTTTGACTTGGAATGCGCAAAGGAGACGTTTATGGAAGCTAAGAAGAGCTTCGCACAGGCCTCTACTTCAGGTAGTAAGGATCAACCAGAGACAACAATGGATCCTTCTATGCTAACTACCTTTTTAGAGACATGCATGAAATTGCTGCGTGATAATAAGGCAGTTAAAGGAATACAAGAGTTGATAACTAGGTGCGCAGTGTCAAGGGAACCGCACGTAATCCGGAAATTGGGAAGGCATGCATTGCGCACCAAGGGGGAAATGAGATTAACGGCGCAGATTGGCGAATATGAGATGGATCAGGTAATACTAGACCTGGGGTCAGACGTGAATGTGATACCAAAGCAGACATGGGAACACATGGGCAGGTCCGCATTACGGTGGTCCCCTATTCAATTATGGATGGAAAACCAACAAAAGATCTTGCCCATGGGGAGATTACAAGGAGTAATAGTGGATATCGAAGGCACGAGCATGCAGATGGACTTTGAGGTAATAGAGATTGTGGATGACAGCAACCCTTACCCCGCGTTGCTAGGAATAGACTGGGCCACTGATATGAATGGAGTCATCAACCTGAAGAAGCGGAAGATGATATTCGAGAAAAAGTCTCTACGCGTAGTAGTTCCGCTGGATCCAGCCGAAGGAGCACGCTACACTGAACCTGTACGCGACAATGACAGCGATGATGAACTGGATTGCATTTACTAGATAACAGTGCAAGACTAGGATCGGGTGAACCTGACAGTGGACGGGAGAATCTCATGGGAGTGCAACAGTTCCTGTACTTCGGATTCAGATGAAGAAATAGAGTGCTGGTAGAACCGGTTGCACGAAGTAACAACACTGAATTGCAACATGATGATTAGATCACTGCGGTGCGTGATGACCGAAGGAAGGGAATTGCCAACATATGATGGGGAGACAGGCGTGGATGAATTCTTAGACAAATTCGAAAGGGCAGTGCCAGAACAGTAGTGGTACGGTGCAATAGAATGGGCATTGCGCGCGACACCCGCACGATGGTGGAATACACACTAGAAGAATATTGGGAGCTGGCACGAATGCAGAAGACGTATGCACTTATGGTTTGGAAGTCCCTAGTGTCGAACATGATCTGGGTAGCTAGGGTGAAGCAGTTTACGTGCCCACCTATGTCGATGGGTGCAGTCGTGTGTTGTGTAAGCACGTCCTAGACTAAGGATTGAAAATCAAAACCCGACGCGGGAGCAGGAAAAGTGACAAAAATTCCACATCAAAGCCTTCATAAAGCTATGCAGAATCATGAATAGAGTCTACCAAACGGGACGAGCTGATTGGGACCTGTTGGAAATAATACTAAGAGGGGGGGTGAATCAGTATTATCAAATTATTTTCAATATTCCCTCTAGATTTATAATTTAAATTATTCTTCAGATGTTGACCATTAATTTGAATGTCAGTAACATATAATAATGAACAGGAACAAGAAAAATAGACAATCACACCAAAGAACACCAGATATAAGGTGGAAACCCAATGAGGGTGAAAACCACCTGCTGCAATGTGTCTCTATCTTCTTTCAATTAGAAACTTCTTTTACAATGATTCTATATGGATGCAATCCTTTACAAGTACACAGGCTGCAGCCTGCAGAGAGCTACAACCCTCTCTCTCATTTTCCAGTCTCTCCTGGAAGGGAGCTACAACCCCCTTAGCTCTTGTACTAGCTGAACTACTAGTACGTAGGTGCTGACCTACTTCTTTTCTTCCAAGGACCACGTTTCATTAATTTTCAGACTGGATCCATGAACATCAAATCATCATCAAGTACATGTGAATCAACCAATCTCCTTTTACAATCAACTAATGAGCCTCTCAGAATGCAGTAACCAGACAAGCAATACCAGTAATCTAAACCCAGAATTCAGCAGCAATAGACAAAAGGCAGCCAACAAATATTTCAAGAAAAGTCCGCAACTTCACCAATAGAAACCTATGAATATCCGCAGTTCTTCTTTGTCTACCCTGCGTAGCTCTGCACCTGCTCTGTTTACTTGACAGCGTACCTCCACACCTGATCCGTCTGCTGAACTACGCACCTCCGCACCTACTCCGTTCACTGGACTGCGGATCTCCGCACGTGATCCGTCTGCTGGACTGCGCACCTCCGCACCTGCGGCTTCTGCTGGACTGCGTACCTCCACACCTGATCTGTCTGCTGAACTGTACACCTACTCCGTTCACTGGACTACAAATCTCCGCACGTGATCAGTCTACTGGACTGCGCACCTCGGCACCTGCGGCTTTTGTTGAGCTACACACCTCCGCACCTGTGGCTTCTGCTGGTCTGCGTACCTCCGCACCTGCGGCTTCTTCTGGACTGTGCACCTCCGCACCTGCGCCTTCTACTGGACTGCGTACCTCTGCACCTGCTCTTGTCGCTGAGCTGCGTACCACCGCACCTGCACTGTGGATCGCCTGCGGACCTCTGAATAGAGCCAAATTATCAGTCCTCCAATGTGCCACAGACTGTCAGATCCACAGATCTGATCATGCGCCAAAGAGATCACGACCCCTCAATTGATCTGTCTTCTCATGCTCAGGTTCAACTCTAACTCACCAACCGATTATAATTATTTCAGATCTTGTTCCTCTTAAGATATTCAACATATAAAAAGTGCTTAGCCAATTGATCTCCTTTCCTTTTTATAGGCAAGCCCTTACTCAAACCATGGATCAAAACCATAGAAAGCCAATACAAGGGACCCAAAAACCGGGGTTCAATATTTTAGATGCAATACCATGGACCAAAACCATAGGATCACACACGTCAAACTAGATACCATGGACCAGTCATAAAAAATCCCACGTGCGCGCGCTTCTCTGCATGAAAGTAAGTGAATTTGACATCCACACCTTTTGTTTGGAGAACCTGCGGGTATGCCCGCACTTCTTGTTCAGGGCACCTGCGGGTCCACAGCTTTTGTTAGGCTCACCTGTGGGTACCACATCTTCTATTATTTTGAGAGCCTGAACAGAGATTTGCCACTTGAAAGAGTTGCCATCAAGGACAACACCTGTGCCATAGCACCAAACCAGAGTCATAATGCCAACAATCTCCCCCTTTGGACTTGATGGCAACCCCAAGATCCTCAAAGTCATTCTCCCCCTTTGTCATCAAGGGCAAAGGGTTATGCTCCCCTTGAGATCATGCTGTGCTAATAGTGCTCCCCCTGACTGTAGACCAGATCTGCAAAAGAAATTCTCTTCAAGAAGAACCATAAACCACCATACACCAAATGACCTTCCTATCACCAAAAGATTCTATACATACATTCATCACCCAACCAAGTGGGGATCATCCTCCCAACCAAGTGGGTTACATCAGAAATTTACATATGACAACCAAGTACATTACATCATTCATCCCGGACATAGGCCGTTACATGACCTTGACAAAAGAAGTATAAGACATAGAGACAAAACATTAGCAGCAATATTAGATCAACATCCATGTACTCCTTCTGTACATGCTCCTCCAAGATCTTCTACAATAATGCCAACAATGCATTATTAGAAGAATATATGCTCCCCCTGAACCTGTGCCATTCGTTCTTCGACCAATCCATAAACCAGCGAATGTACGTGTATACCTCATATGAAACTCGCGTACAACCAACAATCTCTGAAACAGACAAGATTCAACAGCAAGATGATGCATCAACTACCCCTAGCTTTTGCTTGAGGTATTCAAAGGTCTCCCTGGGCAGCGGTTTGGTGAGTATATCTGCAACTTGTTCCTTAGAGGGAACATACTCCAACTTGACCTTTTGTTCAAGCACTTGTTCCTGAAGAAAATGATACTTGATTGGAATGTGCTTGGTCTTTGAATGCATGACAGGATTCTTTGAAATATTGATTGCACTTGTATTATCACAGAAGATGGAGATAGGTGGAGTACAAGTGATTTGCATGTCTTGCAATGTTTGCATCATCCAAAGGAGTTGTGTGCAGCAAGATGCAGCAGCTACATATTTTGCTTCTGCTGTGGATAATGCAATAGAGCTTTGTTTCTTGCTTAACCAAGATACTAATCTAGGACCCATGAAGAATGCACCACCACTAGTGCTTTTCCTGTCATCCACACTTCCGGCCCAATCTGCATCTGTATAAGCATGAAGTGTGAGATATGTATCTCTAGGATACCATAAGCCATAGTTTTGAGTTCCTTGAAGGTACTTGAAGATTCTCTTAACTGCTTGAAGATGAGTTTCCTTTGGATTTGCCTGAAATCTTCCAACAATTCCTACTGCATGCATGATGTCTGGTCGGGTACCTGTCAACGTTTATATATAGATTGCTGTCAGTTGATCCTTTTATAAAACCTTGTTGATGAAGATATTTATCCAACCGATAATACCATGCCCTAGGAACCTGTTTAAGACCATAGAGAGCCTTTTTGAGCCTGCATACAAGATTTGGATCATTTCCAAGGATGAACCCATCTGGGTGTTCAATGTACACTTCTTCATTCAAGTCTCCATTCAGAAAGGAAGATTTTACGTCCATTTGAAATACTTTTAACTTTCAAAAGCTAGAGAGAGCAAGAAACATTCTTATAGCCTCAAGTCTAGCAACTGGTGCAAAGGTTTCTTCAAAGTCTATGCCCTCCTGTTGCGCATATCCTTTACAAACAAGTCTTGCCTTGTTTCTAACCACATCTCCATTTTCATTTAGTTTATTTTTTAAAATCCACTTTGTCCCTATGACATTCTTATCTTTTGGTCTAGGAACCAATTCCCAAGTGTTATTCCTTTCAATCTGTTCAAGTTCTTCAACCATTGCCTTGACCCAGCATTCATCTTTGCATGCCTCTCTTATATTTTGTGGTTCAGTGGAGGAAAGTAATGCCAAATAGCTTGAAGCTTCTACAATTGTTCTTCTTGTTTGTATGCTTGCCTCCTTTTGCCCCAAAATTTGAGATTCTGGATGATTCTTTTGAACATACCTCGATGGAGTCTTTTCTTCTATCCTTATCTGTTCCTCTGGTGCCTCATGGGTTTCTTCTTCATTATGAATCTGATTTGATGTTGATGGATAGTCCTCATCATCTTCGAAGTCTTCAGATCTTACCTGCCTGGGAGTGTTTTCTTTTTCATCTACCACTACATCAATGATGTCGATAATTCTTCCAAGCCTTTTATTGTAACATTTGTAAGCTTTGCTGTGAGGAGAATAACTAAGGAGAATGCCTTCATTTGCTCTAGGTTCAAACTTGCCAAGATTTTCATCATTATTTTTAATATAGCATTTTCTTCCAAAAATTTTCAAATGTTTTACTGAAGGAGTCTCACCATACTAGAGCTCATGAGGAGTTTGAGTGTTGTTCACCCAAATATTTGTCTTGTTGAGAATAACAACTGCAGCAAATGCGACTTCACCCCAGAAGGTTGTGGGAGTTCCAGACTCATCAAGCATAGCCCGAGCCATTTGTTGAACCGTTCTGTTCATCCTTTCCACCACTTTATTTTGTTGTGGAGTCCTAGCTGTAGAGAATTCCCTTCTTATTCCATGTTCTTCACAAAAGTTGAAAAATTCATTCGAGGTAAACTCCCCACCTCTATCAGATATGAGGCATTTGATTTTGTGATCTGATTCATTCTCCACCAAGGCTTTGAATGATTTGAACTTTTCAAAGGCTTCGTCTTTGTGCTTCATAAGTCCTATCCAACACATCCTGGAAAAGTCGTCAATGAATAATATGAAATATTATTCTCCTCGAGGTGACCTTTTCCTAGATGGGCCACATACATCAGTATGGATAAGTTCAAGTGGCCTGCTAGCTGATCCTTCCTTCTTAGGGAAGTTAGTTCTGGTTTGCTTACCAAACTGACACGATTTTCAAATTGTATTGTCTGGAATTCTGATGTCTAGAAGACCACGAACTGCCTGGTATTTACATGGTTTCGTTATCTATGAGAAGCTAAGATGCCCCAATCTTCTGTGCCATAACCAGTGTTCATCGTTCTTGCTTAGATAGCATCGATGTTGTCCTTCTTTGAATATGTATAAATTATTTGGAGTCCTTATGCCTTTGATCACTGTTTTTCCTGTATCAAGATCACCAACACTACATCCATTTGATCGAAATATTACCTTTGTTCCTTGATCACAAATCTGACTGACACTCAACAAATTATGCTTTAACCCATCAACATACATAACATTTCCAGCTTCGACATTTTCTTTCAACTAAACAGAACCTTTACCTTTTATGAGCGCAGGGGTGTCATTTCCAAAAGAGACCTTCCTCTCCTTCTCTAGGGCACTATATGACTGGAGTTTTTCCTTGTCACCCGTCATGTGTTTCGAACAGCCACTGTCAATGTACTATTGATTTTATTTCCCTTCTGCATACAAAGCTATACCACATCTCTCTGGTTGTGGTTTCTTCATTCTCCATGTTTTGACACTTGAGGCTTGCTCCTTCTGAGTGTTCTGTCGAAACCTGCTCCTACATTCAGAATCTTCATGACCAAAGTTGTTACAAATAGAGCATTCTATTTCATTTTCAAGAGCAGAAAAGTTATTGTAGGTTCTTTTCACAATCCCAGTCATGCTCCTTTGTTTTTGAACTTCTCTAGTCATGATTGTCTTATAGGCAACACATTGAGCTGTTTTGTGGCCAAAGTTATGACAAGAGAAACATTGGCCATTGAAGAAACTCCTGTGATTATCAAATCTACCGGCCAAATGATTGTATTTTCTATTGACATCCATTCTTGAGGCAAATTGAGAAGATTTTACCTGAGGCTGGTTGTAGCTTTTGTTTGTCCTTAAAGTAGGTTGCCGCTGATTTACCTGATAGTCTTTGTTCATTCTTGAGGTAAACTGTCCTTGATTTACCTGATGATTTCTATTAGGCCTTTGCTCGCTCCTCCTTGCTGCATAAAGATAACTTTTGGAGGTGGATGCTTGAGATGCTTCTTCATTATATCCCAAACATGTCTTGATTAGTGGAGAATGCTGCACATTGATAATCTCATCCAAAGTTTCAGATCCTTTAACAAATTTAAGATTAAGAGATTTTGTTTTCTCAATCTCTTTTCTAAGACCAACAATTTCACATTCTAACTTTTCATGAAGTTTTTCTTTTTCAGCCAGTTGGAATTGCAGAGTATCAATAATCATATTTTTCTCTTCTAAACAAATTTTGAGTTTAGAAATCTCTTCATACAGACCTTCTTCATCTATAGCATCCATGAAATCATCATCTTCAAAGGCCATTAAGAGTCTATAATTGTTACCTTGTTCATCTTCGTCACTATTTGAAAGTCCATCACTGTCTTCATGAGTGTAATAGCTTTTCTTATTTACATTCTGTTTCTTGTTCCATCTGACAGGTTCCTTACCTTTATCAAGCTTGTCTTTATGAGGACACTTTGCAGCATAGTGACCGACTCTTCCACAAGCAAAGCATTTGAAAGGTAACTTACCTCTGAATCTTCCAGCACCCCGTTGAAGGTTCTTGACAAAATTTTATTCTTCGTCTTATTTTGATAGATGTCCTGACTCATAGTAATCTCCTTTGCCTGAAGCCTTGAATGCAGCTTCTCTTCTGTCTGATGGTCCTCCTTTCCTCATTTCGTAAGCGGTCAGAATTCCGTGCAGCTGTGACATAGTGAGATTTCGTAGATTCTCCTTTTCTTCTATTGCAGAGACTTTAGATTCAAATTTAGGGGACAAGGATCTTAGAACCTTTTCAACCACAATAGCCTCTTTTACTTCTTCACCCAAATTTTTCATACAATTAACAATCTCATCTACACGAAGGAAATAGTTAGCCACACTTTCATCATTGTGCATTCTGAGATTTTCATACTGAATTCTGAGGGTTTGAAGTTTTGCTCGTTTTACCTGTTCATCTCCTTCATAGCTCAGAACAATCTTGTCCCATATTTCTTTTGCAGATTTATACTGCATAACCTTGACGAATTCTGATTGAGATAGACATCCTAATAGAGTATTAACAACTTTTGCATTTGTTTCATATTGCTTCTTACCCGCCGGATCTGTAGGTGTTGCTGACGGAAAAGTGTACCCTGTATCTATGATATCCCAGACTTCTGTACCAAGAGATTGAAGATAGGCAGTGACTCTTACCTTCCAATATACAAAGTTTGTCCCATCAAAAATTGGTGGCCTAATCGATGCTTCTCTCTCGTAGTTGCTCATGATGATAGATCTTCCTTCAAGCAATCAAGCTTCTTCTGAAGGACCTGCTCTGATACCAATTGTTGGAAATAATACTGGGGGGGGGGGTGAATCAGTATTATCAAATTCTTTTCAATATTCCCTCTAGATTTATAATTTAAATTATTCTTCAGATGTTGACCATTAATTTGAATGTCAGTACCATATAATAATGAACAAGAACAAGAAAAATAGACAATCACACCAAATAACACCAGATATAAGGTGGAAACCTAATGAGGGTGAAAACCACCTGCTGCAACGTGTCTCTATCTTCTTTCAATTAGAAACTTCTTTTACAATGATTCTGTACTGGTGCAGTCCTTTACCAGTACGCAGGCTGCAGCCTGAAGAGAGCTACAAGCCTCTCTTTCATTTTCCAGTCTCTCCTGGAAGGGAGCTACAACCCCCTTAGCTCTTGTACTAGCTGAACTACTAGTACGTAGGTGCTCACCTACTTCTTTTCTTCCAAGGACCACATTTCATTAATTTTCAGACTGGATCCATGAACATCAAATCATCATCAGGTACATGTGAATCAACCAATCTCCTTTTCCAATCAACTAATGAGCCTCTCAGAATGCAGTAACCAGAATGCAGTAACCAGACAAGCAATACCAATAATCTAAACCCAGAATTCAGCAGCAATAGACAAAAGGCAGCCAACAAATATTTCAAGAAAAGTCTGCAACTTCACCAATAGAAACCTGCGAATATCCGCAGTTCTTCTTTGTCTACCCTGCGTAGCTCCGCACCTGCTCTGTTTACTTGACAGCGTACCTCCGCACCTAATCCATCTGCTGAACTGCGCACCTCTGCACCTACTCTGTTCACTGGACTGCGGATCTCCGCACATGATCCATCTGCTGGACTGCGCACCTCTGCACCTGCGGCTTCTGCTGAACTGCGCACCTCCACACCTGTGGCTTCTGCTGGTCTGCATACCTCCGCACCTGCGGCTTCTTCTAGACTGCACACCTCCACACCTGCGCCTTCTACTGGACTGCGTACCTCCGCACCTGCTCTTGTCGCTGAGCTGCATACCACCACACCTGCGCTGTGGATTGCCTGCAGACCTCCAAATAGAGCCAAATTATCAGTCCTCCAATGTGCCATAGACTGTTAGATCCACAGATATGATCATGCGCCAAAGAGATCATGACCCCTCAATTGATCTATCTTCTCATGCTCAGGTTCAACTCTAACTCACCAACTGATTATAATTATTTCAGATCTTGTTCCTCTTAAAATATTCAACATAAAAAAAAGGTGCTTAGCCAATTGATCTCCTTTCCTTTTTATAGGCAAGCCCTTAATCAAACCATGGATCAAAACCATAGAAAGCCAATATAAGGGACCCAAAAACCGGGGTTCAATATTTTAGATGCAATACCGCGAACCAAAACCATAGGATCACACACGTTGGACTAGATACCATGGACCAGTCATAAAAAATCCCACGTGTGCACGCTTCTCTGCATGAAAGTAAGTGAATTTGACATCCGCACCTTTTGTTCAGAGAACCTATGGTTATGCCCGCACTTCTTGTTCAGGGCACCTGCAGGTCCGCAGCTTTTGTTAGGCTCACCTACGGGTATCACATTTTCTATTATTTTGAGAGCCTGAACAGAGATTTTCCACTTGAGAGAGTTGCCATCAAGGACAACACCTGTGCCATAGCACCAAACCAGAGTCATAATGCCAACAGGACCTGCGCGTACCAGCGATCCGATGGGATTATAGGGCCATGAGAAAAAACCAAAGCACAGAAATGACCCCAACAGTGACAAGAAGAGAGGAAACCAGGAGGATAGAGAAGAATCCCTAGACCAAAGCTCCCGCAGTTGGGACAGGACGCGAGAACCTGGGTAAAGGAATTAGGCAGTTGTAAGAAGCCATTCGGCGAGGGAGCATGAAACTTCACGAGCTCAATGACGAGTGGGCATGGTTGAGGAAGAGAAGTGTGACATTAGATGAATAAATCAGTGAGCCGGAAACCGAAGTTGTGCAAGCAAGCCGCAAGAAACTAAGCATGATGGGATCAAGTCTAGCCAGCCCTACTACTACAATAGAAAGAGTTGCGACCCTGCTATGATGGCTGCGACCACACCTTACTAAACAGTGGAGCATACCATACAAAGAAGAATGCGATGCACTACCGAATGCAAGGGTATTTGAAGGGTACCCACGGCCCGGGCTAGCAGGAAAATGGAAGCCTTGCACCGGGGGTGCGACCACCTGACTATTTGTAGGAAGCACAGTCTCAGCACTCCAAGTAGTTGAAAGAAGGCGCGAGACTATAAACGAATCTATAGGAGAGCTATGTGGAAAGGAGGTTCCGCGTAGGGCCAGTATGTCAAAGGGATCGCGGTCACGCATAAGGGGTTGCGCTGCTACACGGGTAGGCTGGGAGGTGACCATTGATGTCATTGTTCATGACAAGAGGTCTAATTTAAGGCAGAAAGGAGCAGGCGGTGGACCATTAAGACATGAATTAAGAGCTAGATTCGGGATGATTTGCCGCCAAGAAGGTATTAATGACTTAGAAGTGGAGGGAATGGGTGAATTCAAATTCAAACGTTACTATAAAATCCCTTGGGGAAGCCTCAAGGAAACACTTGGTTGTTTGAGATTTGAGCTGATACAGAGCATTGAGCACCAAGATACCTTGCTACCCGTAAGTACGTGACCGAACGAATCCAGTGTAGAAACAATGATGGCTACAAGAGCCAGAGTGCGAGTCGCAGAAGTAACCCGAGAGCCCCCTGTGACCCAGGAGGAGCCTGGAGAGGCGACAGCTGCACCAGAGGTTCCAAAGTCCCCATGCACACCATGACCACAGAAAGACAAGCAGACAATGGGGCCAGTCTGGGTATCACCACGGAACCCATGATTTAGTAAATTGTCAATGGCAGAGAAGGGAAAAGCTATCACCATCGAAACCGAGGAGGAGGAGGAAGATTTGCAAGCCCTGATAGCTCAAATTGAAGCACAAGATGATAAGGCGGAAAATGTTTACCAAGTACCTTCAGTGATAGAGTTACCCCCCTACATGGCCCCGTGGAAAGGGACAGCCAAGATACCGAAGGACCTGGAGGCCACGAAGAGTGCGCTCCAAACCTCGCTTCTTCTAGATGAAATAAGGTTTGATGGCCCACCGCTAGGACAAGTACCGAATATAAAGTTTGAAGACTGGGACCTCATGGACAGCAATAAGTTCCCACAGTTGGCCGCGGAAAAATTACTGCAGCAGAAATGGTTATGTGGTGTGGAGAAGGCTAGGTTACTCCATCTGTGGTGGATACCCCACTACCATTGTGTGCCCATCACAATTTTTGTCATCCGGCAGCTACTATGTCTAGTACATGATGGGTATCTCTAGCTGGAGGAGCCAATTCCCATCACAACCGACTTAATTCACTGAATTTCTCGACTGCCCATAAAAGGAAACAATTGTGCAGCCATAGTAGGGAAGAGCAGTGACTTGGACCTCGCAGAAGCTATGAAGGCCAAATATAAGCTAGAGAAGAGGAAGCGAGGGTATGTAATAGCAAGCATCAAGGACCGCAAGGTGCGCATTACCACCCAGCTGCTGGCCGGAAAGCTCATGAGGAAATGTCGCACAGACGAGGTGCCAGCATTTGTAATTGCATTGGTGGAGCAGTGTGCAGAGGGGTTCCAATTCAACTGGGTGCAGTTTCTCTGCGAAATTTTTTTGACAAATTGTAGGGAGGCCCAGGAGTAGGGTAAGACCTTCCACTATGCGTGGCTACTCTTATCCATCCTGTTGGTTGCAGGGGAGCTGCCAGAGGACAGCCAATTCCCCACCATTGAGAAGAACCTACCCAAAGCCATGAGGTACACCTCGCTCTGGGCGACGAAAGACGTGACGAGGGTTTGTGAGATCAAGGTGTTTTGGGTGTTCATGGAGGCACGCATCCGAACATGGATCAACCGCAGGCCGCGTTTGTCCCTAACAGTATACAACAGTTTACAAAGCGCGGCCGAATTCAAGGCGGATATGCATAATTTGTATATCTAGGTGCGAAAGGATCTAGCCCGGACATGGGTAAAGCTTCCATTCATTGCAATGGACGATGCAATATTCGAGGTAATGGCAGCATGGTCTCCAGAGTGGCACGCTCCGGACTTGGCAGAACTAGAAAAGATTGTTGCACAATAGCGGAAGAAGGAAGCCAAGCTACGCCTCACAAAGTTGGCAGAGAGAAAGCGCCAAGAACAGGAAGCGGCCACACAACGGAAGGCGACTAAGGCAGTAGCGACAGTGCAGGCGACAGAAACCACAACCACGGCCATCGAAGAGACCGAGGAAGGTCAGGAAATGTCCACGGAGTAGGACATACAGGGGGAGGTGGAGACACAAGAACGCACGGACCTTACAACAACATCGACCCAACTCAAGAGGCCGCGTGTCCAGGAGTAGCCAACCGCACGCAAAAAGACAAAGACAACGAAGACCTTGGAGGGAGATCTTCTTGACAGTAGTGAACCAGTTTGCGATGTCACTAAGGATGCTCTGGAGGAGTTGATGACAGAGCAAACAACTGTATTGGGGGCACTTAGACTGCAGTTGCAGGCATTATAGATGCAACCCTCGGGAGTGATGATGACACCGACCTTTATGTAAGGTGCATCCGCAGCTGAGCAGATGTTGCGCGCCTGCACAACGAACACTTTGGTGTTACCAAAAGGCGTCGTCCTAGCAGAGGATGAAGGTGACACGAGGGGTTGGGGATTGAATTTGGCTGCCCTTCCTAGAGAAACCCTATACCAGCTACAGGATGGGGTAACTGCTGAGCTTCGCACCAGAGAGGGCCGCGCTCTCCAAGTATTGAGCGAGCAGAAGGTAAATTTAGAACAGCTCAGCTTGCAGCACGACAACCTAGTCGCCCAAAACCAGGGATTAGAATAGGCAGTGGAGGAGGCCTGTAGCAGCATTCCAGAGTTGGCCGTGCCGACGACACTCCCCACCGCGGAAAAGATTCACCAATTGGCAGTTGGAGTCCACAGGACCCAGGAGGAGGCCGCGAAGGTTTAGTTGGAGCTGAACTTGCAGATCACAAAGTTGCGACTAAAGGTGCAGCCCTCTACACCCCTGGAAGTCATAGAGTAGTACCACCGTGCCATTCAATCGGGGTTGAAAGAGATAGAGCACACTGTACAGGACTGCACGAGATTGTTGGACCAGTCCCTCTTCATGCTCACTTCACTACAGGAGGACCCAACGTTGTAGCAGTTAGAGACAGAAGCATGGAAATTACAAAAGGCCTATGACAATGTCTGGGGAACCGTGCAAATGGTCGCCCTTACTCAATTATTGGCCAAGATGAAGGAGGCCCAGGATTTGAAAGAACAAGTGGACGCCGCATACCAGAAAGAAGCAGGGCTTAAAGCACACATCCATCCTTGGCTTGAGGAAGCATTCATGGTCACTGCCATGATCGAGGGAAAGTTGGCCCAGATGCAGGACACATATGCGCAAAGGCAAGAGGGTGCCTCTGACAACGATGCATTAGAGAGTCGCGCACAATTGATTCAGCGGACAGTGGAGGAATGTGTGGTAGACATCCACAAAGCATAGAAGTTGTTGGATGGACTTCGAGCAAAGATCACCACACCAGCGGGGTGACTCGAGGGCGAGTCGCAATGTTTGTGTTGGGGACCTGTTGGGCAGCGAATCACCCATGTAACGGGTTTGGGGCTTAAAGCCCACAATTTTGGGTAATGGTATTGTAAAGGCTCAGTGAAGTGCGTGGAGCGCGAATTATAATGAGTCAAGTCAAAGGGTTGTCTGCCCAAAAATAATGTAAGGTAATGGAAAGTGAGTCGGCCTGCACATGGTCCATGGACCATGGGAATGTATAAATAGAGCGAGGCTCTAAGTGTAGAAGTCCGTTTTTTTGCTAGCTTTGATCTAAAATGTTATGGGTTTTTGAAGGAAATATTTTCTCTGAGTCTGTAAGTCTGAGTCTTGAGTGGTAATAGTAGAAGGAGGCTCTGCAGTTGTGTGTGCAGAGGCCTGAAGAGTCTGCAACTATGTGCGCGGACCCTTGCAGCTGAGTGCGCAGGGCGGAGTTAGGATTGTAATGGGACAGAAGTTAGTAAAAGCTAAGTTGATTCTGAAATATTATGCATCCATTCGCAAATCTGTATGTTTATGCTTCTTTTACATTTTTATGCACCTTTTTATAGTTTATGGTTGCGCGTACTGGTTATAAATATTGAATGATTAACAAATATTACTGGGCCCACAAAATTAATTCAAATCTATAACAATAACACATTAAGGTTAGAGAATCTAGATAGCGCCCCTTTGCGTTCTTTACAGAGCTACTCAAAGGGCAGACAGCTGCGCGGAGCTGCACTAGTGTGTAGGATTGGTTCGCGACCAGTCCAGATCTCATCAAGACATCCCTAGGGTGTGGAAACCTGGTTCGAGCACCCTCCCATACTACCTAGGGTGAGACTTCAATCCGCGCTCTGCGTACTATTGCTGAAAGGGCCAATAGTTTCAGGATTTGTTTGCTAAAACACTTCTGAACCTGGGTCAGGCCCCAATAAGCCAACATAACTTTACGCTTAATGCGAAAAGATATTGTGGCTCCTAACAATTGCTTATTTAGTTACTTAATCAGCAAATGGCTACCAGTACAGCAGACGGGACGAGTCTCTGCGTGGTCATAAATGTTGGAAAAACTGCATGCCTATGTGTATTCTGCTGATTAGGATTACGTATGTGGTCACTAACTCTAGTGACTAGGATTGCATGTGTATCCACTGACGCTAACCCCCCCCCCGCACACTGACTCTGCTGATGGGGAATACATGTGTGCCTACTGACGCTACTTCTCCCCCTCGACCATATATGGGTTGCGGTAAGAGAGAACTCTGCCGCAATATTATTAATACCTGTCGCCCATTTCATTGATGATTTTTTTTTCTCAATTACAGAAGGGATTTAGGCATGCGCCATTCACCCATCCATGCAATAAGACTCCATCTAGTTGTGCAATCCTAACCGCACTTGACTCTTGGATTTCTGTTACTATGAATGGACCCAGCCAGTGCATCTGCAATTTCCCTGGGAACTTCTGGAACTTGCTGTCATAAAGGAGCACTTGTTCCCCTACTTGAAACTACTTCTTCTTGATATGCCTGGCATGCCAAGATTTCTGCCTTCATTGCTCTACTGATTGATGGAATTCTGCTAAAAACTGAGTTTTGTCAACTTCCATCAACTAGTTTAGTCGCTCTCTAAAGGCATTGTTGTCTGTCATTCCCGTCGCCTCTGAGATGAACATGATGAGTAGTATAAATTCTGCTGGTACTACCGCTTCCCTTCCATATACAAGTTGAAATGGAGTTTTCTTATGGAGTCTTTTTACTATCATCCTATATGCCCATAGGGTCATGGGTATTATTTCATCCCAGTCATCCCTATTGGCAGATTCGACTTTTGCGTGTCCTTTCTCTGGTATCTTGTTAAACGCTTCTACTGCACCGTTGGTTTGTGCGTGGTACGGGCTTCTCTTGTTGTGTTGAACCATGAATGTCTTTAGTAGAGACTCAATGGTCTCGTTCAAGAAATGTGTGCCTTGGTCACTTGTGAGGCTCCTTAGGCATCCGAATCATGAAATGATGTTCTCAAATATAAACCTTTCCACTATTTCTATTGTGCAATCCTTTACGGGTGCCACCTCTACCCACCTTGCGAGGTATTTTGTTGTTGTTATGATGTACCTTGCTTGTGAATGTCTCGCTGGTGGAGAAATGGGTCCAATGAAGTCTACCGCCCACTTATCGAAGACTTGCACTATGTGGACCGGATGTAGAGGTATCTCATCGTGTCTCGATGGCTTTCCAACCTTTTGACAAATGTCGAATGTCCTAGAAAATTCTTTAGAATCCTTATGAAAGTTGGCCACTACAATCCTGCGTGGAGTATCTTTCTTGCAGTGGCCTTCCCTCCTACATGACCTCCTGCGACCCCTACATGGCACTCCCATAAGACATTGTTCCTTTCATGTTGAAGGACACAACACCTCAGCATTTGATCTAAGCCCATTTTATAAAGGTTTCCTGCAAGCAACTGGTAATCTGCTGCCCTAACTACTAAGTGACGTCTATGCGCTGCTGTGTATTCTTTTGGGTAGTGACCACTTGTCAAGAATGAGGCAATTTGTTCCAGGTGGTCCGAAATTGCCTCTACTTTAAATAAATTAGCATCAGGCAACCGATCATCTACTGCTCCTTCATTTTCCAATATTTCTAGCCGCGACAAGTGATCTGGTCCCACATTGAGTCTGTCAGGCTTTACCACTACTTCAAATGTGAATTCCTGGAATAGCAACAACCATCATCATATTCTCCCCTCTAACATTGGCTTGTTCAATAAATACTTGAGCGTAGAATGGTCTGTGAAAAATTTGAATGGTGTACCCAGTAAGTAGTGTCTGAACTTTTGGAGAGAGTAAACCATTTCCAGGGCTTCCCTTTCGGTTGTTGTGTAGTTCCTTTCCGAAGTAGGCAGCTTCTTGCTAGCATAGTACATTGGATGGTCCATGTTTTTCTCCCCTAGATGTGCTAAGATCACTCCTAGTGTTATTCCTTATGCATCGATGTGCACATGGAAGATTTTGTTCCAATTAGGATACACCAATATAGGGGCGCTTAATAGTCTCTCCTTTAAGTTATTCAGGGTTGTTTGGCATTCCACAGTCCAAATGAACTCTTCCATCTTCTTCAATAATTTCTCCATTGGAGCCGTGATGGATGCGTAATTTCTGATAAATCACCTGTAGTACCCTGTCTGCCCCAGCATTTCTCTTAGCTGTTTGACGTTGCACGGTGGTTCCATGTGGATAATCGCTGCAACCTTGGCAGGGTCTACACATACTCCATCCTTGCAGACGATATGGCCCAGCAGATTTCCAAAGGGCACTATGAAGATACATTTCTTGAGGTTGAAGGAGATCTGCAATTATCTACACCTTTCAAACATTATTCTCAATAGGCTGGTGTGTTTTTTCAATAGACTATATACTATCTAGTCACCCATGTAAATTTCTACGAACTTATGAATATAATCTCTGAATGCAGCTATGACGATCCAAAAGACTGCTAATGCATTTTTCAATCCAAATGGCATGACATTGTAGGCATATGACCCCCACTCTGTATTGAACTTTGTTTTCCTCTTATCTTCTTCAGCTATTCTCACTTGATGGTAACCCAAGAAACCATCTGTGAACAAATATGCTTCGTTCCCCACAACATTGTCTAGGACCTCATTGATAAAGGGTGTGGGAAACTGGTCATGCACAAATGCGTTATTTAGGCTCCTTTAGTCGACACATACTCTGATTTCAGTTGCGTCCTTCTTGTTTAGAATAACTATCGGACTTATCCATTCAACTTCATCCACTGGGAAGATGATTCCTACCTCTAACATTTTGTCAATTTCCCTCTTAAATTTCTCTTTCACCCTTGGGTTTAATCTGTATGGTCTATGTTTTACCAGTCGAACATCCGATCTCAAGACAATTTCCATCTCCCTAAGGTTTCCTTTTATTCCCTTCAGTTCTGCCACTGAAGCCAGGAATAGGTCTTGATATTCATGCAATAGGTCGAAAATTTCCTTGGTGGTTTGTTCATCCCAGTAGTCTCCCACCGATGCTATCTTAGGCTTATCCTCTAACCCAACGTTCTACTTCCTCATCTTCATTCGTAGAATGTAACCACCTTCCGTTAGGGGGCTCTCCCAGATATCCCTCTCCCCTTCCGTTTCCCCGAAGGCTAGATGCCTTAATCCCTCCATCTTGTCATCGTCATCTGGTCCTACGTCTACCCTATCGCACATTGCATATCCTGGCGACTCTATCTCATACAAATACTGCAGAAAACTTTCGTCAGGCCCTCCTTCAACCAACGGCTCTGGTGTGAACAGAACTCCCTTTATTGCTTGGAGTGGCCCTATTATTTGTGTCTCGTCCCCTCTAAATGAGAAGTCACTGACAAACTGTGCCTCCACAATATCCCAATCTATTGTCTACTGACGAAGCTCCTCTTAGACATACCACACTTGGGGAGTAGGTCTGAGGGTATGTATAAATGCGTGTACCCATCGAACCCTCGGTGTTCCTCTACTTTTCCAATTGACCATGCAATCCTTGATGTGCTCCTTGGGACTTGAATTCCCCTTTTATTTTCCCTTATCCTATGGTTGATCTCCATCCCGGGCAAACCTTTCCCTCATGGTTTGTTTGATGCTCGGCCAGTCTTTCAATGTATTGCAATGCGTTCTCCACCATCTTGTTGGAGTTTCCATGAGGCCGATACTTAGATAGGAGATCCTTTGATCATATGTTACTTCCCAGTCTACTCTATCTAATAAGGTGTCCAGTGGCTCAAGGCCATGGTACCTCGGGTAGCCATCTATCCCCCTTTCTCCCCAGTTTACTCAGCTTATCATCGCACACTGTCTAGTGGTCAATTCGTATCCCCCTTGCTGCCATGCATCCCATGTAGCTTCTAAGCTGGCTTTCGAGCTTTGGATACTTCACCAACTTATTGATCCTCTAGCCGTGGGTTTAATGCAGTTCTTCCTCTTCCCTACGGTGAGCACATATAGTTGGTCTAACCCTCCTGGCTCATCCCTGTCATCTGCTGGTTCTATGAACCTAGGCCCTTGGTAGGGGTCTAATGGTTGGATCACCCTTAACTCATTTGCTTCGAAAATCATCAGTTCCTTCTTCAAATCTATGACCGTGTATTTCTCGTATGCCCAATCAATCCCCAAGGGTGCTAGGTATGGGTCCTTATCCTCCATGATGTCAATCACCTCAAATTTTGTGTGCACCTTCACCCTCACCACATCAACCTATACATTCTCCAATCTCCCAATTGGAAGTATGCAGTACTGATTTGCCATTCTTAGTTGAACTGGGGAGTATTTTAATTGAGGCTTCCTCGTTGCCTCCCAAGTTTTCCAAGGTAGGATGTTTACATCTGACCCCAAGTCTAACATGGTGTCTCTTATCTGGAATCCTGCCACTTGTGCATTGATTCAGAACTCCTTGCCGCTTCTTCTCTTGTTCTGTTTCACTCTTCTTGAAGCCTTCTCTGGAAACCTTGCACCTGGTCGATCCACTTCCTCTTCCTCCAGGGATACCGCACCCTTTATACTTTTTCTCAATTCCTTCAGCATGTCTTCATCCTCAACAATTTTCAAGAACAGTTTAAACCATTCTCCAATCGGCTAGGTGTGATCAGGCATGTGGTTCCGCAGTCTTTTAGTATCCTTCTCTACAGTCATCCCTTCGAACAACTTAGTTGCCTCCTAATAGTACTGATTTTGGCGTTTAGGCTGATACCCCTTCTGTGGAGACGTCGCTTTAAGCATTAATGGGGGGTCCTCTCTGTAGTGGTCCTCCCCTGTCTTCTTCCCTCCTTTGGTGACTATATTAATATTGGTTGTGGGGAGGCCATCATCGGTCCGTGGTTCAACATTCACCAAGTTGGCCCCTCTCTCTCTGGTCCTTTCTTCCCACTTTGCAATGAGTTTCGGACAGTCCTACGTTACGTGGGTATTAATTCAACATCGCGATCACCAGCGTCTCCTCGGTAGCAGACATTCTCTACCAAGATTCCCTTCTTGATCGCAGTTGTAACACCTCATAGGCCTTCTTCCTCTTGTTCTTCCTCCTTGCCCATTTCCTCCTCGTTCCCCCCCGGGTTTGATTCATTGACCCTGAACGTGGACCTGTCCAGCCTTTCTGATACGACATCCAATGCTTGGCACTGATCGGTGTGATGCGTCGTTGAGGTGTAAAAATCATTGTAGGTATTATTGGGGATGTTAGAGTACTTTTTCAATATGGGGCACATTAGTGGCAGGTGTCAATACGCCCTATAGACTTCACAAAAGTCGTGAGTATTCCTCCCCGGGAAGGCTCCTTACGTTCCCACCGCCGCAACTCCCGCAGCTTGTTGGGCTCCCGATGACCCCGTAACCCCACCTGCATGATTAATCCCTCGCAACCTCGGGCATTCTGTCATGACGTGCCCCTCCACCATGCAGTGGGTGCATCAAACGTTGGGTCTGGCTGGATGCACTGGCTGAAGATCTTTCAATTTCTTTGTCAAGGTCACAATCTGGTTCTGTAGGCCTAAAATTGATGGGTCTTGTAGGCTCGCCCCTCCCCTGTACCCATCTAGTTATCCCGACATCGCTTCTATGCATGATGCTTGTTCCAACGCATCCTGGAGGGTTCCTATCTTCTATAGTGTTAGTGGTGTTCTGGTCAAAGGAAATAGTGCCTTAATGAACTAGTCTTGTTGGTGGTTTGGGTCCAGAGTGTAACTCAACTTGGCAATGACATGCTTAAACCTTTGCATAAGCTCCCAAGATGTCTCTCCTTCCCTCTGCTTAATCTCCCAAAGTTCTGATAGCCCTTGCTGATCCGTCTATGGTACCTTGAACTCCTGCACAAAACCTCTCTTGATGTCATCTACTGTGGGGTTTTGATTATGCTCCTCCCACTTTATAAACTAGCGCAGAGCCCTTTCTCTCAGTGTGGTTTGGAATTCTACTACCCCTACATTGTTTGGAGTCTAATGCGCCCTCCAAATAGCTTCGCAGAGATACCAGTGCTACTCTACATCCTCGTTTCCTCTTCTCGCAAATTCGGGGTATCTAATGAAAGATCCCACCATATTTATTTGGGTAGGCACTATCAACACGAACCCCTTGCTCCCCAGCTACTGGGATCCCTGTAATCCTAAGTTACTGATATTACTAGTTCCTGTGCTGCTCCCAATGTTGAACTGGACTCGGTATTTCTCCCGCGCGCTATATACCTGCACTACCTTCGCTAAGCTAATAATAAATTCCTTCGGATTGTGATAAAGTACCAGGGGAAGATTAGGGGAAACACTACCTTCATCTCGGGGGTATTGCTGTTGACTCTTAATGCATGCTTCCTCTTCGTTGAATAACCTCCTCATCACCTCACTTGTATCGTCCTTGCTTCCTTCTCTGTGCCCATGCGGCCCCTTCTCTTGCGATCCGTCTCTCGCAACCTATACTTGCGATACAGTTTCCGCAACTTGTAGGGAAGGTTCGTCCCAATTTCCCCAACTCTTCCATATTCCTTCATCACTCTCACTCTTCCCATTATTGTCTTCTCCTTCCTCTTTGACTCAGGGTTTTCCCCTCACAGCTCCTACTTGGTGGGGCCCCATCCTTTTCTTCCCTAGACTCTGAATCACCCTTGCCTACTACTTATCTGCTAGAAGTTCCTTTCTCTGCGCCCTAACATCTCTTGCTTTCTTCAATTCTTCAACATCCATCCCTTCAGTAGCATCTCTATCCCTCAACTGATAGCATTCCCCCCTCTACATCTCCCCCCGGTACCGGGGATTTACGCTGCCATCCCCGCAGTGGGCAAAGACAACAGTCCTTCTTCCACCATAAACATCTTGATCCATTTCGGGACTTCCCTCATCATCTCACCTCTCAGTCCCGAGTCAAACACAACTTCTGCTTTTAAGAAAGACTGATAACTCTTCGCGGAAAACCCAACTATGTATCCCTCTATCGTAGTCCTTACCCAAAATTCAACTGCTCTGGTCAGATCATTATCCAACTGTTGCAGCAGGGTGAAATCGACGGATTCCAGCTTCGGCAAGCTATCGCCAATCCACTTGGATGAGTCTGCCTCTTCAGCCTTCTTAACCAATTGTACAAATCCTCCAGGAACTTACACCAGAAAATTTCATACTGATCATTAGTGTCGTTAGCATATAAAATTTCCTCGCTTACCTTGCTGATCGATTGTCTTCTACGGGTAGCCTACTCTGCTACAAACTGATCTACTTTATGGTTCCACTAATCCCTAATCTCTCTTTTAAATATCCTCGACACCATAGTATGAATCAGTTCTTGTACCTTCAGGTCCTAGCACCAGAACCATTTGTTGGCTCACGAGAGTCATCAGGGGGAAGACCCTGGGTTCGGGCATAGGAGGCCAACAATGGTCCACTGTAGTCTAGGACAACGCTAACATTTTCACCTTACCCCAAAGGGCAAGGAGTCTCACCCGAGGTGCGTCGCGACCAAAAGGGAGAAGCGTTCATAATGGAGTCATGAAAGGCTTAACCGAGTTGTATTTGATCAAATACATGAATACCAGTTCTTCCCCTCTGCTACTTCTGCACCTTCCCGTCCCCCCGGCTGCCTTTGCCTCTTGCTGCCACCTTGCCGCAACTCTTGCGCAACTGCTTGTTCCGCAAGCCAACAGTTGTTGCCATCCATTTCCTTCTCATCCCTTGGTCAGTCAAAATGGGGCAAAACCTTTCCAAAATTTAAACGAAGGCCCCAACATGTTATCATCCATTTAACTACTTAAAGAGATGAAACATGTCGTGTTTATTATCATAGGAATAAAGAAAACACATCGATAACTCATTTACTCTTCTCGATGTTCCCATATAACTCACTAGATGACATAGATTTAATTAATTTAATTATGAAGTTTATTTAAAGGAAACTCTAAGTAATATATAATTGTGAAATGCACATGAATGCTGCATGTAATGAAGTTGGCATTTTTGTCCCGAAGGTTATAAATATGAAATTGAAAAAAAGAATGGTGTTGTCTAATTATTTTATATTTTGGAGTTTTTGGTTAGAATTTGGAAAAATAATTTTTGATCAAATTATGTTTTTTTGTTGTTTATTTTTTTTTAATGCATAAATAAATTTAGCACCTTGAAAAATTCCTAGGATCTGAAATTATGTAGAAATTATGTAGAGTTTCCAATAAATTCTTTCTTGAATTTGGGCAACCTTAACTAAAAAAATATAACCGAAAAAACTTTATAACTTAGAACAATTAAAATACAACAAAACCAATTCATTAAAAAGTGAAAAAAAATATTTTTGCTTTGTTGCAAGTGTATTATGTGATTATATAATATCCACTGCCCTCCACTTCAAAAATGAGATCTGTATTTCATCATAGATCGAATATCATCATAACTTTCTCTTTGAGCATCAAATTTGAATTCTGTAAAAATTCACATTGGTTTATAATATTAAATCATTGGGTTTAATATTATTCCCTTGGGTATTTATTGTTAATCCCTTACTTTTATTAGTCCTTTTGGTTTATAATATCAATCCATTGGGTTTATTAATCTAAGGGTTCATATTCCTAGGGTAGAATATTATTCATATGGTTTATAATATTAATCCTAGGGTTTAATATAAATCCCTTCGGTTTATAACCATGGTCAACAAGGGTCAAATGTCACATTGTGACAAATATTGTCTCGATATGAAAATCTACGATGTTCAACCATTGTCAACCATCATCAACCATGGTTAGGGTTTATAATCCCTTAGGCTTAATCATGGTACATATTAAAACTAATCATGGACAATCATGGTCAACCATAGTCCAACATCACATTGTGAAAAATATTGTATCAATATGAAAATAAACCATCGTCAATGATCATCAGCGATGGCCAACCATGGTTAATCATTATCGACCATGGTCCAACATCACATTGTGACAAATATTTTCTCAATATGAAAATAAATCATGGTAAACTATGGTCAATCATGGTCAATTATCGTCAATAGTCATGGTCACATTGTGACAAAGATTGTCTCATGGTCCAATGTCACATTTTCACAACAATGGCCATCCATGGTCAACCATGGTCGACCATGATCGAGCATTGCATTGTGACAAACATTTTCAATATGAAAATCATCCATGGTCAACCATGGTACAATGTCACATTATGATAAAGATTCTATCAATATGAAAACGAATCATGGTAAACCATGGTCCAATGTCACATTGTGACAAATATTGTCTCAATATGAAAATCAACCATGGTCAACCATGTTTTTTTTACGTCTTATAATATTTATCTTAAGGTTTATATACCTTGGGTTTATAATATTAATCCTTTGGGGTTTTTGGTTTTTAGAATTAATCCCTTGTTTTTATTACTGCCTTGGGTTTATAATATCAATCCCTTGGGTTTATTAACCTAAGGGTTCATATTCCTAGGGTATAATACTATTTATAAGGTTTATAATATCAATCCTAGGTTTAATATAAATCCCTTGGCTTTACAATCCATTGGGTTTGAAATATAAATTCCTTGGGTTCATAATATCAATTATAGGGTTTATACTCCTTGGGTTTAATATTAAGCCTAGAGTTTACAATATTAATCCCTTGGATTTATTAATTTTAGGGTTTGTATTCCTAGGGTTTAATATTCATCCTAAGATTTAATGTTATTCCCGTGGATTTATAATCCTTTGGATTTTTAATATTAATCCCCTGGGTTTATTAATCCATTGGGTTTATAATATTAATCATAAGGCTCATGATATGAATCTTCGGGTTTAATGTTTATTTTAGGGTTTATAAAATTTATCATAGTGTCTATATCACTTTGGTTTATAATATTAATCCTTTGGGTTTAATATTATTCACTTGGGTTCATAATCCCTTACGTTTTTAGTATTAATACCTTGGTTTTATTAGTCCCTTGGGCTTATAATATCGATAGTTTAATACTGTAACATTGGAATGGTACAAAAATTTATCCAACATCACATAGTGCTAAACATTATCTCAATATGCAAATAACTCTAACAATCATTGTCGCATTGTTACATTGAAAAAATTGGATTTAATATAAGGTTTATAATATTAGGGTATTTTAATATTTGGTTTATAATATTAAAGTTTAATATTGGTTTTATAATTTGTAGTATTAGGGTTTATAATATTAATATTAGGGTTTACTGTTAATCCCATGGATTTCGAATATTAATCCTTTCAGTTTATCAATCCCTTAGCTTCATAATATTAATCCCTTGGGTTTAAAATTATCCCCCTCGGTTTGTAATCTATTGAGTTTATGATATTAATCCCTTAGGTTTATTAATTCCCTAGATTTATAGTATATTCCTAGCTTTTAATATTACACCTATGGTTTAATGTTTATCTTCGGATTTAATGTTTATTTTATGGTTTATATCGCTTTTGTTTATAACATTAATTCCATGTGTTTAATATTATTCCTATGGGTTTATAATCCATTAGGTTTATCAATCCCTTGTGTTTATCATATCAATCCCTTAGGCTTATTAATTTACGGGTTCATATTCCTCAGGTATAATATTATTCACAAGGTTTATAATATTAATCCTAGGTGACGAACATTGTATAAATATGCAAATAACTCTAACAATCATTGTCGCAATGTTACATTACATTATAAGTTATTCAATTCGCATTATTACATTGAAAAAATTGGATTTAATATAAGGTTTATAATATTAGGGCCCTTTAATATTTGGCTAATAATATCAAAGTTCAATATTGGGTTTATAATTTGTAGTATTAGGGTTATAATATTATTCTTAGGGTTTACTAGTAATCCCTTGGGTTTCAAATTTTAATCCTATCAGTTTATCAATCCCTTAGCTTTATAATATTAATCCCTTGGGTTTAAAATTATCCCCCTTAGTTTGTAATCTATTGAGTTTATAATATTAACCCCTTAGGTTTATTATTTCCTTGGATTTATAGTATTAATCTCTTGGGCTTATAATATTAATCCGAATGTTTATAATATTAATCTTAGGGTTTATATTCCTAAGGTTTAATATTAATCCTAGGGTCTAATGTTATTCCCTCGGGTTTATAATCCATTGGGTTTTTAATATTAATCTAATGAGTTTATTAATCCCTTGGTTTTATAATATTGACCCTAGAGTTTCTAATATTTCTCATACGGTTTATGTTCCTAGGTTTTAATATTATGCCTATGTTTTAATGTTTATCTTAGGCTTTAATGTTTATTTTATGGTTTATATCGCTTTTGTTTATAACATTAATTCCTTGTGTTTAATATTATTCTTATGGGTTTATAATCCATTAGGTTTATTAGTCCCTTGCATTTATGATATCAATCCCTTAGTCTTATTAATCTAAGGGTTCATATTCCTAGGGTATAATATTATTTAGAAGGTTTATAATATTAATCCTAGGGTTTAATTTAAATCTATTGGATTTGTAATCAATTGAGTTTATATTATTTTGTCAATATGAAAATCAACCATGGTCAATGATGGTCAACCATGTTTATTTTAGGGCTTATAATATCTATCTTAGGGTTTATATACATTTACTTTATAATATTAGATCCTTGGGTTTAATATTATTCACTTTGGGTTTATAATCCCTTGGGTTTTTTGTGTTAATCCATTGTGTTTATTAGTCCCTTTGGTTTATAATATCAATAGCTTTAGTTTATTAATATAAGGTTTCATATTCCTATGGTGTAATATTATTAATAGGCTTTATAATATTAATCTTAAGATTTAATATAAATCATTTCGGTTTATAATCATGGTCAACCATGATCGACGAGGGTCCAATGTCAAATTGTGACTCAGATTGTCTCAATATGAAAATCAACCATCTTCAACCAGTGTTAACCATTTTCAACCATGGTCATTCATGGTCAACCATGGTCCAACTTCACATTGTAACAAAGACTATCTCAATATGAAATTCGACTGTGCTCAACCATTTTCAATCATGGTCAACCATGGTTAAGTGTCACATTATGAAAAATATTATATCAAAATTAAAACCAATCATGGTCAATATAAAAATAAATCATGGTCAATCATGGTCCAACGTCACAATGTGACAAGTTTGTCTCAATATGAAAATCAATCATTGTCAATGATGGTCAATCATTACTAACCATGTTCCAATGTCACATGGTGACAAAGATTGTCTCAATATTAAAATAAATCATGGTAAACCATGGTCAATAATCATCAATAGCCATGGTCACATTATGACACAGATTGTCTCATGGTCCAACACAACATTGTCACAACCATGGTCATCCATGATCCAACATCGCATTGTGACAAAGATTGTGAATATCAAAATCAATCATGGTCCACCAAGGTCAGTCATCGTCAACCATGGTACAACGTCACATTGTGACAAAGATTCTCTCAATATGAAAATCAATCATGGTCAACCATGGTCCAACATCGCATTATGACAAACATTGTCTCAATATGAAAATCAACCATCGTGAAAAATGTTTGTTTTAGAGTTTATAATATTTATCTTAGGGTTTATCTACCTTGGGTTTACAATATTAAACATTTGGGTTTTTGATTTTTTAGTATTAATATCTTGTTTTATTAGTGCCTTGGGTTTATAGTATCAATCTCTTGGATTTATTAATCTAAGGGTTCATATTCCTAGGGTATAACATTATTTATAATGTTTATAATATTAATCCTATGGTTTAATATACATCCCTTTGGTTTATAATCCATTGGGTTTATAATATAAATTCCTTGGGTTTATAAAATAAATCATAGGGTTTATATTCATAGGGTATAATATTAACCTTAGGGTTTACAATATTAAACCCTTGAGTTTATTAACTTTAGAGTTTATATTGTTATGGTTTAATATTCTTCCTAGGGTTTGATGTTATTCCCTTGGGTTTATAATCCCTTGGTTTTTAATATTAATCCCTTGGGTTTATTAATCTATTGAGTTTATAACATTAATCGTAAGGTTCATGATATGAATCTTCAGGGTTAATGTTTATTTTAAGGTTTATAATATTTATCTTAGGGTCTATATCCATTGGCCTTATAATATTAATCCCTTGGGTTTAATATTATTCCCTTGGGCTTTTAGTATTAACCCCTTGGTTTATAATATTAATCATATGTTTTATATTGCTAGGGTCTAATGTTATTCCCTTGGGTTTATGACACTAATCCTAAGGTTTATATATTAATCATACAATTTATATTCCTAGGGTATAATGTTATTCCCTTAGGTTTATAATCCCTCTCGTTTTTAATATTAATCCAATGAGCTTATTGATCCCTTGGGTTTATGATATTAATATTAGGGTTTAATATTCAGCCTGTGGTTTATAATATTAATCCCTTAAGTTTATAATCCTTTGGGTTTATGGTATTAATCATTTGGATTTATTAATCTTAGGGTTTATGTTCCTAGGATGTAATATTAATCCTCAGGTTTAATGTTTTTCCCATGGGTTTAAAATCCTTTAGGTATTAACCTCTTGTGTTTATAATATTAATCCTAAAGTTTATAATATCAATCTTTGGGTTTATATTCCTAGGGTTTAATATTAATAATGGAGTCTAATGTTATTCCCTTGAGTTTATAATCCATCAAGTTTTTAATATTAATCTAATGGGTTTATTAATCCCTTGGTTTTATAATATTGATCCTAGTGTTTCTAATATTAATCATAGGGTTTATATTCCTAGGTTTTAATCTTATGCCTATGGTTTAATGTTTATCTTAGGGTTTAATGTTTATTTTATGGTTTATTTTATTGTTTATATCGCTTTTGTTTATCGTATTAATTCCTTGCATTTAATACTATTCCTATGGGTTTATGAGTCCCTTGCATTTATGATATCAATCCCTTAGGCTTATTAATTTAACGGTTCATATTCCTAGGGTATAATATTATTCACAAAGGTTATAATATTAACCCTACAGTTTAATTTAAATCTCTTGGATTTATAATCTATTAGGTTTATACTATTATGTAAATATGAAAATCAACCATGGTCAACGATGGTCAAGCGTGTTTATTTTAGAGTTTATAATATTTATCTTAGGGTTTATATACATTGCATTTATAATAATGGATCATTGGGTTTAATATTATTCCCTTTGGGTTTATAATCCCTTGGGTTTTTAGTGTTAATCCATTACGTTTATTAGCCCCTTTGGTTTGTATTATCAATACCTTTGGTTTATTAATCTAAGAGTTCATATTCCTATGGTGTAATATTTTTCATAATGTTCATAATATTAATCCTAGGATTTAATATAAATCCTTTCAATTTGTAATCATGGTCAACCGTGATCAACTAGGGTCTAATGTCACATTGTGACACAAATTGTCTCACTATGAAAATCAACCATGTTCAACCATTGTCAACCATCATCAACCATGGTCATCAATGGTCAACCATGGTCCAACATTACATTGTAACAAATATTATCTCAATATGAAAATCAACTATGGTCAACCATTTTCAATCATGGTCAACCATGGTCAAATGTCACATTGTGACAAAGATTATATCAAAATGAAAACCAATCATGGTCAATCATGGTCCAACATCACATTGTGACAAGTTTGTCTCAATATGAGAATCAACCATTGTCAACCATGGTCAATCATTACCAACCATGGTCCAATGCCGCATTGTGACAAAGATTGTCGCAATATGAAAATCAACCATGGTCAATAATCATTAATAGCTATGGTGACATTATGACAAAGATTGTCTCATGGTCCAATGCCACATTTTCACAACCATGGTCATCCATGGTCAACCATGGTCCAACGTCACATTGCACCAAAGATTGTCAATATCAAAATCAACCATGGTCTACCAAGGTCAATCATGCTCAACCATGGTCCAACGTCACATTGTGACAAATATTCTCTCAATATGAAAATCAATCATGGTCAACCATGGTCCAACATCGCATTGTGACAAATATTGTCTTGATATGAAAATCAACCATGGTCAACCATCTTTGTTTTAGGGCTTATAATATTTATCTTACGGTCTATATACCTTGGGTGTACAATATTAATCCTTTGGGTTTTTGAGTTTTTAGTGTTAATAACTTGTTTTTAGTAGTGCCTTAGGTTTAGAATATCAATCCCTTAGATTAAATAATCTAAGGGTTCATATTCCTAGGGTATAATATTATTGATAAGGTTTATACTATTAATCCTATGGTTTGATATAAATCCCTTTGGTTTATAATACATTGGGTTTATAATATAAATTATAGGGTTTATATTCCTAGGGTATAATATTAAGCCTATGGTTTACAATATTAATCCCTTGAGTTTATTAATTTTAGAGTTTATATTGCTATGGTTTAATATTCATCCTAGGGTTTGATGTTATTCCCTTGGGTTTATTAATCTATTGAGTTTATAACATTAATCGTAAGGTTCATGATATGAATCTTCAGGTTTAATGTTTATTTTAAGGTTTATAATATTTATATTAGGGTCTATATACATTGGGCTTATAATATTAATCCCTTGGGTTTATGATATTAATCTTAGGGTTTAATATTAAGCCTATGGTTTATAATATTAATCCCTTAAGTTTATAATCCTTTGGGTTTATAGTATTAATCATTTAGGTTTATTAATCTTAGGGTTTATGTTCCTAGGATTTAATATTAATCCTCAGGTTTAATGTTTTTCCCATGTGTTTAAAATCCCTTAGGTTTCTTAATCACATATGTTTATAATCTTAATCCTAAGGTTTATAATATTAATCTTAGAGTTTAATGTTTATTTTAGGGTTTATATACCTTTAGTTTATAATATTAATTCCTTGTGTTTAATATTATTCACATGGGTTTATATTCCTATGGTATAATATTATTCCTATGATATAATATTATTTACGAGGTTTATATTAGTAATTCTAGGCTCTAATTTAAAGCTCTTGGGCTTATAATACATTGGGTTTATAATACAAATTCCTTGGGTTTTTTAATCCATTGGTTTAGAATATTATGTTAATTATGTTATAGTTTGAAATATAACTATTAATATAATATTATATAAAAGCATATCATTATATTAATATATAGTATAATATTAATATAATAACCATATTATTTTTTATATCATTATTAACAATTATAAATATTTAACTTTTAATAGCCACATTTACATTGTACACCAAATAATTATTAATGTGGTAAATATAAGCTTATCAGCATATATCTAACACATTTATTAATGTGATTGTAAGTGTACTTCATATATGCTTATCGACACATATCAGTCACATTTACTAATGTGATTGTGTCAATATGATACTTTAATATTTATAAAATTTATTAAAATACTTAAAATAAAATAATTATAATATTTTCCTGATTTAGATATCTATTCAAATATAATATAGTTAAATTTTGTTTTAATCATGAAAATATATATATATATATATATATATATATAAAATATAAATATTTAACAAATAAACATAAACATCGATAATGAGTGCAGTATAGATGATTTAAATTATGTAAATGATTTATTTTATTGGTAAATTAAAAATATTTAAAACCATTACAAACATCATTGTGCAAGTTATTTTTAATTGGATTCTATTTATGCAGTTAAACTTTTAGTTTATTTCCCAGTCTTACTTTATCTCCATGATAAAATGTTAATTTACATCCTATTAAATTTAAAGGAAATATTTTATACATAAATTAATAAATTATAAAATTATATATAGATATATATATTTATAAAGTTTTAATTTTTTTCTAATTTAATAAATTATGATAATATTTTAATTTATTTTTACTGTAATAAATTATAATAAAAAAAAGTTTTAATTTATATCTCGTTGAATATGACGAAATATTTTATGCAAAAGTGAACTGTGTTTATATTTTATTTTACCTTCAATTTAATAAATTGTGATTATATTTTATTTACCTTCAATTTAATAAATTATGCTAAAATCTTAATTTCCATCACATTCTAAGAAACTTTCTTTCCATGTGATATATTCCATGAATTAAACTTTCCTTCGCACAGTGATACTTCATTTCCATTTATTTTTTAAAATCATTGTCAAAGCATAAACCCTAATCTTTGTCACATTAGTTTAAGAAATAATGAATAAATTCTTAGAGCCATAGTAAACATCATTGCTCCATATGTATATATAGTCATGCTTGTGCAAAATACAAAAATGGCCTTATATTTGATATTGGTGAATTTGAGGAAATGTTTTCTATAAATGTCTTTGAAAAGTATTCCATATAGCTTTATTAAACCATGATAAAGTTTTAATTTACCTCTCATCTTATTAAACTATGGTAAAGTTTTAGTTTTCCTTCAATCTAATAAAATATGAAAAGGTTTTTATTTACATGAAATTGTTTCAATTCAAACCAAGTTCTTATCTTCCTAACAAATGAAGAAATTCATTATAATATTTTTTAGAAAACTTGGACAAAACATATTTTTTAAATGTGTCAAACATAAACCAACTTTACAATGTGATGGACATAACTAATGTTGTAATGTTACAAATAAAACTAGACATCATAATGATTGCCATATTTAATGATTTCCATATTGTGAAATCAAGTAATGCTTGTCACATTGTGACATTGAGTAATTCTTGTCACATTACAATATTTGGTTTTTTTATGACATCATAGTGTGATGAACATTACGTGAAGTCACAATGTGACAAACATCACCCAATGTTGCAATATGATGAACATTACCCAATCTCATAATGTGACAAACATTATCCAATGTTCCAATATGACAAACATTACCTAATGTTGCAATGTGATGAACATTACCTAATTTCAGAGTGTGATGAACATTTCCAAGAATGATGAACATTATCTAACATTGCAATGTGGCTAACATTACCCAAGGTCAAATGTGATGAACATTTCCTAATATCACAATCTAATGAACATTACTTGATGCCAAAATGTGAAGAACATTACCCAATACCATAATCTAATGAACTTAACACAACATTGCAATGCCATGAACATTAAATATTGCTACGATGTGATAAACAAATCCAAGCAACATTGCCTAATCTCACAATGTGATGAAAAAATCCAAGCAACATTGCCCAATGTCACAATGTCATGAACAAATCCAAGCAACATTTCCCAATGTTGCAATGTGATGAACACTACCGAAAGTTGCAATGTGATGAACATTTCCTTATATCATAATGTGACAAACATTACCTGAACGTTGTAATGTGACAACCATACTCAATGATGCAAGTGACAAATATTTAAAATTAATGGACATTACTTGATGTTGCAACATGATGAACATTTCCAAATGCTATAATATGAAAAACATTGTCTGACATTGAAATGTGATGAAGAATACTCAATATCACAATGTGATGAAAATATCTTGAGGTTGCAATGTGACAAACAATTCCAAACGGCACAAGGTAATGAACATGGATTGATGTTGTAATGTGATGAACGTCATTGAATACCACAATATGAAAAACATCCCCCCACATCGCATTACCAACCATAATAAATAATGGTTAACTTTAGTCAAACATAGTCACCGTAAGGCACCCATAGTCAACCATAGTAAAGCATGGAAAACCATGGTTAGCCATAGTAAACCATGGTCAACAATGGGAAACCATTTTCAACCATCTTCAGCTATGGTCAAATATTTTCAACCATGGTCATCCATAGGAAACTGTATACTTTCTTGGGAAACCATAAGCAAATCATAGTCACACATGGTTAACCATATTCAACAATAGTCAAACATAACCAACCATTTTCAACCATGGTCAACAGAGTCAACCATAGTAAACCATAGTCAATCATAATTAAATGTAGATAACAATAGTCAACCATGGTCAACAATAGTCTATCATATTCAACCATAGATGCCCATAGTTCATTATGGTTAAACTTGGTCAACCAAGGCTAACCATGGTAAACCATTGTAAAAAATATTCAACCATAGGCAACCATTTACAACCATAGTCAACCACGGGAAACAATATAAACCATGCTCAAAAATTTTCAACCATGGTTAACCATAGGAAATCATAATTGGCCATAGTCAACATGGTTGATTGTGGTTAACCATGGTTAGCCATGGTTAGCATCGTCAAACATGGTCATGCATGGTAAACCATAGCTAACCATAAATAACAATGGAAGCTAAGGTCAAATGTGATAAACCATGGTCAAACCACGGTCAAACATTGTCACTATGGTCAAATTTGGTTAACTATAACCAACCATGGACCATGATCAACAATAAGTATCCATAAACAACAAGGGAAACCATGGTTAAACATGGTCAAATGTGGAAAACCACGGTCATCATGGTCAACCATTATCACAATGTTCTACTATGGTCAACCATAGTCAGCCAAATACAATCATAGTGAACATGGTCAAAACATGGTCTACAATTATCAACCATTTCCAATATTGTTAACTAGGTAAAACCATGGTCAACCATTTCCAATATCGTTAACTAGGTAAAACCATGGTCAACCATTTCCAACATCATCAACCAAGTCAAACTATGGTCTACCATAGTCAACATGGTCAACCATTTCCTCCACAACCATGATTTGCCCTGTACACCCTTAGTTAACCATCATCAACCATGGTCAAACAAGCACAACCATGATTAACATGGTAACCAAGTTTAATCATAGTCTACCATGGTCAAACCAACTTAAATAATGGTCACCAGGGGCATCCATGGTCAATACAATCAATTTTTTTCAACCATGGTCAAACCTACTTAATAATGGTCAATCATGGTCGTTCGTGGTCAACATTGGTCAACCATAGTGAAAATGTTTAGTCATATTAATCTCTAATTAAATATTGACAACCATGCTTAACCATGTTCACCCATAGTCAATCATAGTTGATCATAATCAACCATGGTCAATAAGTTCAATTATAGTCAACCATGTTCAACCATGGTTAAACCAACTCAATAATTGTTAATCATGGTCACCATAATATTCCATGATCAACCATATTTAGCCATAGTCAACCATGGTGAACCCTTGCCACCCATGGTTAGCCCTCATGAACCATGATCAACCATCTTCAACCATCTTAAGCATATTTAACCACAATCTACCATAATCAACCATTGTCAACCATAACTTGATCATATTTAACCATAATCAAACATAGTCAACCATAGTATATTAATTCTTCCACATATGTCAATTGTTAACTAGTATAACCATATTAGAAAATATAATTGATATATATCAATTAACATTATTAGTTTTTCAAAATATTAAATAAAACATATATTAATCATAATTATTAATATAATTATACTCATTCATATTATATTTATAAATTATTTAAAAAATACACTTAAAAAAATAATACAATAGTTAAATCCAAATTATAGTATTTGAAATATACTTGAAAGTTGTTGTGTTGCGTCTTCTCTCTCTTGTGGTTCCCCCATTCCAAACGAAGGCCCCCAGAGTAATCAGGGGAAGACCCTGGGTTCAGGCACAGGAGGCCAATAGTGGTCCGCTGTAGTTTAGGATAGCGCCAACATTTTCACCTTACCCCAAAGGGAAAGGAGTCTCACCCGAGGCACATCACGACGAAAAGGGAGAAGGGTTCAGAATGGAGTCATGAAAGGTTTAACCTATTTGCATTCGATCAAATACATGAATACATTATATAAAACACAGAGATAACAACATACTCATGATGTCACACGAACTACCAATTACATGTAATTATTAATTCATTCAAAAAAAAAGTTTAAAGATCCCTCATACGCAAGGCTAGGATACATAATAAACCGCAAACGATCTTAGCAGACCTTTATATTAATCATAATAGTTAACCATTACAACATCACTTGGCTTCCACCGTAAACAACTACAGAAAATACCCGGGTCAGTTCTGCGGGTACTGTGCAACTTCACGGACCATGTCTTCTCGGCTCCTGTGATCTTCCCTTCCATCGGCTGCAACAAGAATCCTTTTCACCTTCCCTTAACCTTGCTCCTCCCAAACCCTGTTCCTTTCCTGGTCTTCTCTTTTTATATCCCTTCTCTGTTACTTGGACTGCCAGTTCTTCCCCTCGGTTGCTTCTGCACCTTCCTGCCCCTCGGCTACCTTTGCCTCCCACTGCCACCTTGCCACAACTCTTGCGCAACTGCTTGTTCTGCCAGCCAACCGTTGTTGCCACCCATTTCCTTCTCGTCCCTTGGTCAGTCAAAATGGGTCAAAACCTTTCCAAAATTTAAACGAATGCCCCAACATGTTATCATCCATTTAACTACTTAAAGAGATGAAACATGTCATGTTTATTATCATAGGAATAAAGAAAACACATTGATTACTCATTTACTCTTCTCGATGTTCCCATGTGACTCACTAGATGACATAAATTTAATTAATTTACTTATGAAATTTATTTAAAGGAAACTTTGAGTAATATATAATTGTGAAATGCACATGAATTCTGCATGTAATGAAGTTGGCATTTTTGTCCCGAAGGTTATAAATATGAAATTGAAAAAAATAATTTTGTCTAATTATTTTATATCTTGGAGCTTTTGCTTAGAATTTGGAAAAATAATTTTTGATCAAATTATGTTTTTTTGTTGTTTACCTTGAAAAATTCCTAGAATCTGAAATTATGTAGAGTTTCCAATAAATTCTTTCTTTATTTTGTTCAACTTTAACTAAAAAATATAACTGAAAAAACCTTTAAAACTTAGAACCATTAAAATACAACAAAATCAATTCAATCAAAAGTGAAAAAAAAATGTTTTTGCTTTGTTGCAAGTGTATTATGTGATTATATAAATTTGCATTGTATAAGCACAAAGAGTGCTCTTTGTAATTGGCATAAATGTTCATCATTAGCTTTCAATATGCATTGGTGTGTAAATGATTTTGTGTGCCCAAATTTCAAGGTAACCATGAATAATTAACTAACATTATAAAAAACGATAATTTGTTATTTACATTTTTCTAGCTGTAATGAGTTATGTGTTTACATGGATAGGATAAACAACCATGGGAGCACCCGCTAGGATAACTTGACTTTAAAACTCCATAAGCTTTTAGGAGGAGAAAAAAGTAGTTTAATTTCTATAACATATTTTTTTATTTGTTTTGTTTTGTTTAAGGTGATGTGAATGTAAACGATGTTGATATGAAAACATATGATGTTGGCTTGAATTAGACCCGCTCAACCCAGTGCTCAAATTTCTATGAAAAGGTGCTTCCTTCATACCTAGTTCATAAACTCATTCCATAGGATAGAAATCCCTTCTATAAACAAATCATAGTGGGAGATTTAACGAACACTAGGAGGAGCCGAAAGGGTTATACCCTTTCTAAACTTGACCCTTTAACTCTTCGGGGCAACAAATTCCACATAACGATGTATTTTCTCGTTAATTGATGACCTTCTCTATATTAATTAACAAACATTGGCGCTTTGAATATTCCTTGTGTTGACGTTAGATGTTAGCCCGATGCTACTCAGCCTGACTACTCCTTATGCCCTTCTCCTTTGTACTTCTGAGATGCAGCCTCCAGCCCGGCTCTGGTCAAATGATGACTTGATTCTGACAGAACTCCAACTTCCATCTTCCGGCACCCTTGACGGTTTCCTCTTCACCTTTTTGAAATACCAAGTATTAGCTTCGGGCCCATCATGCTTTCAAACTCCTTTGTCGCTCCCGTTGGCCCATTTTCACAATATAATCTCATTGTGGCTCATCCTTCCCTCTAATAGGACTCCTTTGCATCTATTGTCATCTTTTATTCCAGCTCTGACTTCAATGCTACCACTACGTCTTTTCGATGTACCTTCTCTATACTCGACTTCCTTTGCATTTTAAAATGTCTCTCTCTTCTACTATAAGTTAGGTTCTATGCCCGTCTCGCTTCTCTCTTTCTTACTGTAAAAGGAATGATATTCTTCCACTTTCAAAGTGGTTCTCTTTCTTGGACTTATACTTGCTACATATTGAGCTCAATATAATATGCAGGTTGATAACACATCATGAAACAGAATACTCAAAGCTGAGTATTTTCTCTATTCAACTATATATATGTAAATAATTACATAAAGCCCTTCAGGCCTGATTTACAACGATAGCTTTTTTTTGGCCTGTGACATATTGGCCCTCAATTCCTCTCGGATCACTCCTTTTACACACCTCTCTATTCTACACTACTCTTTTACAATAATTTATTACATATTTGTACATATGGACTTCTGAAGTAATTCTAGCTCATATCCACAATTTCATTAACAAAATTTTATTTTAGACTTTCTAAATCCACTAAATCCTCAAGAGATCTAACTAACCTCTGAATCTCTCTAAGTCTCCCAAATATCCTTGAGATCTTTCTTTTAAAAGAGATCTAATTACATCAATTATCACTTTAAATTATTTATGTACAAATATTCTAGAAACTTAGGAGAATACATTAAATTAAACAATTTCACTCATTTAAGAACCAACTCCCTTGGTAAATGAAAAGACCCCTATTCTAGTCAAAATACATTTTTACTTGAGAGTGAAATGCTTCTACATCAACATGTGATAAATGTTTAAGAGGCTCAAAGATTTATCAACCAAATGATAAGTTTGATCATCGTTGTTACCATCTCTATAATATAGGAGGATTAAATCATACATGGTTTGTAGACACTTCCTAGCTAGCACCTTCACTTTTCCAATGTGAATACATTGCATGCTTTAGCATGATTCAATGTTGGCCTTGGCACAAAACTACAAGTTCATGAGAGGAGGGTGATTTATGATCTACATGAGTGAATAGGAGATAATGATGAAGCTTTCCAAGGATGTCATGGCTATCACCTAGAGCAAGATATTTCTCAAAACCCTAAGAGACAGTTCTAGAAGGGATGATCATGTATTTTGTTTACTCAAATTGACTTCAAATATTAGAGGGTGAGGTTAATGAAACTTAGAAATTTGCTAGAAAGGGTTGGAAGAAGGAGATGTATAGTGAAGTCAAGTTGGAACCTAGGAATTCTTGAATTAGCTTGGTGCCCAAAACAACTCCACATTCAAATATGAGTAAGAATGTTCGTTTAAGCACATCTGGCTTCTAGTAGCCTTAGAGAGGAAACAAATACAAATCATATGATTTTTAGCACTTACTTGTAAAATAAGAATAGTGTGAGAGAACTAGGGAGGATTGTGATATCAGGGATGCTCCATGCTCTCTAAACTTAGGTAAGGAAATCCATGATTTTTTTATTTTTTTATTTTTCATTTCATTGATGATTTTTTCCCTAATAAATTGACATGGTTTCATTGTCTCAATCTTTCCTTGCTTAGTTATTAGGAATTTTGGGCCCTTTTTCCCTTTAATTTTGTCTCACAAATCACTGTATTCTCTGTGTCTTCTAATTCCAATCATTAAGTCCTATCCTTGTAATGAAGGGTATGACATGAAATTAGATTTAATCTACTTCAGGTTGTTATTAGAGAAGTTATATTTATTATTAAGTAGATTAAATGACTTCTCTAGTAGCTCAAAATTGCTTTGATATTTTTTTTATGCTCATAATTAAGTGTACTCTTTACCCATATAAATCATGATCCCTCTCTTTGGCATTTTTTAGTCTTTTTCAACCTCTCAAAGGTCTACTTGATTAAAATCCACTTCAATTATCAATCATCCATTAATAACTCTACTAACAGAGTCTCATATTAATTATAATATTATTTCTCTACCAACACAAACCCATATTAATCCCAAACTTATTATGTGTAATAGATTTCCCGACATGTCAATAGTAATATATTTTTAAATATAAAAAATGAATCAATGAATGAATGAATAAAAAATCTCAAATGACATAACTAGTTAAACAAATACTATAATTTAATTAAAATCCACTTTAACACTTTCCCTAGAACCAAATCGTATTACAAGAGTTTGTTATGAAATCAGCTCACAAAAAGATAGAAAAGATAGATCAACACCTTAGAATTCAGCCTCTTCGAGGGGGCTACCTCCTTTACATTACATAAATGAACAATTCTTGGATGAGTCAAATGACAAAACCTCCTTTCTATATATAGGAGTCTAAGGAGTCACAATATAACCTAGCCGATCTAACAATAATAACATAAAGCCACAAAAATAACAATAGAGGGATTCTATGGGGCACAGTAATAACAATATGGGGACAATAGGGGCACAACAATATTAATAAGGGATACAACTACAATAGTAATGGGGTAATCACTAGTATTATAGGGACCTAACATGCCCCTCCTTCAAAAAAGTGTTGTCCTCAACACTTGAGTAGTTTTGGATGCTTCTGTATAAAATTTTCATCCTCCCATGTGGAATCTTCAGTAGATAAGTTCTTCCACTTGATAAGATACTCTGAAATTGATCGATTTTGTAGCTGTCGAGTTTTTGTTTCTGTGGCTGCTTCCAGTTCCAATATAATTTTTCCTTCCTGGTCAAGTTCTGGCAATATTGTTTGAACTGGGAGCTTTTCGCCTATAACCTTCTTTAAACATGAAACATGGAAAATTGGGTGCAATCGAGAAGCTGCAGGAAGCTCCAATTTGTATGCCATAGTACCAATCTTTTGCAACACCTTGTACGGACCATAATACTTTGGTGATAATTTATTATCCTTCTTAGCTTGCTTAAGGGACATTTGCTTATATGGTTGTAGCCGTAGGAATACCCAATCACCTACATCAAAACTTCTTTCACTGCGATGTTGATCTGCCTGTTGTTTCATTCTATTCTATGCCAACACAAGGTTATCCTTTAAGAGTTGGAGGACTTGTTGTTGATGTTCGATGTGATGTTCCACTGCTTGAACCTTAGAATTTTCTCTTAAATATGATGTGATGGATGGTGGCTGATATCCATAAAGTGCCATAAATGGGGTCATTTTTGTTGATGTATGGAAGGAAGTGTTATACCACCATTCAGCCAGAGGCAACCATTTGACCCATTGTGTCTGTTTATCAGATACAAAGCAACGAAGATATCCTTCCAAACATTTGTTTACTATCTCATTTTACCCATCAGATTGAGGATGATAAGATGAGCTATGAGCTAACTGAGTACCAAGACAAGAAAATAATTCTGTCCAAAAATTTCCAGTGAAAATGGGATCTCTGTCACTTACAATAATCTTTGGGTTTCCATGTAGCTTTTGAATTGTTTCCATAAATGCAGTAGAAACTGTACTGGCTTTAAATGGATGTGATAATGCACAAAAGTGTGCATACTTGGTAAGTCTATCAACTACCACCATGATGACACTCTTTCCCTCATACTTGGGTAAACCTGTGATAAAATCCATTGAAACCTCCTCCCAACGTTGGCTTGGAATGGATAAAGGTTGTAATAGACCTGGTGTCTTAATTGTTTCAACTTTATTTTGTTGGCAAACCAAACATTCTGCCACAAACTTTTGAATATCCGATTTAAGGCCATCCCAAAAAAATTCCTTCTTAACCCTGTGGTAAGTTTTTAAAAATCCTGAGTGCCCTCCTAAGGAAGAAGTGTGCAATTCCATAAGAATCTTTTGTTTTAGTTGGGAATTCTTACAGAGGTATAAGCGATCTTTGTACCATAACGAATCATTTTGTCAGCTAAATGTATCAAATGTACTGGAATCTTGTTGTAACTTTCGAATAAGTGCCCACACTTCTTTATCATTCTTCCATTCCTCCGTTGCTTCATTCAATCTGGTTGGATAATAGAATGGCGCACAACAATACTTCCACATCCTCATCCTTTCTTGAGAATGCATCTGCCACCACATTTTGCTTCCCTTTTTTGTAGATGATTTCAAAGTCATAACCCAACATCTTTGTGACCCACTTTTGTTGCTCTCCAAAGGATAATCTTTGTTCTAAAAAGTATTTAAGGCTATCATGATCCGTTTTTACCTTGAAGTGTCTTCCCATTAGGTAGGGTCGCCATTTCTTAAGTGCATGGAGTATTGCCAACATTTCCTTCTCATAAATAGCTTTGTGTAAAAAAATTCCCTTGATTGGACAACTTTCAAAAGCAATGGGTCTTTCATCTTGCATTAAAACAGCACCAATTCCATTTCCTGAAGCATCACATTCCACAATAAATGTTTTTGTGAAGTCCGGTGTAGCTAAGACCAGTGCTTGGCACATTGCCTCTTTAAGATGTTCGAAGGCCTTTGTTGCTTCTGGAGTCCATGAAAATGCATCTTTCTTCAATAATGTTGTTAGAGGTGCTGCTATTCTCCCATAATTCTTAACAAACTTGCGATAATACCCTGTCAACCTGAGAAATCCTCGCAGATGCTTTATGGATGTGGGGATTTTCCATTCCTTAATGGCTTTAATTTTGATAGGTTCTACCTTAACTCCTTCATGAGATACAATATGACCCAGATATTCCACCTCTTGTACTCTAAAGAAACATTTGGATCTTTTTGCATATAATTGTTTCTCCTCCAATAGTTGTAGCAACCTGTCAACATGTTCAACATGATCCTTCCAAGACTTGTTGTAGATTAGTATATCATCAAAAAATACTAACACAAATTTTCTAAGGAAGGTTTTAAAAATGGAATTCATCAAACCTTGAAATGTAGAAGGTGCATTGGTAAGGCCAAAAGGCATGACCAAAAATTCATAATGACCCTCATGAGTTCTAAATGTTGTTTTCGGAATGTCTTTAGTCTTCATTTTGATTTGATGATATCCTGAACGAAGATCCAACTTGGTGAAGTAAATTGATCCATGCAATTCATCTAGTAATTCATCAATGACGGGAATGGGAAACTTATCTTTAATAGTGAGCTTGTTGAGCTCCTTATAGTCCAGACACATACGCCATGATCCATCCTTCTTGTGCACCAATAATACTGGAGCAGAGAAAGAACTTTGATTAGGTTGAATTATACCCGCCTCTAGCATTTCTGCAATCATATGTTCAATTTCACTCTTTTGGGCATAGGGATATCTGTACAGCCTGATGTTTGGAGAAACACTTCCTGGAAGATAATGAATAGCATGATCATGACCACGAATAGGTGGGAGACCTTTGGGAGTCTCAAATACCTTGGAATAATTGTCCAAGACTTTTTGGAGATCTGGAGAAATAGATGATTCCAATGTGGCAACATCTAGCGAACATAATTGTGCAATTACACCTCTTTGTTACTTTTTTAGAAGCTTGGTCATATCGTTAGAGCTGATTATCTTTCTCGATTTCTTTGCAATACCCCTTAATTCAACTTCCTTTCCTTCCACGGAAAATTTCATGAAACGTTCTTGAAAATTAAAAGCTATTGTACCCAAGGATTGTAGTCATTCGACTCCTAGTACAACATCAGTACCTCCCATTGGAATGGAAAGCATTGGGCTATTCAATACATATTCTCCCATGGATAGCTTGATATTATGGCACTTCCAGAGCAATTTATTGTTCCTCCATTTGCAACCATCACTTGACACTCTGGTGTTGGATATAAGAAGCAATTCAATTCTTTTGCTACCTTACAATGAATAAAATTGTGGGTACTTCCTGAATCAATCAACACTATTACCTTTTTCTTCTTGATTTGTCCTTCTATCTTGATGGTTTGAGGAGTGGTAATTCCATCCAATGCATTACAAGATATGGTCGGATTCATTTCTTCTTTATCTAGGCTTTGTTCCTAGAGTATATCCTCTTCTTTTGACCTTTCTTTCTCATTTTCTTCTTCCCCTTCACAATCTATGTAGAATAATTTCTTCTCAGCACACTTATGACCTTTAGTGTATTTGCTATCACAACTGTAACAAAGCCCTTTTGCTCTTTTTTCTTCCAATTGTTGTGGTGTCAACCTTATAGGTTGTGGAAGACTAGGGGAAACAACACTTCCATCTTTATAGTTGTGAGTGGTATGCTTCTTGGTTGCCATAATTTTGCTTTCCATTTTTCTTTCTAACCTGAATGCCTTCTCTAATGAATCAGGTTCCCAAAGGTGAACATCATGTTGGATATTATCCTTTAAATTTCCTATGAACACATCAATCCTATGCTCCTTTGGAATATTTTTTACCCTTATGTTCAATTTTTGGAACTCCTCAATGTGCTCCATTATTGAACCCTTTTGTTTGAGACTTATCAATTGGCTAAAAAAAGTGTTGCTTTTTGTATCCTCATAATGTGCTATCAATTCTTCCGTGAAAATTGCCCAAGTGATAATTTGTTTACGAGAGCAAAGCCATTGATACCATACAAACTGATTTGGTTCCAAATATATAGATGCAATACGTACCTTTTATGTGTTTTGCACATTATTGAGATCAAAAAATTGCTCCATTTGTAATATCCATGTTGCGGGATCCTTGTCATCAAACTTCCTCATATCGATTTTTGGAATATGGTGGGTCTTCGATCCAACATTAGAGTCTATGAAATCATGATTAACATTTCTTTTGTTCTCATCATGAGTTTCCTTTACTACCCTTTCACCATTAGTAAGCATTTCTTGTAGAAACTTTATCAAATCTATCTTCAAATATTCCATGCCTGTCTTCAAATCTATCTTCAAATCGTCCATCTTAGCTTCCATTCCATTCATCTTAGCTTCCACACCCTTTATCTTAGATTCTACGCCATTTATCTTAGCTTCTGTTAGCTTTTGTGAGAGTGACATTTGTTGCACTTGGTCTTGTAATTTTGATATATCATGTAGCATTTCTTCCTCTTCTTCATGAGTCATGCTAGCATTTTCAGGTTGCTTACTACGTGTTTGCATTTTCTTTCCTCGAGGCATCAATTACCGATAATAATGCTCTACTGTGCCCTTGAATTCTTCAAAATAATTTTTCAAACCAAGCTTAAGAAAAAATTTAAAAAAAATCTACACACCTTTTTTCACTTTGTAGGAGCTCGGTATTGCCTCTGATGTATCTCTGTAATTTCAGATCATCCAGTTCTAAAATTGTGATCTGCAATAACCCTTTGTGTCCTCTTTCCAATGCCACCAATCTGATCCAAATTGGATTCTCCAAGGAAGAGTTATGCCAAATCTCCCACAGTGACCTGATTATAGATTAGTTCAGTAGAGAAAACTTGTACGATGTTCCATGAGTCACTATTTCAACCTTTTTTTTTGAAAAATATATACAAGAAACTACAATCTGTCCTCTTTCTGTACCTTCTTACGAAATTTCAATCCGATGCTCATAGAGAAAGTTATGACGATTTCCCCAGGTTACCTGTTTGGAATGTAATTCAGGAGTCTACAAAAAGACCAACTTCCTCAGATCATATCTCCGCAAATATAGCGTGGAAAGCTCTGAAATTTGGACTCGAGGTTCAGTGCAATTTCTTCTCAAATGGGTCCTTTTTTTTAGCTTCTAAAAGGTTGCAGAAAAAAGTTATAGCGAAAATTCCACGATCACCTATTTGGAGTAGCAAAACCCTAGAATCCAAAGCTCTGATACCAAATGTTATGAAACCAGCTCACAAAAAGATAGAAAAGATAGATCAACGCCTTAGAATTCAGCCTCTTCAAGGGGAATACCTCCTTTACATTACATAAATGAACAATTCTTGGATGATTCAAATGACAAAACATCCTTTCTATATATAGGAGCCTAAGGAGTCACAATATAACCCAGCCGACCTAACAATAATAATATGAAACCCCAAAAATAACAATAGAGGGATTCTATGGGGCACAATGATAACAATATGGGGACAATAGGGACACAACAATATTAATAATGGATACAACTACAATAGTAATGGGGTAATCACTAGTATTATAGGGATCTAACAGAGTTTCTCATGAAAAACCAGAACAGAGTGAATGGACCTTTCCCACCTCCAACATAATATAACTAACACTCCATAAAGATTATAAACAATTAGTGCCAATTGATCTGATCAAAACTAATACTAAAATCCAACTATAAGCACAAATAGGGTAATTTCATCTTATCAAGTATATATTATCTATTAGCCTTTGGTTGAAATCTATTAGCTAAAATTGATGCAGACTTAATTATTTATTATAAATTTTACTTGAATTTATGACAAGTTTTTGTGAACTTACTCATCTAAACATTCAATCAATTATGTTTACATTGCTACTGGACTCCATTTGGCATCTTATAAAGCTTAGGGTCTTTAATGTAGCTGGGAATAATATCTTAAAAGTTGTTGGATTTTTATCATGATATTTATTTTGTGGTTCAGTGCAGTGAAGAATTGATGGACAATTTATATTACGATGTAAAGGGATATTGGAAGTTGGAGGATTAAGTGCATGACATATTCATAAAGAGGGTATACGTCGACTAAAACAATTACTATGAGACAAAGCAGCGTCATCACTAATCACAGCATATTAAAATTAAATGCTAATAAATAAGAGGTTGCATTTTCCAATATTACCATTGCTATATTTATTACATTAATAGGCGTGGCCTAGATTGGAATTGGGATGAATGAATTTTACTTTTTATTAAATGGATGGCGATGATTTCATGTTAAACAGATATCTTTTGTTTTATACATTATCTAATGGATCACATGAAAAGTTTTTGAATAGTTTTTCTGTTTAAAACTGAAATTTGTTTTTATAATTATTTTTTATTTATTTATAAGTGACAACTATTTTAGTAAATGTGAGTTATGTTTTTCTATTTACCTGTCTTTTTGTCTCAACAATCAACCATTTGAATTCATTTACCAATCCATTCATTTCAATCCATTACATGTTGCTTTCAATCCATTTACTAAGACATCTTTTAGGTTGCGATAGATAAGGTATAATGTAATGGCGATTTCCCAAATTTATTGAAGAGCCAAGGAGCACAGTGGATGCCACATCTACAGTTGGGACATCTAAGGTTGTAAGGGCTTATTTATTAGAGCATGGATATAGGAATCATTGTTTTTATTTTCCATTTTGTACAAATTTATTGTTACGTCGATAGGCATCTCTCCTATTGGAATTGGGCACTTTAATCAGTTTCTTAATTAATCTTTTTTATCCGATGGTCTAAATTGAAAGATCCCAGTATATTCTCGTCGTCGCCACTCTATTAATGAATGAAATTGAAAATGATAACTTCCTTGCATATTTAAATCAAGTGTTTAAACCTTGTTTAAATTAATTTTTTACCAAATCATCATTAAAAATTTACTGTGCCTCTTATTTATGTCCACGTATGAAGATTAAGAAAATAAAATTAAAAATTTAATGTGAAATATGCATGTGAAATAGATAGGTGTCTATTTACATTCTCAAATGTATGCATGATTAAACGTGGAGGAATATACCACAACAATTGAAACATATGCATGATTAAACGTGGAGGAATAGACATCACCAATGTGGAGGTATAAGGAAAAGGTTTTGTGATTCTCATAGATGTGGCTTGGCTATGTAACAACTCTGGTTCAATTTTTTCTTCAAGCCATGCTTTCTTTCACCGTACAAGAAGATGGTTTCTATTCCTCATATTTCTCTGAATCAATTTCTCCTTCTATGTCATGCTCTTATTTCATTGAGTCACAAATAATTGTTCATCATGTAATAGATCTTCAAAAATATCGATAGATTTAGTGAATAAATGATAATGGTGATGAGATCCGATAGAAATATAATGGCATAGACAACTCCCTTACATTGCTCCCCTTCTCATGCCAGTATATTGGAAAAACTATCATGGAAAGGCGTGCAAGTAATAGCTTTGATGACAATGATATTATTACAGCTAAACTAGTATTGTTCGAACTAGAATTGTACGCAGTAAATCTAGTGGTCTTCTCAATTTGAATTTAATTGCGAAATTTTTACAAATGAATTAATATTTTTTTGAGGAATTGATCTTTCTTAGATTACACACTATTTTCCAGCTTTACGTTAACCTTAGAGCTTGATTTATCAAAATATAAATAGAACCTCACAAAAATTTATAGTTATTCAGCAATAAATTGCAAGGTGTGAATGTTTGGTTGTCTCGGGATAAAAGTTTAGTAAATTTATGCAAGATCGTCTCTTCAATTTGCATCAAATAACTGGATTAATTAGGGAATATCACATTGTAAATCAACAAATTATGAAGATATGCAGAACAACAAGTCTGGAACAAAAGTGTCCTCTTCATTTACATGGTCATTTAGTGCAAAAAGGTTTGGAATTTTTAGGTAGCATTTAGCTCTAAAACTTTGAGTATATCAAAACCTTGATGAATGCTAGGTGATTTGAGACATATATGATGGACTTTTATGAAATTAAATTCATACAAATTGTCCCAACATGGAATGAAGATGTTTTTGACTTATTGGATATTTGGGTTCTACACACTCACAAGAGTAGTGTAAAGTTTATACAAAAATTCTCTTTGAATAAGTGATACATGTAATATTCTTCTTTTTTTACTAGATTATTTTATATGTGATCTTCATATTTTATTATTGGATTATTTAAACATACCGTAGGGGTTCCATGATTTATATTTCTGTCTCTACTCAATGGTACATGCTAATATTTAGTATTCTAAACTTGGGCAATGGAGCTCTTAAATAAGGGTGATTATTTATTATCAGAGCAAAAATGATGATTTAATATTTTAAAAAATAAAAAATTATGTATGGAGGAACCAACCATTGAAATTGATTTCCCTATTTATAAAATATGATAAATTTTGGCTCAAATGCAAACCAAATCTTTATAATTTTGAGTGGCAGAATTGACGTAGCAAATGCTTTATAATTGATGTAACAAATGATTTATAATGTTTAAATCGTAGAATTGAGGAAATTCTTTTGATATTATTCTTTTCTTAGTTTAATTGGTTTATGTTTTTTATTTTTTATTTTTGGATTAAAAAAAAAAAAAAAAAGAAGAAGAAGCAAACTTATTATTCAAAATATACAAATAAATTTAATGTTTTGATTGTCTTCTTTCATATTTAACACATTAATTTTTTTTTAGATATCTTCAACTATAAAATTTTAGAATTTGTTTTAAAATTTAAAATTTTATTTTTTAACAAAATTAATTAAAAAAATAGATAAATAAACTAAATTTATTATTTCAATTTTAATATATTTTTGTCATAAATTTTATTAAAAATATAAATTCAAAATATTAATAATCAATAAATATATATATATATATATATATATATATATATATATATATATATATATATATAATTAATTAAAATAATTAGAATTCTCTTTACTTCAAAATAAAATAATATCTAACACTTGTAAATCCCTATATCATCAACATCTGTCAAACCCTATATCACTCGTCTTTTGTGCCACATATTTCATTCCCAATTTTGTGTCAAAATATACATTCAAATATAAGAGCATAATTATTGCATATGAAATACATTAATTTTTTAGTTAATATTAACTTGAATCGTTTATTTAAATTTTAAATTTTATACCTCTAAAATTACAGCGAAGGCCATCGTCAATCTTTTATCTAAATACCCTTGGTTATTTCTCAGTTTCGTTACTTATCTTTCAGGTTGAAAATCTAAAGGATCATGCAATAAAAAGCCAAAAATAACTCTTAAGTTTAATCAATATAAAATTTTACAAAATATTCACCGAGTTTAACCAAGAAAAGATGTACAATAGAAATCTTTTATCTATTTGAATCAAAACTTCTACAAACCATATAAGTCTTAAACAAATCCATACTGATGTAATATCTATTTTAGATGATTATGGAATAATTCTCCAATATCAATTATCTCTTTAGATCATCCCAATTCTTTAAAATTAAATAATTATTTTAATAAATATTTGTTTTGAGTTAAGTTAATAATTTCATTTTAATATTATCTAAAGGTATTTTATATATATATAAATGATATTTAATGAATATTTATATTATAATTAAATTAATAATCACATTATAATATATTATTTAATTGTGCCACATATTTTATTCTCAAATTTGGTGTCATTTTGAGACTTGATAAATGAAAACCTTCTCAAGTTCACACAGAAATGATAGAACGGATAATGAATCGCTAGACTTTGTAACCGCTAAGAGAAATATCGTCTCTTTGTCTCAACGTTGAGCTTTTCAATTTTCCTTACATTTACATGCAAAAACAAACTATCAATTATTATTTTTTTTTTTTTTCAAAAGGTGGAAAAACCTATCAAACTCAGTTTTGTCAAACCAACAGTGAGGACAGCCATCTCTGGCTGCTATCCGCGAATGTTAGCAAACTATCAATTATTATGGAAGGTAAACATTTATTTTTTATTTTATTTAAATTTTATGATAATATTTTTGCGATTTTTGTTGAACTTATTTGAATGATTTTTTAATATTAAAAAAAATAATATTTTAAGTTTTTTATTTTTATAAAATTTAAATTATAAAAAAAAATATAATTTAAAATTATAATGGGTAATAAAATCAATTAAAATTAATATAACATAAATTAAATTTATTATTTCAATTTTAAGTTATATTCATCACTATAAATGCTAAGTGAAAATGGCTAAAATATACTTATTGAAAATACATTAAATATTCTCATATTCATAGATAGCCAAACTCTAGGCTTAGGACCAGTGTAGAATTTTTCTATTTTAGTTTCCTATACAAAAAGGAATTAAAAAAAAGGGACTTGAATATTTTAATGTAGGGAGTGAAAAATAATATTAATATTAATAAATAAGAATAATAACATTTGTTTTTTAATAATTGAGGATAAAATTATTAATAAAAATTAAAAATTAAAAAATTAATTTACTTTAACAATATTAATGATATTAGCACTAATATTGTTAATACAAAGTGTATTAAAATTAATATTAATAAATAAAATTAGTAATATTTACATTTTCATTATTTTAATCATTGTTCAAATGGGTGACCATAATTTATGACAAAAGTATGGTCAATCATGACCAAATATGTGAAACCATTACAAAACATATTGACCCATGGGAAACTTATGTCAACTATGGAAATCATAGTCACCTTTGGTCAACCATATTTACCATAATCAACCTATGAAAATCATGGTCAACCCATGTTTAGCATGGCAAACAATCGTGAAAATGGTCAAACATGGTCAACCTAAGTCACCATCGTAACATGTTGTCAACTTAATGGTTAACCTTAATGGTCTATCATTTTCAACCATGGCAAACGATGGTCAAGCCTCGTTGGATATGCTCAACCATGGTCAACCATTATGGTCATAAATGGTCAGTCATTTTGGTCATAATAAAGGGTTTATACTATTATAGTTTATAATAAAAGGTTTAATATTAGGGTTTATAATATTGGATTTAATATTAGAGTTTATAATATAAGGTTTATAACATTGGTTTTAATATCAGGGCTTATGATATAGTGTTTATAATATTCAAACATAATCAACCATAATAGTTAATCAAGGTCTCTATGGTCAGCCATGATCAACGATGGTGAAACAAGGTCAACGAACATTAACCAAGCTCATACAATATCAACATAATTAGAATGGTCAACGAATGTCTACCAAGCTCAATGTCCCATTGTTACATTACATTGCAATTTCTTTAAGGTCAACCATGATCAACCATGGTCAACTATGATGACTCATTATCAACCATGCTCAACCAAGGACATACATGGTTGAACATGATCAACATGGTTAGTCAGGGTCAACTATTATCAACTATTCTTTATAATATTAATCATTTGGGTTTATTAATCACTTGAGTATATAATATTTGCTTTAATGGAGCTTATAATATTAGGTTTAATAAAGTTTATAATATTTGATTTATAATATTAAGTTCAATATTAGGATTTGTAATACAGGTTTTATAATATTTGGCCTTATAATATTTAAACATAGTCAAATAAATTCGACCATTGGGTTTATAATATTGGGGTTTTTAATTCCATATTTATAATATTGTGTTTAATATCAGGGTTTGAAATGTTGGGTGTCTAATTGTCACAGTGTGACAAGCATCGACATAGTGCCATGATTACTGTCATGATCATTGTTACAATGATCTATTACATTGCAATTTATTATTAATAAAAATTAAAATTTGAAAATTCTATTCATTTTAACAATATTAAAGATATTAACATTAATATTCTTAATATAAAGTGTATTAATATTAATATTAATAAATAATATTAACAATATTTACATTTTAATTATTTTAATCAAATATGGTCAAATGTTGCTAATATTATCAATCATTGTTACTCATAGCCAACCATGGTTGAATGTCGCATTGTGACAAGGATTGTCTCACCATGAAAATAAACCATGTTTATTTTAGTGTTTGTAATATTTGTATAAATTGGGTTTACAAATGTTGGGTTTATAATATTAGTCCCTTGGGTTTAATATTATTCCCTTGGGTTCATAGCCCCTTGGGGTTTTAGTATCAATCCCTTGGGTTTATGTTTCCCTTAGGTTTATTATTTACTTGGCATTATAATATCAATCATGGTCAACCATAGTCAACCATAACCAACCATAGTAAATTGTGGTCAATAATGGTCCGATCTCGCATTATGACAAAAATTGTCTCCACTTACCGTTTATATACCTTGGGTTTATAATATGAGTCCCATGGGTTTAATATTATTCCCTTAGGTTCATGATCCCTTGGCTTTTTAGTATTAATCCCTTGGGTTTATTGTTCCTTTGGGTTTGTAATATCAATCGCTTGGGTTTATTATTCCACGTTCAACCATGGTTTATTATGATGTCAACCATGGTCAACGACAATCCAACATGGAATTTGATAAGGACTGTCTTAATATTACAATCAATGATGGTCAATCATGTTTATTTTAGTGTTTATAATATTTATCTTAGGGTTTATATATGTTGGGTTTATAATATTAGTCCCTTCGGTTTAATATTATTCCCTAAGGTTCATAATCCCTTGGGGTTTTAGTATTAATCCCTTGGGGTTTTAGTATTAATCCCTTGGGTTTATTATTACTTTGGGTTTATAATATCAATCCCTTGGGTTTATTATTCCCTTAGGTTTATAATATCAATCATGGTCAACCATTGTCAATCATAGCCAACCATGGTTGAATGTCGCATTGTGACAAGGATTGTCTCACTATGAAAACAAACAATGTTTATTTTAGTGTTTGTAATATTTATATTTGGGTTTACCAATATTCGGTTTATAATATTAGTCACTTGGGTTTAATATTATTCCTTGGGTTCATTGTCCCTTGGGCTTTTAGTATCAATCCCTTAGGTTTATGTTTCCCTTGGGTTCATAATATCAATCCCTTGGGTTTATTATTAACTTGGCTTTATAATATCAATCATGGTCAACTGTGGTCAATGATGGTCCGACTCTCACATTATGACAAAAATTGTCTCCACTTATGGTTTATATACCTTGGGTTTATAATATTAGTCCCTTGCGTTTAATATTATTCCCTTAGGTTCATAATCCCTTGGGTTTATTGTTCCTTTGGGTTTATAATATCAATCGCTTGGGTTTATTACTCCTCGGTCAACCATGGTTTATTATGATGTCAACCATGGTCAACCATGGTCCAACGTGGAATTGTGATAAGGATTGTCTCAATATTACAGTCAATGATGGTCAATCATGTTTATTTTACTATTTATAATATTTATCTTAGGGTTTATATATGTTGGGTTTATAATATTAGTCCCTTGGGTTTAATATTATTCCCTTGGGTTTATTATTACTTTGGGTTTATAATACAAATCCCTTAGGTTTATAATACCAATCCCTTAGGTTTATAATATCAATCATGATCAACCATTGTCAATCATAGTCAACCATGGTTGAATGTCACATTGTGACAAGGATTGTCTCTCTATGAAAATAAACCATGTTTATTTTAGTGTTTGAAATATTTATATTTTGGTTAACCAATGTTCGGTTTATAATATTAGTCCCTTGGGTTTAATATTATTCCTTCGGTTCATAATCCCTTGGGTTCTTGGTATTAATCCATTGGGTTTATTGTTCTTTTGGGTTTATAATATTAATCGCTTGGGTTTATTATTACCCAGTCAACCATGGTTCATTATGATGTCAACCATGGTTAACCATGGTCCAACATGGAATTGTTATAAGTATTGTCTCAATATGACAATCAATGATGGTCAATCATGTTTATTTTAGTGTTTATAATATTTATATTAGGGTTTATATACATTGGGTTTATAATAATAGTCCATTAGGTTTAATATTATTCCCTTCGGTTCATAATCCCTTGGGGTTTTAGTATTAACCTCTTGGGTTTATTATTCCTTTGGGTTTATAATATCAATCCCTTGAGTTTACTATTCCCTTAGGTTTATAACATCAATCATGGTTAACCATTGTCAATCATAGCCAACCATGGTCAACCATGGTTGAATGTCACATTGTGACAAGGATTGTCTCAATATGAAAACAGCCATGTTTATTTTAGTTTTTATAATATTTATATTAGGGTTTACCAATGTTGGGTTTATAATATTAGTCCCTTGGGTTTTATATTATTCCCTTGGGATTTTAGTATTAATCCCTTGGGTTTAGGTTTCCCTTGGGTTCATAATATCAATCCCTTGGGTTTATAATATCAATCATGGTCAACCATAACCAACCATGGTCAATTGTGGTCAATCACGGCCCGATCTCACATTATGACAAAATTTGTCTCCATATAAAAATCATTCACAATCATCGACAATCATGGTCAACCATGGTCAGCCATGGTTGATGATGGTCAACCATGGTCAGCCATGGTTGATGATGGTCAACCATTTTTTATAGAATCAAACATGGCCGACCATTTTCAATTGTGATCAAACATGTTTGAAGGTTGCATTGTGACAAAAATTGTCTCGATATGAAAATCAACCATGATCAACCATGGTCCAACATCGCATTGTGACAAAGATTGTCTCAATATGAAAATTAACCATGGTCCAACATGGCATTGTGGTAAGGATTGTCTCAATATGAAAATCAACCTTGGTCAATCATGTTTACTTTAGTGTTTATAAAATTTATCTTATGGTTTATATACGTTGGATTTATAATATTAGTCCCTTTAGTTTAATCATATTCCCTTGGGTTCATAATCCCTTGGGGTTTTAGTATTAATCCCTTGGGGTTTTAGTATTAATCCCTTGGGTTTGTTATTCCCTTAGGTTTATAATATCAATCAATTAGGTTTATAATATTAATCATGGTAAACCATGGTCAATCATAGCCAACCATGTTCAACCATGGTCAAACCATATGGATATGGAAATCAACCATGGTCAACCATGGTCCAACGTTGTGTTCTGACAAAGATTGTCTTGATATGAAAATCAATCATGGTCAACCATGGTTAACCATGGTCCAACGTTGCATTGTGACAATGATTGTCTCTATACGGAAATAAAAAATGGTTAACAATGTTTATTTTAAGGTTTATAATATTCACGTTAAGGTTTATATCTTTTATACCTTAGGCTTTCTATTCCCTTGGGTTTATAATATCAATCCCTTGGGTTTATTGATGCAAGCGTTCATATTCCTAGGGTTTAATATTATTCAACAATGGTCAACCATGGTCCAATGTCGCATTGTGACAAGGATTGTCTCAATATGAAAATCAATCATGCTCAACCATGTTTATTTTAGTATTTTTAATATTTGCCTTAGGGTTTTTATACATTGGATTCAAAATACTAGTCCCTTGGGTTTAATATTATGCCCTTAGGTTCATAATCCCTTGGGGTTTTAGTATTAATCCCTTAGGTTTATTATTCCTTTGGGTTTATAATATCAATTAGTTGGGTTTATTATTCCTCGGTCAACCATGGTTTATTATGATGTCAACCATGGTCAACCATGGTTCAACATGGAATTATGATAAGTATTGTCTCAATATGAAAATCAACGATGCTCAATCACGTTTAATTTAGTGTCTATAATATTTATCTTAGGGTTTTATATATGTTGGGTTTATAATATTACTCCCTTGGGTTTAATATTATTCCCTTGGGTTCATAATCCCTTGGGGTTTTAGTATTAATAGCTTGGGTTTATAATATCAATCCATCAGGTTTATACTATTAATCATTTTCAACCATGGTCAATCATAACCAACCACGTTCAACCATGGCCAAACAAGGTTGGATATGGAAATCAAGCATGGTCAACCATGGTTTAATGTTGCATCCCACAAATATTGTCTCGATATGAAAATCAATCATGGTTAACAATGGTTGACCATGGTCCAATGTTGCATCATGACAAGGATTGTCTCTATATGGAAATCAACCATACTCAACTGTGGTCAACCATGTTTTTTTAGGGTTTATAATATCGATGTTAGGGTTTATATACCATGGATTTATTATTGTTATCCCTTAGGTTTATTATTCCTTTGCATTTATAATATAAATCTGTTCGGTTTATTGATCTAATGGTTCATATTCCTAGGGTTTAATATTATTCAACAATGGTTAACCATAATCAACCATGGTCCAATGTCGTATTGTGACAAAGATTGTCTCAATATGAAAATCAACTGTGCTCAACCATATTTATTTTAGTATTTTTAAAATTTATCTTAGAGTTTTTATACCTTTGGTTTATAATATTAGTCCCTTGGGTTTAATATTATTCCCTTGGATTCATAATGCCTTGGGTTTTTACTTCTAATCCCTTGGGTTTATTATTCCTTTCGGTTTATAATATCAATCCCTTGGGTTTATTATTTGCTTAGGTTTATAATATTAATCATGGTGAACGATTGTCAACCATGGTCAATCATGGGGTTTTAGTATTTTAGTATTAATCCCTTAGGTTTATTTTTCCCTTGGGTTCATAATATCATTCCCTTGGGGTTATTATTAACTTGGGTTTATAATATCAATCATGGTCAACCATGGTCAACCATAACCAACCATGGTGGGATGTCGCATTGTGAAAAAAATTGTCTCCATATAAAAATCATGGACAATCATTGTCAACCATGGTCACCCATGGTTGATCATGGTCAAACATGGTTTAGAGAATTGAACATGGTCAACCATGGTCAATCATGGTGAGTGTTAGATTTTTGTATTAATCACAATGGTTGGTTATTCCTTTGGGTCAAACATAGTGAATCATAGTCAACCATGCTCAAATGTCACTCTGCGACAAAGATTGTCTCAATGTGAAAATCAACCATAGCCAACCATGGTCAACCATGGTCCAACATCACACTGTGACAAATAATTAATTATTATTATTAATTATTATCATTATTAATTATTATTATTTAAATATGAATTAATTGTTATTATTTTTATTTAATTAATTAATATTCATATTGTTATTATTTAATAATATTTAATTAAAAAAGATATTGTTATTGTTTAACAATAATTAACTTTTTAACTATTATTTATTTATTTTTATTAGTAAATTATTATTATTATTATAACTTATAACATAAAATAAAATAAAAATTATATTTTTTCTAAAAACAATATTAAAATTTAATGTTTTTTAATAAAATAAGTAATTATTTATTTACATTTTATAAAAAATTAACAAAAAATTATTATTATTTTTATTTTTATTATAGATTTGCAATGATTTGTGTCATAGAAAGAAATGAAGCTTTGTGAGTATATGTCCCATTGTTACATTACATTGCAATTTCCTTAAGGTCAACCATGATCAACCATGGTCAACTATGATGACTCATTATAAACCATGCTCAACCAAGGATATACATGGTTGAACGTGGTCAACATGGTTAGTCATGGTCAACCATTATCAACTATTCTTTATAATATTAATGACTTGGGTATATAATATTAATAATCTCTTCGGTTTATTTCTTAGGGTTTATAATATTTGTTTTAATGGAGCTTATAATATTAGGTTTAATAAATTTTATAATATTTGATTTATAATATTAATTTCAATATTAGGATTTGTAATACAGGTTTTATAATATTTGGCCTTATAATATTTAAAATTATTCAAATAAATCTGACCATTCGGTTTATAATATTGGGGTTTTTAATACCACATTTATAATATTGTGTTTAATATCAGGGTTTGAAATGTTGGGTGTCTAATTGTCGTAGTGTGACAAGCATTGTCACAATCCCACGATTACTATCATGATCATTGTTACAATGATCTATTACATTGCAATTTATTATTAATAAAAAATAAAATTTGAAAATTCTATTCATTTTAACAATATTAAAGATATTAACATTAATATTCTTAATATAAAGTGTATTAATATTAATATTAATAAATAACATTAATAATATTGACATTTTAATTATTTTAATCAAATATGGTCAAATATTGCTAATACTATCAGTCATTGTTACTCATAGCCAACCATGGTTGAATGCCGCATTGTGACAAGGATTGTCTCATCACGAAAATAAACCATGTTTATTTTAGTGTTTGTAATATTTATATTTGGGTTTACCAATGTTGGGTTTATAATATTAGTCCCTTGAGTTTAATATTGTTCCCTTTGTTCATAGTCCCTTGGGGTTTTAGTATTAATCCCTTGGGTTTATGCTTCCCTTGGGTTCATAATATCAATCCCTTGCGTTTATTATTTACTTGGCTTTATAATATCAATCATGGTCAACCATAGTCAACCATAACCAACCATTGTAAATTGTGGTCAATGATGGTTTGATCTCGCATTATGACAAAAATTGTCTCCACTTAGTGCTTATACACCTTGGGTTTATAATATTAGTCCCTTGGGTTTAATATTATTCCCTTAGGTTCATAATCCCTTGGGTTTATTGTTCCTTTGGGTTTATAATATCAATCGCTTGGGTTTATTATTCCCCGATCAACTATGGTTTATTATGATGTCAACCATGGTCAACCACAGTCCAACATGGAATTTGATAAGGATTGTCTCAATATTATAATCAATGATGGTCAATCATGTTTATTTTAATGTTTATAATATTTGTCTTAGGGTTTATATACGTTGGGTTTCTAATATTAGTCCCTTCAGTTTAATATTATTCCCTTAGGTTCATAATCCCTTGGGTTTATTATTCCCTTAGGTTTATAATGTCAATCATGGTCAATCATTGTCAATCATAGCCAACCATGGTTGAATATCGCATTGTGACAAGGATTGTCTCACTATGAAAATAAACCATGATTATTTTAGTGTTTGTAATATTTATATTTGGGTTTACCAATATTCAGTTTATAATATTAGTCCCTTGGGTTTAATATTATTCCTTGGGTTCATAGTCCCTTGGGGTTTTAGTATTAATCCCTTGGGTTTATGTTTCCCTTGGGTTCATAATATCAATCCCTTGGGTTTATTATTAACTTGGCTTTATAATATCAATCATGGTCAACCATAGTCATCCATAACCAACCATGGTCAACTGTGGTCAATGATGGTCCGACTCTCGCATTATGACAAAAATTGTCTCCACTTATGGTTTATATACCTTGGGTTTATAATATTAGTCCCTTGGGTTTAATATTATTCCCTTAGGTTCATAATCCCTTGGGTTTTCAGTATTAATCCCTTGGGTTTATTGTTCCTTTGGGTTTATAATATCAATCGCTTGGGTTTATTATTCCCTGGTCAACCATGGTTTATTATGATGTCAACCATGGTCAACCACGGTCCAACATGGAATTGTGATAAGGATTGTCTCAATATTACAGTCAATGATGGTCAATCATGTTTATTTTAGTGTTTATAATATTTATCTTAGGGTTTATATATGTTGGGTTTATAATATTAGTCCCTTGGGTTTAATATTATTCCCTTGGTTCATAATCCCTTGGGGTTTTAGTATTAATCCCTTGGGTTTATTATTACTTTGGGTTTATAATACCAATCCCTTGGGTTTATAATACCAATCCCTTAGGTTTGTAATATCAATCATGAACAACCATTGCCAATCATAGCCAACCATGGTTGAATATCGCATTGTGACAAGGATTGTCTCACCATGAAAATAAACCATATTTATTTCAGTGTTTGAAATATTTATATTTGGGTTAACCAATGTTCATATTCCCTTGGGTTCATAGTCCCTTGGGGTTTCAATATTAATCCCTTGGGTTTATGTTTCCCTTGGGTTCATAATATCAATCCCTAGGGTTTATTATTAACTTGGGTTTATAATATCAATCATGGTCAACCATAACCAATGATGGTCAACTATGGTCAATGATGGTTTGATCTCACATTATGACAAAAATTGTCTCGACTTAAGGTTTATATACCTTGGGTTTAATATTATTCCCTTCGATTCATAATCCCTTGGGTGTTTAGTATTAATTTGTTGGGTTTATTGTTCCTTTGGGTTTATAATATTAATCACTTGGGTTTAATATTTCCTATTCAACCATGGTTTATTATGATGTCAACCATGGTCAACCATGGTCCAACATGGAATGTGATAAATATTGTCTCAATATGACAATCAACGATGGTCAATCATGCTTATTTTACTGTTTATAATATTTATCTTAGGGTTTATATACATTGGGTTTATAATATTAGTCCCTTGGGTTTATAATAGTAGTCCCTTGGGTTTAATATTATTCCCTTGGGTTCATAATCCCTTAGGGTTTTAGTATTAATCTCTTGAATTTATTATTCCTTTGGGTTTATAATATCAATCCCTTGAGTTTATTATTCACTTAGGTTTATCATATCAATCATGGTTAACCATTGTCAATCATAGCTAACCATGGTCAACCATGGTTGAATGTCACATTGTGACAAGGATTCTCTCACCATGAGAAAAGCCATGTTTATTTTAGTGCTTATAATATTTATGTTAGGGTTTACCAATGTTGGGTTTATAATATTAGTCCCTTGGGCTTTATATTATTCCCTTGGGTTCATAATCGCCTGGGGTTTTAGTATTAATCCCTTGGGTTTAGGTTTTCCTTGTGTTCATAATATCAATCCCTTGGGTTTATTATTAACTTGGGTTTATAATATCAATCATTGTCAACCATGGTTGATGATGGTCAACCATTTTTTAAAGAATTAAACATGGTCGACCATTGTCAATTGTGGTCAAACATGTTTGAACGTTGTGTTGTCACAAAAATTGTCTCGATATGAAAATCAACCATGATCAACCATGGTCCAATGTCGTATTGTGACAAAGATTGTCTCGATATGAAAATTAACTATGGTCCAACATGGCATTGTGATAAGGACTGTCTCAATATGAAAATCAACCATGGTCAATCATGTTTACTTTAGTGTTTATAAAATTTTCTTAGGGTTTATATACGTTGGGTTTATAATATTAGTCCCTTGGGTTTAATCATATTCCCTTTGCATTTTTGTATTAATCCCTTGGGTTTGTTATTCCCTTGGGTTTATAATATCTTTTTTTGCTAAGGCAAGATCGAATCCTTCTATTCAATTAAAAAAGGAGAAATAGTGTACAAAAGGCGACTGTGATGGTGAGGCCCACCAATATGATAGGCCTACCCCAATCCATGGTCTCAAGACGACAAAGCGAACCCAGGGACACGGGCCCACCAAATCAAACAAGCAGTCCAAAACTAACCATTGCATCCTAAGCTAAAGTTCCAGCAGATGAAAAAAAAATGGGTGGCCAACAAGAACACCTTTTAACAAATAAATCAAACCCGATGAACCCAATAGACCATAATCTATAATCCTATCGGGTCCATTTTTGACATAACCTTCGTTCACTTTAACCACCCGAAATCCACCATTTGCACGCGATTCCAGAGAGGTCATGTGAACAACTCGAAACATAACCACTATTTCGGACCCACCAACATGCACGCTTAATCTTAGCCATGGATTGGCCTTGCTTGATCCAATGGTTAAGGATCATATCGCTCAGACTAAAAGCACCGATAGTTACCACACGATGAGGGCGGTATTTCCTCCCCACCCTTAGCCACGTGTTGCATGGTGAGTGGAATCACTCCTGATTGTGAAAAACCACTTCCAGCTTGATGAGCATGTGATAAACCGGAAACCACCTCGAGGGCAATAAAGCTATCACAAGGATAAAAACAAGGGTTTTTTGTTTAACGAGAAAATCTGGACTCCGATGCATGGGCCAAAGGAAGATGAAGATCCCTCCTTCCAGCCATCCCCCTGAGACTTCTGGTTTGCTATTATCTGAGTTAAGGAGGCCGACATAGACCTGCATCCTAAAAAGGACCTTACTTATGTCATAACACTTCATAATGAATCCAGATCAACTAGACCCCGTCTCTGTGGCTTTGTTTCGGAAAATTCTGTCTCTTGATTTTTCCTGATACTATTGTCGGTCATTGAGGGCCCTGGATGAGCATCCCTCCTTCAACCTATCATCTGTTATCTCCTCCCACCGGCTGCACAAGTCGATATTCTTGTTTCGTACCCCCTCATTGGCAAGACAGTCTGAGTTAAGGAGGTCGACATAGAACCGCATCCTAAAAAGGACCTTACTTATGTCATCGCACTTCATAATGAATCCAGATCAACTAGACCTCATCTCTGTGGCTTTGTTTCGGAAAATTCTGTCTCTTGATTTTTCCTGATACTATTGTCGGTCATTGAGGGCCCTGGATGAGCATCCCTCCTTCAACCTATCATCTGTTATCTCCTCCCACCGGCTGCACAAGTCGATATTCTTGTTTCGTACCCCCTCATTGGCAAGACAGTCCACAACTTTGTTAGCTTCCCTACAAACATGCACCAACCTAAGTGTTCTCAGCATTCTTAGGTGCACTTGGATTCTTTGGTAGACTTGCAGAAGCCGTTAGTGTTCTAAGATTTTCTCAGGAGCAGCACCAACATTTATCCTCTTCACTGAGTTAATGACTAATTCCGAGTCAACCTCAATGATGACATTGTGAATGTTGTACTTGAGCAGTATTTCTAGGCATAATTCCATCACCATGAGCTCAGCCATATTGTTGGTTGCTTTTCCTAGATAACTGTGGAAGATGAATTGCATGTTTCATTCCTCATCCCTCAAGACCCCTCCATAACCAACTTCTCCCGGATTTCCTTTTGAAGCCCCACCTATGTTAAATTTTAAAAATCCATGAGAAGGGGGGTGCCAAGAAGACTTTTCTACTGAGGTCTTCTTGTTAATTTGCATAGAAATCTGAGGAGGATGAACCTTGAGCTATAAATTCTCCAATATTCTGGCCTCTCTTTCTCCAATGGGTTTGCTTGTAGCGGCACCTCCCAGGATATGAACATTTTCTTTGAGTTGTTTAAGGATTAGCTTAAGGATGCTACTCACTGGACTCTCTTTCTCCTTGAAAATCCTATTGTTGCGCTCCTTCCAGACATTCCAGATTATGAATCCTGGGGTCAGCATCCAGGCAGAGTTAATGATCTCATTATCCGAAAAAAAATTCCGCCAATTCTTCAAAGTAGTGGTGATGTCATTAACATTTCTGTCTATCTGCTCGAAGACTTCTCCAACCCAATTCCAAAGTATTATGGTGAAAGTGCATCTATTCAGGAGATGATTTGTAGTTTCTTCCTATTTTCTACATAAGTGACATCTTGAGGGGCCAACAAAGCCTCTTTTTCTTAGGTTATCCCATGTTAGAATCTTGCCCTGTTGAACCAACCACTTGAACAGTTTGACTTTCATCCAATGAGGATTTTCCCAGATTTCTTTCCACGTCTTATCAGTGTTTGGAAGGTTAAACCCTGCATCTATCCTTTTGGCTTCCTTAAGGTTGAAGAGACCTGCCTTGTTCTTTCCCCATCTTAGTTGATCGTTCAAGTTTGAGTTTAAGATTTGTCTCTTGTCTAAAAGACCTTGAAGGGCTATAGCTTGAGTATGCAGCATGTCCATTCCACTGTAATATGGAAGTTTCCATGTTCTCCATTTCCCATTGTTCCTTGATTGGTCCCAATAGTCACTTACCCACCTTAATCCTTTGTTGATGGTATTGGTGTGAATGTCTGCTAATTCTTCACTTTGGAGATTGTCCTCCTGCTACCAATTATCCTCCCAGAACCAAGCTAGGTTTCCATTTCTAATCTCCCAGAAACTGTGATTTTGGACTAGGGCCCTATTCTCCCATGCCCTATTCCAAATTGCAGAACCTTTTACTTGCCCTATCATTCTGATTAGATTCTTCTCTTGCCATTTGCTAGCATATTTTTTCTTCCAAAGTTTTGCCCAGGGGGCTTGTATTTCTTTTAGCCATCTCCACCAGATTTTGGCACCAAGAACTCTGTTAAGAATTCCTGGGTCATGAAGACCCAAGCCACTATGGGACTTAGGTTTGCATAATCTATCCCATGCCACAAGGGCCCATTTCTTCTTTTCTTCACCTTTCCCCCATAGAAAGTCTCTCTGAATGTTTCTTATATTAGTAATTACACTAGTTGGTGTTGGATGGTAGATAGCATATAGATAGGGATACTTTGGAGGATAGCCTTAGTGAGAATTAGTATCCCTGCTAGATTTAGTGCTCTATTTGTCCATTTTATAATCTTATCTTTTAGCTTATTAAGAACAGGCTCCCAGATATCCTTGTGAAGTGGTTTGTCAGTGAGAGGAACTCCCAGGTACTTCACAGGCAGTGACTCCCTTTGAAAGCCCAAAATTCTGGAAATATTTCTTTGTATTGAAATATCCGTATTGAAAAAGAAAATCTTTGATTTAGTAAGACTTACCTCTATGCCTGCTACCCTAGCAAACTCACTCAGAATCTGTTTGAATGCTTTGGCTTCCTTGATAGTGGGTGTGCCTTGAAGCATAGTATCATCCACAAATTGTTGATGTGTCACCGTGTCCCCACCTTGAGTGAGTCTCAGACCCTGAATTCTCCCTTCCTCCTTAGCAGCTCTGATAGCTCTCCCTAACCCTTCCATCATTAGAATGAAAAGGAAAGGAGAAAGAGGATCTCCTTGCCTGAGACCTCTAGAAGGCTTGAAGGTTCTGGAAGGAGAGCCATTGAGAAGAATTGAACAGCTGGCGGTGGTAACTAGCACCATAACCCATTTAATCCAATTGTAATCAAAGCCATAGGCTTTTAATATTGCTCTTATGTATGACTAAGTTTGTCATAGGCCTTTGCTATGTCCAGTTGCATTATCATTCCTACTTGTTTGTTGGTAATGAGTGAATGAACCATTTCATGTGCTTGAATTATATTATCTAGAATTTGTCTTCCTTCCACATAGCCCGTTTGCTCCTCTCACACTAGGGTTGGGAGGAGAGGTTTGAGACAGTTGGTAATGACTTTGGATATGATTTTGTATATCACATTGCATAATGCTATAGGTCTAAATCTGTCTGGAGAGGTGTCCTTTTCCTGTTTGGGGATTAAGGCTATGAAAGATTCATTGAGCACCTTTAAGACTGTTTTAAATCTTCGAGAGTCTTCCACTACCTCCAGGATATCATGTTTCACTATCCTCCAACAAGATTTGAAAAAGTCCACATTAAAGCCATCGAGCCTGGTGCTTTCTCATTTTTCATCTCTTTCACGGCTTCCTCTATTTCTTCCTCTGTTACTAGTTTGTTGAGATTGAAATTATCTTCTCTGGTAACCAATTTAGGGATGTATTGAGTAAATCTTTTCGTAAACTGGTATCTGTCTTCCGAGGTTTCCTCAGCAATTTTCTGAAAATGCTGGAGTAGAACCTTCTCCATCTCTTCATGAGTGTTTCTCTCTATTCCATGCTGGTCTGTAAGTTTCACAATTCTATTGTTGTTTTTGTGAGCTATGGTGGATCTGTGAAATAATTTGGTGTTTCTCTCCCCTTCTTTAATCCATTGTACTCTGGATTTCTGTCTCCAGAATATTTCCTCTTGAAGACATATGTTGTCCCACTCCTGCTGGAGTGACTCTGCCATCTCTTTCCTTTCATCTATATAGCCTTCAATGATAAGAATCTGGTTTATTTCCTTTAGTTTATTTTCCACATCAGCTTTAGCTTTGAAGATGTTACCAAATTCCTTTTTATTCCACTCTTTGAGTCTGCCTTTAATGTGTTTGAGCTTGCAGTGTAGAAGGAACATCTTTGTACCTTGAAGGTGAAGCTCTTCCTTCCACCATTTTTCAATGTTTGTGAGGAAATCTGAATGTGTGAGCCAATCGTTCTCAAACCTGAAGGGGGTGTTCTTTGGTTTGCCAAAAGGGGAAGCTTCCAATTGGATAGGCTAGTGATCAGAACCCAAAAAAGGTAGTATGAGTGCATTAATGACGCTTCCCTTGAGAAGAAGTTCCTCCGAAACAATAAATCTGTCCAATTTTGAGGCTACTTGGGTAGGTCCCCCTCTTTTGTTATTCCAAGTGAAGATTCCATTGCTTGTTTCCATATCCACCAATTTCATATTAGTGATGAAGTTCTGGAAGGCAACTGAGTCTCTACCAAGTGTTCTAGTTCCTCCTTTCTTCTCCATGAGTGATTTTGTTATGCTAAAATCACCTCCAAGAAGCCAGGGTAGAGCTGGGTATCTCTTCTTCATATCCTCCAGTGTTGTGAGGAATCGAAGATTGTCCTCCATTGGCTGCGGACCATAGACATTAGTGATCATGTAACATTGTCTGTCACCCACCGGTTAGAAAATCAGTGAAAGGTGATGTCTGGATGCCTCCGCATCAATCACGCCAAATTTCTATGGATCCCATAGAGTGAGAATGCCACCAACAGACTTATTTGCCTTAACTTCTAGGTATTCATATCTATTTAACCATTTGCTATGTTTTTCGCGGATCCTCTCCACTGAGAATTTTGTTTCATGTATGAATACTATGTTAGGTTTTTCCTCTTTGATCCTTTTACCTAGATTCCTTTGTTTTCTTCTGCTCCCTAGTCCTCTAGTTTTCCAGGTTGTCATTTTCATTGAGGTGGGGTTTTAAAGGAGTAACTGGAAAGGTCTTTCATCCTTCCTGAGTCAATCATGAGTTTTCCACACTCCAGTAGTAGTTATTTCTGTCTTTTTCTTCCCCTCCTCTTGCCTGGATTCTTTGTTAGTTTTCCTGTTATTAATCCTATTGAGGAAGTCCCTTTGTTTTCCTGGTTTTCATGTCCTCTTTTGACTCCTGCAGCTATTTGATGTGACTTGTTAAGGAATATCTATTGGACCTTTTCCACATCCTCTTGAGGGATGGAGTTTATTCCCAGGTTTCCTCCCTCTTCTAGAAACTTTTCCAGCTCTAGGTTCTCCCTTTCCAGGATCTCCTGTAAGTCTAGATCCTCTGTACCACTTTCACTTTGAGTCATTTCCTGGTCTTTTTCTATTTCCATGGTACTCAAAGGGTCTGTCGTGTGTTCATTCTATTCCTGAGTGAACTCCATGCTGGTCTCTTTTCCTTTCCCCCTTTCTGTCTGATTCTCTGTACTCTCTTGATCCCCTCCATCTGCCTCTTTTTCTCCTAAGATCTCAAAACTGTTGTATCTTTTTGTTTTATCATTCACAATAGGGTTCTTTTGTGTCTTCCTTCCCCCTCCTTTTCCTTTTCCTCCTACTTTGGTGAAACCTGTCTGGTCTTTCCCTTCGCTGGTATTTAGGTTTTCCTCCTTTCTATTAAGAGCACTATCTCTCGATAGTTGCCCATGCTCATGACATTTGTGACATCTGAACGAGATATGTTCATAGTCAACTGTTTGAACCCATTCCTCGTCATAGACTTCTAGAATGACCTCATTTTGAAGGGCTCCTGATAGGTCCATCTCCACACATATACGGGCATAAGATGTATATTTTCCCCATAGAGTTGCCTCTGAAATTTTTAAGAAATGACCTATTTTATTGCCTGTAGCTTTTAAAGACTCTGGCATCCAGTAATCTAAAGGTAAGGAGTATAGTCTAATCCATACTAGTACAGAAGTGAAGGTTTCTCGTTATGGCATGAAGTTCATCGTCCATGGCCGCATATAGAGACCAGCAGCGGCAAAGAAGTATGGCCCTCCTTCAAAAATCTTGTCTCTGTTTTCCATGTTCATAAACACCACAGTAAAAAAAAACCTTTGGATCCAAGATGTATATTTAACTCCCCCTTTGGTTTCCATTTTTATTTTATCCAGGTGTACAATGCTTTCTCTAATGGCCAGATTCCCATAGATTTGCATATGATGGCATAGTTTGCCATGTGATCCCTGTGCGCTTGCAGAGCTAGATCATTCAGAATAACCCAAGGTTTAATTATGGTCTTGGGTTTACAGGGCCCCATCTTGGCTCTGTTCTCTGATCCCTGACCTCTATCTTCCTCTTTCTCCTCCTAACGGTCTTCTTCGTGGGCCCCTTGATCTGCCTGGGTTTTGCTGCCTTCTGCCTTCTGAGTTTTGGTGTTTTTTTTCTTGACCTCCAAGGATTGTGGAGGTTTGTTCTTTTTCCCTCCTCTTCCTCTATTTGCTACCATATTACTATAGGATGGAGTGGAGCTCCCTCCTCCCTGTGTCTCCATGGGTGCCTATTGCCCTCTGTCACTCGCTTAGTTAAACCCTAGAACCAGAGCTCCCAATTTCGATCAATAAGCAATCTCAACAACATTAACTTATTTACTTCCCCTTGGGTTTATAATATCAATCCATTAGGTTTATAATATTAATCATGGTAAACCATGGTCAATCATAGCCAACCATCGTCAAACCATATGGATATGGAAATAGACCATGGTCGAACATTGTGTTCTGACAAAGATTGTCTCAATATGAAAATCAGTCATGGTCAACCATGGTTAACCATGGTCAAATGTTGCATTGTGACAACGATTGTCTCTATATGGAAATAAAAAATGGTCAACCATGTTTATTTTAGGGTTTATAATATTCATGTTAGGGTTTATATACCTTGGGTTTATATTTTTTATACCTTAGGTTTATTATTCCCTTAGGTTTATAATATCAATCCCTTGGGTTTATTGATGCAAGCGTTCATATTCCTAGGGTTTAATATTATTCAACAATGGTCAACCATATTCAACCATGGTCAACCATGGTCCAATGTCGCATTGTGACAAGGATTGTCTCAATATGAAAATCAATCATGCTCAACCATGTTTATTTTAGTATTTTTAATATTTATCTTAGGGTTTTTATACCTTGGGTTTATAATATTAGTCCCTTGGGTTTAATATTATGCCCTTAGGTTCATAATCCCTTGGGGTTTTAGTATTAATCCCTTAGGTTTATTGTTCCTTTGGGTTTATAATATCAATCAATTGGGTTTATTATTCCCTGGTCAACCATGGTTCAACATGGAATTGTGATAAGGATTGTCTCAATATGAAAATCAACGATGCTCAATCATGTTTATTTTAGTGTCTATAATATTTATCTTAGGGTTTATATATGTTGGGTTTATAATATTACTCCCTTGGGTTTAATATTATTCCCTTGGGTTCATAATCCCTTGGGGTTTTAGTATTAATCCCTTGGGTTTATAATATCAATCCATTAGGTTTATAATATTAATCATTTTCAACCATGGTCAATCATAACCAACCATGTTCAACCATGGTCAAACAAGGTTGGATATGGAAATCAAGCATGGTTAACCATGGTCTAACGTTGTGTCCCACAAAGATTGTCTCGATATGAAAATCAATCATGGTCAACAATGGTTGACCATGGTCCAATGTTGCATCATGACAAGGATTGTCTCTATATGGAAATCAACCATAGTCAACCATGGTCAACCATGTTTATTTTAGGTTTTATAATATCGATGTTAGACTTTATATAACTTGGGTTTATAATTGTTATCCCTTAGGTTTATTATTCCCTTGGGTTTATAATATAAATCCCTTGGGTTTATTGATCTAATGGTTTATATTCCTAGGGTTTAATGTTATTCAGCAATGGTTAACCATAATCAACCATGGTCCAATGTCATATTGTGACAAGGATTGTCTCAATATGAAAATCAACTGTGCTCAACCATATTTATTTTAGTATTTCTAATATTTATCTTAGAGTTTTTATACCTTGGATTTATAATATTAGTCCCTTGGGTTTAATATTGTTCCCATGGATTTGGGTTTTTAGTACTAATCCCTTGGGTTTATTATTCCTTTCAGTTTATAATATCAATCCCTTGGGTTTATTATTCACTTAGGTTTATAATATCAATCATGGTGAATGATTGTTAACCATGGTCAATCATGGGGTTTTAGTATTTTAGTATTAATCCCTTAGGTTTATTTTTCCCTTGGGTTCATAATCATTCCCTTGGGGTTATTATTAACTTGGGTTTATAATATCAATCACGGTCAACCATGGTCAACCATAACCAACCATGGTGGGATGTCGCATTGTAAAAAAAATTGTCTCCATATAAAAATCACGGATAATCATTGTCAACCATGGTCAATCATGGTCAATTTTATATTTGTGTATTGATCTCAATGGTTTGTTATTCCTTTGGGTCAAACATAGTGAATCATAGTCAACCATGCTCAACCATGCTCAAATGTCGTTTTGTGACAAAGATTGTCTCAATACGAAAATCAACCATAGCCAACCACGATCAACCATGGTTTAATGTCACAATGTGACAAAGAATTAATTATTATTATTAATTATTATCATTATTATTTGTTATTATGTAAATATGAATTAATGGTTATTATTTTTATTTAATTAATTAATATTTATATTGTTATTATTTAATAATATTTAATTAAAAATTATTATTATTGTTTAACAATAATTAACTTTTTAACTATTATTTATTTATTTTTATTAAAAAAAATTATATTTTTTCTAAAAACAATTTTAGAATTTAATGTTTTTTAATAAAAAAAGTAATTATTTATTTACATTTTATAAAAAATGAATAAAAAATTATTATTTTTATTATACATTTGCAATGATTTGTGTCATAGACAAAAATGAAGCTTTATAAGTATATGAGCCACATTTACTAAAATAATTATTGTTATAAAAATTATTATTGTTAATTAATATTACTAATATTATTATGAGTTAATATTATTATTATAATAATAATATAATATAATTATTATTATTATAATAATAATAACTATTATATTATTATTATAATAATTATATTATTATACTAATTATATAATTATATAATATTAATATAATAATCATAAATATATAAAATATGATTGTTATTATTTTATAGTTGGTTTTTAAAAAAATACACATAATAATTATTAATGTGGTTAATATAACTTATCTATGTATAGTTTATATTAATCACATTGGTAAAGGTGGTTGTGCTAATTAAGTATTATCCCTTACTATTTTTATTAACAAATCTATGTTATGTGTAATAGATAAACAAAGGAAACCACACAATTTCCACCAATTCACGGTTTCGGCAAATGAGAAGCTGGTCATATATCATATGTAAGAGGGAAGCATATCAATGGATGTTATCCCCGATGGTTGGGAGGATTTAATAATAACCTCCCCACCCAAGTTCCAATCACTACTGCGACATGATATGCTACTGTCAGATGACACAAACATACTGTAATTAATGAGATTTATATGGAACAAGTGATTTATATGAACCACCCTTGTTCCAGGAGTCACACCCCTTTTTAAAAATGTAATGTAGGAGGGATTTTTTTTTTATACCACCTGGGTTAGTCATTGAGATCAATGAAAGACTTTAGACAACCGTCAGGGCCAACCTTTTTTTGGCAATCCCCATTCCCCGTAAGAAGGATAAAAAACCAAGGTGACATTTCTAACATCCAGGAAGGTTTTGATTGATTAAATATTAATGACCTGTCATTGGAACACTGAACTTTGTTGAAATTATTAACATTTTTCCTTATATTTTCAAACCTGGACATTAAGCTTGGACTTCCTCGTCAATGCGTATACAAACAATGCTCGATGGAACCATTTAGAGCAAAGAGTACCCAGACAAAGATTGATTGAAGAATTTAGAGTAGACATGTAGGCAACCAGCTTTCTTCTTGGTGGAGACGTATTCCAATTTTTTTTGAAGTCTTTGCGAAAGCATGAACATAGATCAGTTAATGAGAACAGTAGATCACTTAAATTTTCTTTGTGGGTTGATTGAAAATACATGCAATTGGTGTAATTAACGATATATGATGTCATGGATTGAACTTTTTAGCATTAAATAAAATTTAATATAAAAAAGTGTTTCTCCACAAATTTAAAGACAATGTTGACATGTTTATCTTATCATTAGTCGTCTCTCATTTGAAGATTTCTTTACGTCATATAATAATTTCATTATAAAGATAATGAACAACTATTGGCATTACAAGCATAATTTCATGTTTACTTTTTAAAGGAACTTATGTTGTATTATATTTTCATGGCTATAAATAATAATGAACCAATGTTCATATGATTGCTTGGTGTTACATTAATGAAACCGTTCATATTATTGCTTTCATGGTTGTGTTTATGCGGAAGGGTGGCTTCATGTTTTTAACCCATCAACACAAATTTTAGGTGTAAAAGATTCTAAATTAAAAACCACAAATCTATAATAAAAACCACAACATACTTCTTTCGAAAAAGAAAAATAAAAATAAAAATAAAAAATTTAATATTAAATAAATTTTAATATTAAATATTAAATAAATCTTAATATTAAAAAAACCTAAAATTAAATATAATAATAGGAAAATAATTCAAAATATTAAAATAAAACATAATAACATTACAATTTTGTTATACAATTTAAAACCACTTATTATTAATGTCTATAATAAAAATAAAACTATATTGAAAGTCTTTAATATCAAAAATAAAAATAAAAAATTTAATATTAAAATTTTAAATCTTTAAATGTAGTTAAGATACGATATCAACTACATTTACTAATATCATTATGCTTGTAATAATGATAAATACATTTTTATATCCTATTAAACAATAAGATGTTTCTTTTTAAATAATTTTAAACTAAGAATAAACTTAGAATATGAGAGTAAATAAACTTGAACTTATTCCCGGTCAACACAGTATGGATTGCTATATATACCACCTTTCACAACATATATATAGTAATGCTAACATTAAAATTTTCACAACAGTAACGTAAGTAAATATTCAGCAACTGAATTCGATTGTGCATTATGGACATCAGACGGACATGCAACAAAGTTGTATGTGCTTCATGTTGGTTAAATGTATCCAAAAATTAGGATTATCATATTCCATATTATGTTGCATGGGTTTTTGGAATTTGGGAATAACTTGAGTACGGGTGTTGGGAATGGTTAGAGGTTTTTTCAAAATTTACGGGAAACGGCTAATCCGAAACGGTAATGTTATATAATAAAAAAATATATAATTATATAATAATCAAAATTAATATTAAATCAAAATATTCAGATATTAAAATCAATTTAAATATATAATTTCTCTTATATATAAATATATTCTCATGGTGCCTCTCTTCCTTAGTCTCTCTCTTTTATATATATAAAATATAAAAAGTTCTCTAACACATGACCAGTGTTTGAAACAATCTGCCTTAAAAATACAAAGTAACAATTTTACCTATGTTTCTCTAGTTATTCTTATTCTTATGAGAAAAAGTAAAGCGACTCTAATGGTTAAGCATTGAATGCCACATACAATATGCACACAATCTTCTGCTATACATATACATAAACAAAAAAATAAATACTCATCAGCATGAAATCCCAGATATCGCCCTTACATTGAGGTGTCTCCTTAAACCATCAAGAGATTGCCCCAGTTTCTCAATAAAGGATATCAGTGTTAAGGATGTCTTTGGCCTTTCTTCCTGGGAAGGTTTCAACAAAGCCTCATGTTTTGTGGGCAGTTCAACATATTTGACTACATGCTTTGTATTCCCCAACCCGGAAAGCGAGAACTCCAAAAAAAACAGCCTTCAAAGCTCTTGAAACTTTCCCAAACTCCCATTGCACCTCCCACAGAAAAAAGAACGTTCCCATACAATTTCAAAACTTCCGGAAGCTCAAGAACCACTAAAACGGGTTTCCCACCTCTAAAAAACGGTTCCGTGTAACACAGCTTATTAATGTTGATCGATTTCAAACCAAAATAAAAACATTCGAAACTTCATATGAGGGACGTCTATGCACCTCCAACTATAACAATATATTACTATGCATACTTTAGTCACTCCATACAAAATTTTAATCGTTGAAGGTATAACAACATATTATTTCTCACTTTTATCACGCGTAACAAGAATTTACTCACTTGTGAAACATAAAATTCGCTCTCAATGGACAACGTGAAAACTCAAGATGGCGCATATATAATTATACTTTAAATTTGGAAAATTGAGAAACATTTGCATCTTTGGTTGAAACATTTGCATCTAAGTATTGCATAATTTACATATAGCCAATCCAAAATCGAAAAATATAGAAACCACAAGCTGTACGTACATCGGTTTATGGAAAAAGTAGCAATTGGAAGGGCGTTGTTTTTCTTTTTTCAGTTTTTCCTTCTTTTCAGGAAAATGGATAATACTACAAATATAGGATATGTAAAATAGTGCTATTTATTATTCTCTCTATTTATAAATCTGATTTGTTGTATCCAGATTTAACTTTCCAATCTAGGATTGCAGACCTGAGTGAATGATTTGGAAGGAGGTACTTGTGGCTCAAGGGCAGATTTGTCATGGGGGATGTATTGTTGTTCTCAAGCCAAGCCTTGATGGTACTATGCTCATATGTGAAACCATCAGCCGCAACATGGGGGTCGTCCATGACTTCCTGCATACATCCATTATTAGAAATCGGGCACTTTTCACACTCAGATGTATATGAGTATGTGCAATGCATCTGGTTTATGATTAATAGCTTTTATTTTACTGCAAGATCAATGTTAGTTTTTTACAATCTCTCTGACTCTCACCGAAGTTCTTAACGTAGAAAAGAATATAAATATCACTCGACTTTAGAAACCATAAGATGCAAATAACAAGCGTGCGTGTAAGTGATGATGAATAAAATTTGGGAGTTGTGATCTGAAAAAGCGGAAACAGCAATTTGGGAGTATGCTCTTGGGCACAAGGGACAAAATTAGCAGTGTGAAATTCACTCACAAGTAATCTAGAAATTGAAACATGGTGAAGTTGTAGAACCAGAGCAGAACTTCATTTAAGTCTGTTTCAAGCTAAGGATGCATTTTTATGTGGATGGTTACTTTTGGGAATATTTCAGAATCTCATGACCCAGAGGGTCAAATGTTTGACTTTTTCTGATTATTAGATTTCTAAATATTATCAGAATCTGCAATAAAGATACGTTTATCACAAGTAAAAAAATTGTGAAACCTTGCCATAGAGAGTTCAGAGAATATGGAGGACCTAATAGAGACTCTTGGGACTGATAGCATTGCAAAACTTTTCCTAAAACACCTGGTACCAGCACTACATGAGAATATTTGCACAAGACAATTAAACAAATTCAAGTGTTACACGAGTCATTTAGGGAAAATTTTATTGCAAGTCTTGGATGCAGACATACAAGCACAGCAGATTCTAGGGTTATTGCATATACATGGGTATGGTAGAGAGCTTGTGGTCCTAAGATGATAAAAATGTCTATAATTTTGGATTGTGTCAATTTGAGCTACAAGCTGGTTACTGTAGTGTTCAAGCACTAGTCCAGGACACTAAGGTTCTGTACTTAAATGAGCACATCCTCTAATGGAGATGAGTGTCATGTCAACTTAGATTATAATAGTCATCGATCTTTTCTTTTAAATGAAGTCTGGGTGAGAAAAACTAACCTGAAGTATAGGACATAGAAAGTGATTTGGGGGCATAACATCAATTTCCTCTTTGACATGTCTGGTTTGAGCAACAGCAAGGGCTTTGAATCTCTCAAGTTCTGGCAAAACATACTTTTCCAAGTCTGGCCTGTCCCTGCGCTGAAACTCTGCACATCTCAATCCTAATATTGCCAATTCCAGGGCCTCATTAAGAGGCCAATCTCCAGCATTTTTGTCCAGGATCTGTTGAAATGAACCATTCTCAATGGATGTTTTAACTGCATTTGTTACAACCATGGGTGGTTTTCCTGTCAACAACTGCAAAATGATTATTCCCATAGCATACAAATCAGACTTGGGGCCAAGGCTACCAGTCCTTTGGTACTCAGGATCAATATAACAAAATGTGTCTGCAGGAACGGTGTTATTGTACTGGGTTGCCATGGTTGTGGTCTTTGCAGGTGCAATCCTGGTAATACCAGCATCACCAATTTTGGTGACGAAGTTGTGGTCCAGTAAGATATTCGCAGGCTTCAAGTTACAGTGAACAATCGGCTCCCGCTGTGCACTATGAAGAAAAAGCAATGCAGATGCCACTTCCTGAATGATTCTGAAGCGTGAAAACCATGGAAGAGGAGCACTATTGCCTTTGCAGAGCAGACGGTCTTCTAGGCTACCATTTCCCATATATTCATATACCAAACACCCATGCTCAGGGCACGCTCCAAGCAAAAGTACCATGTGAGGGTGACGAACTCGGCTCAAAATCTCAATCTGACCAATTTAGGAAAAGAGAAAAACCCAACCAAAGATTTCAGAACAAAATAAACAACCCAAGTATTAAAAATCTTCTGCAGATTCATTATTGAGTTTTAAATTTTAAGAGCATTAACCATAGGTAGTGTTTTGAAGATTTAATACCTCCCGTTGAAATTCTTGTATTCCTTGAGTTGCTTCATTTTTAAGAACCTTGACTGCCACTGTGGTATGTTGCAAAGTGCACATGTAGACAGCCCCATAAGCTCCCTCTCCTATCTTGAGTGAATCAGAGAAGAAATCTGTGGCAGTTTGAATTTCTTCTATTGAGTATCTTCTGTATCCTTGATGTGTAGATTCAAGCGTTTTCTGTGCTTTCTTTCTCTCTTCTGATTCTGTCGTGGCCCTTATTTCTGCATCTCTTCTTTGTTGGGCCTCCCTTTCAGCAAATCGTCTAGCTGTTTCAGCCAGCCTCATGGCCATTTGACTCTTTGCTTTCTCTTGTGCAGCGATTGTTCTCGCTCTCTCTTCTCTTATTTTTGCTTCCTCGACTTTCCTCGCGTCTTCTATCATTTTTTGAGTTAGTTCATTGACCTGTCACCAGTATTGAGCTCGTAAACATCAACCCTCCAATGTACTACCTAATCCCCACAACTGTATATCTGATATTCAACCTGTATTCAACTCCAATAGAATTTTTAAACCAGATAGGCGGATAAACTCACCGTGACTTTTGCCTTTATGGCTTCTTTTCTCTCTACAGCAAACATACCTAGAGTCTGCTCTAGCTCAAGTTTCAACCTTTCTCTCTCGATCATTATGTTCCGCTGAACAAATAAAGAAATCATCTAATATTAGATGAGACCGAACCCATTATATACACAAATCTAGACATTGTCAAAAAAATTGTGTTAGGCTGCTTGTTGTTGGCTTTTTCAGGTCTCCAAGTTTATATAGCTAAGCATGTCCAAGACTATGTGCACTCTTCCACCACAATATTATATTTGTACATGCAATAAACATAAATGCATGGATAAACTCGTCTTGTACCGTCTAACATATACTAGACTAGAGTAATATGATAACAAATTTAATGTTTTTAATACTTTTTCATTTTGAGAGATTGAGAGTTAGGTTGGGGTTTGTATTTATGTCATAATGGTCGATTCCAATTGTTATTCAGCCATAGGTAAATTGGAATGGAGTTTGAACTTATGATCAATTGATTTACAGTCCGGGCAATTCATAAATTGTGATTTTTAATTACTTTATTTATTTTTAAAATATATAATTTATTTTTTATAAATTATTTATTTGTTTAATTATTTATAAATTATTTATTTGTTTAATTATTTATAATAATAATAATTTGATTGAAGTAGTTTAATTAGAAATGAAATTTTACCAATCAGAAATTTTTATTCAAATTTTGTGTTATCTCTTAATGACAATAAGAAATTAAACATGATAAAAATGTAGTCTTATCAAATTAACAAAAAAAAATATTTATTTATTAATAAATCATTTAAAATATTATTTATAATACTTTTTCATAGATTATTTAGTTATTAACTTATTATTTAAAATATGAGATTATTAATTTATTAATTTAATTTGTTAATGATTTAATTATAAGTAATTTGAGATTTTTGAAAAAAACCATTGTTGCTCTCATTTACCCTTATGGTTAAAGGAAGAAGTAATTACTAAATTATTATGAATTATGAGATTCTCTCCTTATTAGCTTTTATGGGTGAATAGTGATTAATTTTAGGTTGGTTATGTATTAGTTATATTCCGATATAAATTTTTATTATTATTAATTTAAAAGATGAAGTAAATAATTTTTTATTTATTTATTTTAAAATTTTAATTAATTTTAATCACTAATCATATCAAATTTTAAATAATAAGTTTGTATATTTTAGAATAAAGTTTTTATAATTTTAATTCAATAACTTCTATATAATATTTATAGTAGTCTAGATAAAGATTCAAATCTCTTTCAAAGATAATTATGTTTTTTTATTTGTTTTTCAATTAATTAAAAAAAAACCATGGGGCTTAGAATAAATGGTGGTGGGGTGTAGTATTAAGGCACTCCCTAATGTGAAGGTCATCTATTCGAAATTTCCATGTTAAGAGCTAGCATGGCTTAAGAAAATTTTCATGTTAAGAGATGGTGTGGCTTAGGGAGGGTGTCATCCCTTGATAATTTTAACCGAGTAGATGCCCCTGAGTAGTAGTTTCTCAAGCCAAAAATTAAGTATATAATCATCTCAAGGCTCACACCACTTGGCAAACAAAAAAATTAATAAATTAAAAGAATATCGTCTTCACAAATATTAAATTTCCATTAAATTTGTATTTATTACATTTAACTTTTATATATATATATATATTCATATTCTAAACAAAGAGAAAAAGGTAAATTTTATATTGACGAATGTATATAATAGATTTGATCAAATAGACTAAATATAATAAAAAATATGTTAATAGTAAAAGTTTCCATTATATAATGCAAGTTTTATTAAAAAAAATTATATTTAGATTCTTATTTTTATATTGAAAAAAGTTAAATATAATAAGAAAAGTTAAATATAATAAGAAATATGTTAATAGTGAAAGTTTTAATTATATAATACTAATTTTATTAAAAAAATTATATTTAGATTTATATTTTTATATTGTAAATTAAAGTAAATCTTTGTAGTCACTAAAATTTTGTACTTCAAATTTCAATCCATTTGAAAACACAAAAACCCCATCGAAACATTTTTCTTTTTTACAATATGAAAATTCAAAAACCCCTTTTTTGAAAAAAATAAATAAACATGTTGTCATTTAAAAGAACATATATACATATGCACCTCTAAGTATCCTGCCTCATGGGATCTAATAACATTCACATATCAACTTTGTCCATCTACACAAATAAACTTGCACAAGCCAATATCTACTATATGTGAAAAAAACCACCAATTCAGTTGGCAGGAGACTCTGATCATAAAGCAAAATAGACCCATTCTACTGATAATACCAACGTCAAGTAGCCATTATAATAACACGCAGCAAAAGGGGAGGGAAAACCATACAGCTGTGTGGCTAAACAAAACAAAAAGAAAAAACAAAGAGTGGATCGATCAATCAGCTCCCAGGGAAGAACCCCATCAAAACATATATAAATATATATATGCTCGGCCACCAACGATCTCACCTATACACAATATGTGTGGCTCGGAGGACCAAAAGGAGACCGTACAAATTACAATGATAGATTTTACATAATCAGCCATACATATCTTACCTGGTCATGTGACAAGGGTTCATTATTTGATGTTGATGCCATTTTGAATGAGCTGATCTCCATTTCTGGTATTCCGTTCTCATTGTAAAGGTTGACATTTTCATGACCGCCTCTTAAACTGTCGGGGAAAATAGGTGGCTCTGCTTGCAAAGTGCCACTAAGGTCATCTACAGGTGGAGTGTCCACGCTAAATTGACTTGTGAATGTATAGTAGGTATCACTTTCCATGGATGGGAGGTCTCCAGGGGATGGAGCTGAAGTCCATGGTACTTCTGTACGGTTGTTAGGAGATTCTGATCTTGATATTGAAGACCTCCCAGTCCCACTTCCATGAACTGCAGCAACTGTTGAAGTTTGGCTTACTGAAATTGACCCGGATTTGAGATTCTCCACATTTGAAATTGTGGTCGCTGAATTTAAGACGCTGTGACTCCTCATAACTTGATTAATATTCGAAGGAGAATGATTTCTCCGAAAAGGAAGGGGTTGAGAGTAATACCGATTAGATGTTTCAGTTTCTGACTCTGTCCCGCCTGTAAGATCCGAAATAATGTCAGACGAAATGCTTCAAATTAATTTCCCGTAAAGAGATAACTGGAAAGCGGTTCTTGATTTGAAAACTAGTCAGATTCATTTTGATTCAACAACACATGGAATAGTAGAAACTAGAACCTACTAATTAAGATTAACAATGCAAGAAACATTGAATGCAGCTTTCGATATAGTTTTTACACCAACAAAAATAGAATCTATGAACATATTTTTGGAGTTTAGAGAAAGATAGTTGCTCTAGACGAACCTGTCCTTGGAAAGCTGGAGTTGTTTGTATCTGAAAAGCGATTGGAATGATGACTGGAATCCTCTGGATTGCCAATTTTGGACTCTGTACATGTAGCTTTGCGGACTGAAATAGACTTGTTTTTTGATATTGTATATACAGTACAAAAATTAGGGGCATTTTTGGCAACAGTTGCTGGTACGTCAAAGCCCCTGAATCTCCTGGAGAAAAACAGGTTCGAAGGACTATACAGATATGAGCTAAGCACATGCAATAGATAAGTAATTGCTCCAGACGAGGTAGACATTAAAGCTCATAAATGTACCCACAGAGAGCCTCAAAATATGAACCTCATAGGAAATCACAAGTAAGAAAAATAAAAGATCCTTCCCTGAACTTGTTATCCATCCTTCTTCATATTGGGTAGAAGAAGCTACATTTGCGATATGACTGGAAAATTCCAATCACCAAAGTTGCTCAAAGTTCTCTTGAAATTTCCTTACAAGTTTATATTTTTATGGAATCACAACTATATACCTAAAGCTCAATTTTAAATTAGATTTCTCATCCAATGACAAAGGTGGCAGCTATATGGTTTTCTATACTTGCAGAACTGTTTTATAAGCATCATAATTTTTTGCCCAATCACTGTTACAGTTAGTGCATGAACCTTTGGATTGTCTCGGCTTCTTGTAAAACTCATTATTATTGTTATTAACTGCGGATTTGAATTGGAATCCCTACAACTTGGTTTGGTTTGAAATGAAATGGACTCCCTTTCCAGATAAATTTTTTTGATATGATTTAGATAAGTCTTTCTTTATGTGATAATGGAAAAGTTCATGCAAATGACTTGGTCACATTCTTGATCTGATTTAGATAAGTCTTTCTTTATGTGATAATGGAAAATTTCATGCAAATGACTTGGTTACAAGGCAGGTGCTGATGACACACCCATGAAAAAAGCCAAGCACATGGAATGAGTAAACGAAGATATTTCATATATCGCAAGGCATTTCCCCTATTGTTGCTTGAGGTATTGAATCTTTATAGGTCAGATTGAAACAAAATATGTTTATTCCCATCTTGACAATTAATCACCATTTATGTTTCAAAAGAATGTAGTTCCTTCGAAGGCTTATGAATGTTTTTAAAAGAGGAATGTCGATATCATGATTTTATTTTATTTTTTAATGTTATACCATGCAAATAATCTAATTATCAACTTATACACTTTGGAAAATGGAAAATTATTTCTTTAAAAGGAAAACAAAAAACCCTTTATAAAAATGACCTTTATAACATTTTGTTGAATGGAAAAATATCTTTCTTTTAATATTAGATTTTAGATTATTATTTTTAATGTTTATTTTATATAATTTAATTGTTTAAATTTTTAAAGGTTTATGGAAAAAAATTTGAAAAAAGAAAAATTATTTTTTATTATAAGAATGAAATTAATATATTTTCAATAAGAGAAGCATTATATAGAAATTTTATCATTAAAGGATGAATTTAAATAGATTGTCCATTCTTAATATAAATAATAAAAAATAATATAAGAAAGAAATAAAGAAAAATATTTTAATGTTTATGCGGCTAAAGATGTCTTATGTGACATATTGCTTCTTCATTTGCTTGATGTATTCAATGCTTTTTCTATGAAGCCTCACAATAAATGCTCTCAACTTCTCGACAAACCCCTCGCTAAATAGATTATCCCAAGAGCTAGTTGCCAGCATATCTGCATAACTTTCCATGTTGTCTTTGAAAGCCTCACATTCTAAAATGAAATGTTTTTCTGTTTCGACTTTTTTGGAAGAACAAAAAATGCATACTCTCTCCTCCCGCACTTTTTCTGGCCTTTTCCAACACTCTGTTTCACAATGGAGTTGATGAGAATTAATCCATAATTAAGCAATAAGAATATCTTTCCAAGAGATATTGGCCTCTATGTATGCTTTTGGTTGATGACTATGAGTGGGCTTAAAAACTTCAATATAGTACTTTTTCTTTCTTTCTTCCTAGCTCCTTATCCCAAGTACGCTTGTGGAACTTATCCATAACAAAAGCTTTTATTCCTTTGTTGTTTATGGGAAACGTGTTTAAGCAAATGCCCCATTTACTAAACCATTTGTTATTTTGTTGCATCCAAGTCTTTTTTTTGTTACCCAATATGTCATTAAAGACAACCTTAGGCCATCTACCCTCTTCCATTTTCTTAATTTTTTTTAAATACCTTATGATGCATAGCAATTGATTCAATAGGAGCAGTCCCTGTTTTACTTAACACGATAGAATAAGGAACTGCACTTTTAATCTTGAATTTGTTTGTAATCAAACGCTTCTGAATTTTCTCAATTTGTTTCCACTGCATGTCAGATGTACTGCTGGCCCATAATTCACAACCATAGAGAATCACCAGAATCACTAGAAGCCCAAAAATAGTTTGAGTGGTTTTCCAATCCCGTAACTCTAGCTCTCTACACCTATTTTGAAAAGCATAAAATGCTTTCCAACCCCCCAAAGTTCTTTTCTTTCTATAACTATCCTAGTTTAGATTTTTGTTGAAGGCAATTCTAAGGTATTTGTAATCCGCAACTTCTTTCAGAATGTTGCCTTCAAAGTAGAACTTATGCTCGTTATGTTTTCTTTTTTTAAAGAAAACCACTACTTTTGTTTTGCTGATATTGACTTGCATCCCCACACTTCTGCAAAAATGCTCAAGAGATAGTAAGTGCTCTTTGATGAGCCTAGGTATTGCAGCAATAATGCTGCAACTCCTAGAGCTACCAGCTTTACTTATCAACCCAGGGTTCGTACAAACTTGGAGGTGATTGTGCTATATACACAAGTAGAAGTGAAGGTACTGTCTGTTGTCACTGCTCATCTGGCAAGAGACCCCAAGGGTTCCAACCCAGACTTCTATAGAGTTAGAAGAAGCTTGATTTTGATAGAAGGAGAGCAAACCTAGTCTAGGGGATGGTTCTTCTATTGTAGAAATGGAGAAAACAACATGCAAGCCTAACTCACACCAAACCCTAGCTAACCAATCACACAACTATGCTAAGTAGAATCAGAAATTAACACTAACCTACTATTGCTATCTAAGTTGCAGAAGCAAAAAGCATCAAAACTAGGCCAAGGGTTGAACAATGGAAACTAGGCTAGGTCTGTGTCTAAGTGAAACAAGGGTCGGAAATCAAAATGGGGGAAAGAGAACATAATGGGCAACAACGCATGACGACCGTTGGATTAGGCGGGTAAAGGGTAAATGAATGATTAAGATCGGACAACAAGAGGATACGTAGGTGAATGGGTGGACATGGTGAACTAACAAGATGGATGGTTGGGATTATATCACGAAGGCGATCAGCAGATGAACGACGAAAATCGACCAATCCAAGTGGCGATCGGGTGAAGGGATGGTCGTCAGATCAAGAGATAGATCTACGGTGGAGAGTCCAAGGGGATAAAGCAATCGGGTGATGCGAAAGCCGTCAGATATGGTAGGGCAGATCGACGGTGGAGGTTGGAGCGCGAAAAGAAACCTGCAGAAATGACGAGCGGGTTTAGAGGGCGGTGAGTTGTATCTCGCACGCCCTCAAAATCATAAATGGTATTTTGATAATTCACACGAATAGCCTCCCCGACCGACACGTAGCACAGGGAAATTTTCCATCTTGCGTGCTCTCAACCCGATAACGTTCAGACAGAAATCCACACGATATGGCATGACAGTCGTCGAATCTAGCAAAGTAGATCTATGGCGGAGATGTGACTGAGCAGGTTGGTGAGCGGCTGTGTGACAGCCATCGGATCTAATAGGGCAGATCGATGGTGGGGATTTAAAGGGAAAAAATTTAAATGCGAAAAGTGGATTTGAGCAGTGATTGGACGATTTGGCTTGTGAAAGGCATTTAACGGTTAAAAACCGTTTGAACGTGGATGAACAACTTCCGCTGAGCTTTTCATGCTATAGGGGAATGAAAGGGGTATGCGAGTGAGGTTCGATGACAGAAAGAGAGTGAACAAGCAGATGAAGGTTAGGGGAAAAAAGCAATATGAAATGACTCCAATGCTTGGATTAAATGACAAACTCCATGAAAAATCAAAACCCTGTGTTTTTGGGGTTGTTGCAAGGTTTCTTCCTCACACCATAGTCCTAGAGGGAGGAGGTGAGGCCGAGACACCTATGAACAACCTTGCAGACCTTTTTATTTGCAAACCTAATGCTTAGATGAAAGCATGAAGGGAACAAACTAAAACACAAATACTTTGTTCTACCCTGCTATAATGAAACTGCAACCACTTAGTAAATGAATAGGAAAGCCATGAATCTATGCTGAACCACTATAATGAACATGCATATACTTAACCAAATGAATAATCAAACCATGCATCTATGCTAGTGCTGTAATGGAAATGAACCACTTAAACAAATGAACAAAAAGCAGGATTCTATGCTAGAATACAATACAAGAAAGAGGAGCTTTGGCTACTAGGGTTGGGCCCTAACCCAAGAGCTTCAGCCCTCTGAGTTAACTCAGTGCTGGCTCAAATCAAAACTCATATTCATTATCAAAAATTGTATTACATCAAAACTATTACAAAGTAGAAGTTTGAATCCTTGCTAATTGACTGACTGACTATCTAGCTGACTGGTAACTAACTGACTAAAAAACTGGGGTCCTAAGCCTCTCTATTTATACATATGAAGTCTCAACAACTTCCCTCAAAATTAGGGAGGTACAACTCCCAACTTAATGGTAACTTGTCCTTTCACTTTCACTAGCTCGACTGCCTTCTAGTAGGGAGGCTACTTGTACTTCCACTTGCTTGGTTGTCTTTTAGTACTTTAGATTTGGTTGTTTGTACTTTCAGTTGATGGAGGGATATTTGAATGGATGGGCAGTAAATGAGGAGGATTTACCTCCTGTAATTCCTCTCCCTTGTCCCATTTTAGTTTTTACCAAGGTCTTTTACCATAGTTCCTTGCTTTTACCTTTTATCCCTGCATTTCCCTTGCTTTTATCCTTTACTCCTACATTACATGCACATTAGACCACAAAGAAAAATATCCAACTCTAACTCATTTCATAAGAAAAATATAACCAAAAGTATGCAATTAGTTGTGAGAATAGTTGTTTTGACTAAGCTAGGAGGTGAATTAAGGCCAATTAAGGCCCAGATAATTACTCAATGATGAGACTCATCATCACCCCCCTACTGAAAGTGTTGCTCATCCTCTGAGCAACTAAGTGGCTTTGATAGCCCCTCTGACATCTCATTCTTTTGTTGTGGTCTTTTCTTCTTGTTTATAGCAGCCTACTTTCCTTTCTTCTCCACTGATATTCTCATATCTTCAAGCTAGGTGGCAGTGTTTCATCTCTTTTAGCAGGCATGTATATTATCATTTCTTATTAGCCTAAACATATCCTCAAAATTTGTACTTGCTTGCCCTTAGGCAGCAAGATATCTGAGTGTCAGTTGACGATTATTTGCAATTAAATTATGGGTGCTGATTAAGGCCATGGGATTTTGATTGTTCAACTGCCTCTCTGTCCCTGAGGCCACTTAGCTCTTTTGTTTCTTGCTGCTTGTTCTTATTTGTTTCAATTCCTTCTTCCTCTTCTATTTCAGCATCATGTTCCTTTGTATTAGTGTCTTATTTATCCATCTCATCCCCATCTAGCTTGTATATGTTGTTTCTTGTTTTGTCTTCTCTTACTGACAGAAGGGTTAACACCATAGATGAAGGTTTTGATGTCATCCTTTGTTGGGTCATTGAATACTGTCTATGTTATAGGGATCCTGAGGTTTTGGAGGGCATCGCCTTTTTAGAGGAAACTGGCCACCTTTTTACACACAAACCAACTACCTCTTAACGCTTACAACTTTTGATCATATGATGCAGATGAGTGAGTGAGTAGGATACTTACATGTGGTCTTAATGCTATGTTGCAAGTGTCAAGGATTAGAGGTGTTGCTGATGGTCATTCTTCTTCCTCCTCTGTTGTCTGTTGATGGTGTCTGTGACTGCAGATCAGATGTTGTTGTTGTTGTTGTTGTATGGTCATCTTTCTACCTCTTCTGTTGTCTGTTGTACAAAGGGAGTAGGAGTGTGTGTGAAGGCAGGGATGATGGTAATGGATGAGGTGATGTTGTGGAAAACATAATCTTCTCCTGAATTGAAGTAGTGAAGTGAAAAAAAACAATGGAATTTATGGAGGGATGCATGGTAAGGAGTGGGGAAGATGAACATATGTGAGGCAGGGCCCCCTTTGGAACTTCTCTTTACTTCTTGATTGTCTTTCTCGCCCTCCTGCAAACAACAATTCTGTTTTTTCTTTTATTATTATATTTTTTTGAAAAACACCTAGGTTGCCTCAGAGAGGTTTTCACCCTAGGTATCTGCCCTCGGCACCTCAAAGAAGGTTTTCACCCAGGGATCTTCTTTTTCTTCCCTTTTTTCTCATCCTTGGACCACCTCATGGAGTTTTTCAACCCAAAGATGGGACTCAGGCACCTCATGGAGGTTTTCACCTGAATCCTGATTCTGTTGTTTTCTTTCTTTTTTCAGTCACCTGATGAGGGAGGAGCTTAAACTTGCTCCAGCATCATCACTGTCTTATTGATGCTATCAATGAACTCTTGTTTAGATGAAGGCCTCTTATATAATTTCAATCTATGTCCATTAACTAGTAATGGAATGGCTTCTTCATCTATATTCCTGATTCACATTGAACCATTGTCATGGCATCTTTCCACCACATATGGTCCAAGCCATCTTGTTCTCAGCTTGCCCTTGAAGTCTTTGTACCTTGAATCATATAAAAAGGCCCAGACTCCTTCTTGAAACAGCTTCTCCTTAATATGTTTTTCATGCCAGATCTTCCTTTGAAGTTGAAATATCTCAGTATGAAGGAGGGCCTACATTCTGAATTCATCTAGGCCATTCAAATGGAACAACCTTTCTTTTTGTGCATGACTGAGATCTAGATCTAGTTGGGCTACCATCCTCAGTGTGTTATATTCAAATTCAATGGATAACAAAGCCTTTTTTCCATAGACCAGCTCATAGGGTGTGAATCCAGTGGTGGTCTTCCATGTTGTATTATAGGCCAGGGTGGCCTCAACTAGTCTCTCAGCCCAGTCTTTTCTGTTGTTGTTCACTAACTTGGTCACGATGTTCTCCAGTGCTTTGTTGGTCACCTCCACTTGCCCATTAGCTTGTGGATGATAAGGAGTGGAGGTTCTATGTTTGATCTTGTGATGCTTGAGCAATCCTTCGATCATGTTGGAGGTGAACTGGCTGCCTTGGTCTGTGACTAGTTCTCTAGAGTACCCAAATTTGTAGAATATGTTTTCCCTTATGAACTCGGCTACCTTTTCTTCTGTTACTACCTTGATTACTTTCGTTTTTTCCCACTTAGTCAAGTAATCGATGCACATAATGATGTGTTTTTTTTGCTTGGAAGGAGGATTGATAGATCCAATGAAGTCAATGCTCTACTTGTTAAATGGCTCGAAAGTCACTTGAGGTTGTAGGGGCATTTCATCCCTTGGAGTCGGCTTTCCCATCCTCTGGCACCGATCACACTGACTAACATATTTATTCACATCCTGATGAAGAGTAGGCCAATAATAGCCTACTTGCAACACCTTGAATGTTGTCCTTTTTGGTGCAAAGTGACCTCCACAAGGTCCATCATGATAGGTCAGAAGGATGTCAAAGACCTCCTCTTCCCTTACACATCTTCTCAATATTTGATCTAGGCTAAGTTTGAACAAATTTCCCCCAATCCAGGTGAAGGGGGCACTCTTCCTGATTATCTTGCTCTTCTCTTTGGAGGGCAGGTTTGGTGGGAACTGCGCTGACACCATATAGTTTGATATATCAACAAACCATGGGGAGAGCACTGAAATAGAATAGAAATTCTCATCCGGGAACTGATCATCCACCATTCCTTCTTCACGTATAGGCAGATTCATTCTAGACAGAAAGTCAGCAACAACATTTTCTTTACCAAGCCTATCAACAATAGTTAAATCAAACTGCTGCAATAAAAGTAACCATCTGATGATTGTAGCGTTTACATCTAGTTTGTTCATTAAATATTTAATTACAGCATGATCAGTATGCACAAATTTCTGATAGCATGTAATGTAATTCCTAGACTTGTTCAATCGATGCACAACAGCCAGGAGTTCTTTTTCTATCATGGTATAGTTTAGTTCAACCTTTGATAGGTTTTTACTGGTAAAGTAGATGGCATAAGGCAATTTCTCTTCTACCTATCCTAAGGCTACTCCTATGGCTCTATGTGAGGCATCAACATGAATTTGAAAAGGGAGGGCCTAGTTTGGGCCTCTAAGGATTGGTGCAGTGGTTACCTTATCCTTTAAAATGTCCAAGGCCTCTTGACAGCTCTTTGACAATATAAATTCAAAATCTTTGGCCAATAATCCAAACAAAGGAGAGGCTAACTTGCTGAATTCTTTTATGAATCTTCTGTAATATCTAGCTAGCCCTAGGAAACTCCTAACATCTCTCTACTTTTGTGGAGGAGGGACCCTTTGAATTATTTCTACTTTGTTTGGGTACACTTGGAGTCCTTACTGAGATATTGAGTGACCTAGCATAGTCCCTTCAGTCATTAAGAATTCAAATTTTTCTAGACTGAGGGACAGGTTCATCTCAATGCATTTGCATAATACTTTGCCTAAGTTAGTTAGGGCCTCTTGGAAATCACAGCCATAAGGTGTAAAATCATCCATGTAGATCTCCACAGCATCATGAACTAATTCAGCAAAAATACTTAGGACT